>OX454268.1:358456-958456 GCA_949715065.1 Periphyllus acericola | reverse complement strand
CTATAAATAGCAAAGACGACGAAAACCGAAGGCTTCAAATAGTTTGTAAAGTATTTTGCAACCGTATTAAAAATGATGGAAAAATGTGTAATGTTATCACCTATCAAAAATATTATAATTACAAAACACGAGCGTGCAACGGAAATAAATTATAACCGTGCGGTGTAAATAACGTATAATTAATGCTACCATATTATGTTTTATTAACTATAGTATTCGATATTATCAGTGGCGATAAAATATTATTTTTTTTTTTGCTAACATACCGGGGTAGTGTAGGCGTACTAACACTTCCAGTGCGCCGTACGCCACTGATGATTACAATAAACAGGGTCTGAAACTCTCAAAAACTACTGAAAACCGCAGGGCGGCGAATGCTAGAATACCGACCGTCGTCTGCACATCATTATACGCTGGCAGACGCGCGTGGATTTTTTTATCGTTCCGCGTCCGTTAAAGTCTCCGCGGCGCAACAATCGCCGAATCGCGGTCGTACGCAATATACACCGCATTGTAATAACGATATGCGATGCACGGTGTTCGCACGTCTTCGCCACCGCGGTCGTGCAGTTGGCCTACAATTGACGTTGGTCAATCGCGTCGGTCGGCACGCTGCAGAGAGAAGCCACGGCATAATATTACAATATGATCTATTGTAATCACAACAACATTTATTCTCTATCGTTTACGTGACGTGCACTGCAGCTGGTGCACGTCGCGGCCCACGCGCACACGTCGTCCGACGGGGTCAACGTTTGATCGTGTTCGATCGTTCGTAAAACGTTTTCGAAACATAAAACAAGACAATTCGAAAATGATAGTATTGTAACAATATACGCGAGCGTATCATACCACTTTCAAGCGTGTTGATGAACCGATATTACGCGTGATGTGTTGTCCAGTTGATTCTCAACTAAATGTCACGTCGTCGGTGTAAAGCCTTGTACTGCTCTGCCACAAGGGGGCGCAAGAAGGTCTTAAGTATCTATTGGTTTTTTTAGGTCCAACTATTATAATAATATTGAAATTCTATCAATTGATGGTTTTTTTTTCGTATTTTTAAAAGTCAAGCGGAAGAAATTTAAAAAAAAAAAAATTAGTAAAATTTAGTTTAACTTTTAAATTTTTGAATTCTACCGAGAAAATAAATATGTATAGCATATTTTAGTATTTTGACATATTTTTCAAGTTCAGGTAATAATACATTTTTTTGCGAACAAATGCATTCATTTTTTTATATCATGAAGTATAGTCCTATGATAAATTAAAATTAAAATAATGTTTATTTTAATTCAGAAATCAAGAGATGCTTTTTGGAGGAGGCCAAATTATGTAAGGGCATAGTCCCCACAAGTCTATGACCATTACATAGCACCCCCAATATTTGAGCACTAGTTAAGTCTAACTCTACATACTGTTTGTTTACTCAAAACTACATTTTTTAAATGTGAATGGGCACTTGTTTCCGCTTTAGGAAAACGAAAACTCGATAATGGTTAATATTTGGAGTTAACTTAAATAAAAAATAAAAACAACTGTATGACATGTATTTACTATTTTATGACTATGGCACTTTATTGTATCACCTTTTAACGCGTAGTCTATACGAAACCGTACCGATCGTCGTCATCATCGTATATAATCGTGTATAATATTATATTATACTCGCGGGTACCAAATACGCGTATTTATTATGTACCACGGATTGATTGTAATAATTCGCCGATACGTGAAAAAATCGGAATGACGATTCGTGGTCTTAGCGGTTGTTTCAAGGACGCCCTTGGGGAGAGTCCTCTACGGAAACGGGCTGCTGACCCCGATCCACGACGACCGTCGCCACTGGCTGCCAGGACCGCCGCCGTAACTTACCGTAAGCGGCCCAGTTTATCTCGCGCGGCCGGTTTATTAGTTAGTTTTATTTTTTATTTTTCATCTTTTACCTTTCGTCCATCCGTCATTCTCCGTTTCGTTACGCGTCATATTATCATCGTTATTACTATTCTTATTATTTTCCATATCATCATCTTCTTCTCGTTCTTCTATTATTTATACTCGTGTATAATATTGTGATTGATATCACGCGATATGTACATCGCATGCGTATAAGATATAACTGTACCTATATAATATATTATGTACCGTACACTCTGTATATACTGCATCACGCTGCGTACATAATACGCCCGGCCCGATCGCTGTTGCATATACACATCACGTTTACGATGTATATATATTGTAACAGTGCACTCTGTATACACGCGTATTTATCCGCGCAAATTGGCGCCGCAGCAGCAGCAGCGGTCCTTTACGGTTTGTTTGTTCGAAAATCGGCCGTTTCCGTTTCGCACATGTACATATATATATATATATATATATATATATATACACATGTACATATGTATATACGAAGAAGTATTATATTACGATTACAAGGCATACATCGCAGTTATGTATTATACGCGGCCAGTTTTTCTTTCGCGGCGATGCTCCTCGCCCGACGTCGTTGCGTCTGATTGTACGCGTAGTGTACGGTTTACGATACGTACAAAGCAGTCGAATCTCCATTCAACGAACTCGACGGTGCTTCGATGGAAATTCGTTAAACAGAAATACATTTTTTTTTTCAGTTTTTACCGTACTAAGTGTACGCAAACAATAACACTGCGTCCAACAATAACGTTTAACAATAATGTTTATACCGAATAATGTATATTATATTAGGTGTATACTATTCTACTGCGATAAATTATATTAAGAACAGTAGATGTTACTATGTTTGTAAAGGTACCTTATTAGTGTGATATGATATATGCATGTATATTTACTCATATTACGTATGCAATTTTTTTCATTTCATGTTGTCGAAGAACAGCTGTCCAATTTTTATCTACATTTCTGAAACTTTTTTTGCAATAATTGTTGATGCTTCGGAGGCCACAGATATTATTTTACGATATTATAAGATAATGTAATGAAGTTAATTCATTAAGCAGCAACGTTTTTTAATGAACATTTCATGTTTTCCTAAAAAAATTCGTTGTCTTGGTATTATGTATTGTACACGTAACGTATACGCGCTGTATCTCGGTCTTCCGGCACAACCGATGCTCTTATTACGCCGGGACTACGGTTCTTAGACTCGACCTTGGTCTTCCGCGATACTGTACGCCATTCTGACGCGTGTTAAGCGTAGGTACACGGATCTAGCTGTACAAACATTATTGTGTCATGGCGAACGACGTTCAGTTCCAATACCGTTTTTCGGATGTTTTGAACAATATCATCATAGCCTATATTATATATATTATATTGTTATGTTACACGCGTTGAAGTATACAATACACGTTTCGAGTTAAACATGTATCGTGTACAACGTGGCGGATAACATATTTCGCGTACGCGCCGGGTTTACATATTATCTCGTGTACCGCATACAACGCGTCGATATTTAATGCATGAGGAAGTACGGGCAGGATATATTCCGGAAAACGTTCGAAATGAAATAGCGAGGATAATTTAACACGGGTTATGTATTGTAATTGTTGTATTTCGAATACGGTATGATATTAGTACCTGCGTTTTTGCAGTGTGAACGTGGTAGATATTCTTAAAGTTCCGCGTACATACATATCATGTCTACGAATATTGACGAGCTAACTATCGTGTTTTATCGAGCGCTACCGCCCGTCCGGATATAACAGGACGACAGGATTACGGGTTATAATAATACACCAATCATAGAAAAACGTATTGGTTTTCAAGGACTACGATACGACCAAAACAAACGAAAAAAGTTTCGAGTCGTTTCTTCCGTTATTATACTCGCGTGATGGCGTGGCGTTTGTCGTTGGCTTTCGTTTGTTCGGTATCTGCAGCATTCGAGTACAAAAGAAATAATATGTATTATATGTTGCATGCAATGAAAAAGTAATTTTTCTCTAAAACGAATAGTCGCCGAGCCTTCATTCTCCGCGAGCATTTTAAATAGGTCGTGTATCCAACTGTTTTAGTACTTTTTTTTTTCTATTTTAATGTTTATAACATCATTCTTACACACTCTTGCATTCAATAAACCAGTCATTAAAAAGATATATCATCCTAATAGACATAACAACACAATAACGTAATATATTATTAAATAGCAACCAGATATAGAATACGGTTAATGCCTATGATAATGTCGGGCCTAATAATACACTACGGGTTATATTATATTACGCATTATATTGTTATTAAATCGGTAAATATTTTATAATAATATATATTTAATGTAATTATGATTTATAACATTCGATCTTTTTGTTGTAAGACTTGACCAAAGTATATCATTCGTGACTGCACGATTTTTATGTCCATGTACTTTATTGTACCTTAAGAACAAAAAAAAACTTCAAGATCTTAGGCAATTGGAATGTATAGTTGTAGTTCATATTTATGTACTTTTGTACAACAACAAAAAATGTACTACTTTAATTTTCTGTAACACTTGGTACACTTACCGACTAATTTAGTCTCAATGAACCATGAAAATATTATTATTTAGCTCAATAATATTTTCATGGTATCTCTTGGGTGATTTGATTCAATAATTATATAAGGCATTTAACTTTTTCAAACGTTTTAAATATTTCATTCAGCTACTTGTAACACTCACAGCTGTGATACAAACATCTATTGAGTGCATTTTTAATTCTAACCAAAAATATTTTTATGTTTGATTGATTTAATTTATTTCCTCAACTGCTCTAAAAGTACATTATTAAAAACTAAACAGTTTTAACTCTCAACATTATCAATTAGCATTAATTGAACTTTATTTCATTTTAACTTGAACTCATAAAAACTATACGATTTTGTATAATTACATTTAAATGTTGTAATACTTCATTAAATTGTTATATAAAATATAATTGAGTGTAAGTTTGTTGAGAACGTATTTTTAAAAAACACTAAAGTTTATAATGAATATTATTGCACAAGATAGAAACGTAATTATATTATCGCCTTTCGATTGTTATCGAACAGAGAAGTATTGTTAACATCGTATACAATCACTCTTACGATGGCTTGAAAATTTAAAATAGTTGTAACAGCCAACTTAATTATCAGGACAATACAGAGTATTGAATAATAATTGAATAATGATTCTCATTTAAACTTAGCACATTCGAAAAATGCATCTTATAAAGATAATGCTTAAAGTGTTTACTCCTCGTTGTACAGACATTTCGTAGGTAATTAAATTTAAGTAGTTATTACACAGTGCCCATGCAAATGTATTATGGTGTGAAACGCATATAGAAATTCTATTGTTATGAATAACCACTAACATCATGGTAGGTACAATTTATTAACTAAAATTAAGAATAGTTTTTTTCGTGTTATACTTGTAATTTTTGTAATAATATACCGACATGTACATTGTACAATGTATTACGTTTACTTCACTATTTGAGCATTTACGATAACATAAAATAATAGCAAAACTCTACAGTTTTTGATCGCATAAACCGTAATGATATTTATCCAAGGCTAATCGTATATATACTTATCCAAATATTTTTACGATGCCGCATTAAGCACAGTTGTTTTCTATTTTTTGACTGGACGACATAAAAGCTAGGACCATTTAAATTACAATTGGATTACCCGATTACGAAATGTACACACGCTATAACGAAATACTTCTCTGTTATGGCCATCCTTAGAAATAATGATTTGAAACTATTGTGAACTGCATTTGTACATGACAACTTACTGGTCGGTTGCAATATAAAATTGTACCCGTAGTTCAAAATTCGATTCACATCGAGTTACGGGATAATAATACATTATGTGGCGTGCTTAACGATTATATAAATTGATAAAGCATATTTTGCGCGTGAATGTATAACGGTCCACGTTAAAACCTAAATTCCGTTTGTATTTCTTCTACATTATGCCCGTTAACAGATGCTCGGTATTCAAATCGCCATGGCCATATAAATCAAAACGTATTTTATCCGTACACAGTTATTTGGGTACTCGTCAATAAAAATACATGTTTTTGAAAAAAAGTATAATGTACGTGCAGTAGGTACGCAGTTTTAATCGATTGTTTATAAAATCGGAAAAACACGAAGTAATTTCTGCACTACAGTACAATAAATACTCGTCGAAAAAAACATTAAACGTTCGTTACGAAATTAGTTGTGTTTGGTTGTTAACGTATAATATTTATCCGCATGTTTTACCTGTAGTTATAACAGTATATCATGTTTTTTTTATTCACTATTAAACCGTTGCGTGGCGGCTATTTATGGTTGTGTAAACTTTGCTAAATTATCGAACAATATATTATGTGAAGCATTTTAAATATTTGAAAGAAATAATAATGAGTAATGGTAAACGAATAAATGTATTTTTCAATTAATAACATAAAGCGCTCAAATATTTTTTCCTACACACCAAAATAATTTTTTATTCTTTTACGATCGTGATCAAAGTTTCTTTCTTCTTACGGCCTATAACAGGCCTTTCAGAAATAAATCACTTCTTTATCACAACAACCCTCTTTTGGCATTGCCTCTTCCCTGTATTTTGCAACTTCTTCGTCCAATTTGTCTCTCTGATCTTCATATACATTTCCTGCCCAAATTATCCTCATAATTGTAAAGGTTCCAACAATGTTACCTTCATCATAGAGGTGTACTCCATTCTTATTGCGCTTTTTATTTTATAGTCTCTTTAGTTTTTTATTTTCGGACCGAAGATTTTCCTCGATATCTATCAACATATATCGATATATCAAACACTTCCAGTTTTCTTTCGTGGCCCATATAATTAGTTTAACTGTATGAAATTCTCATAGAATTTATCTGGAATTCGAGAAAAATCATTTGACCAAAATACATAATGATATTTTGATTTATATAACGTAGACACGTATCACTGATACGAACAGCGTATACACACAATGATTTCGAAACCTATATGTATTGCGCATTGTCATGTGTTTTTATAAAATAAAAATCACATTTTGTGTAAACATCAAATTATTATAGTTGAAATAAACATCGAGCAAAAGAGAAACGTTAGTTTGCAAATGGTTTTGATGATGGTAAATCCGTACCGATAACAATATGCATAACACGTTTATTTGTATATTTACGTGTTATAAAATGTATGTTCATATCGTGGGCGCACTACTCTTATAACCAAAAATATAATATAATAATCGTATGATCGTATTGACGTGTATACGTTTATACTAATACGAACAATATCGTACATTTCAATCTATTAATCCGTGCGCGGAGTTCGTAGCTGAATATCAATTAATTATCGCGAGAAACATAATATTTACGAGTCCAAATAAGGAGAACGCGTTTCGTTGTGCGCGACCTCTATTTTGTCACATTATTGGCATACGCATATCTGGTATACCGCAGTGGTCTGTACACCGGGAGTGCACTAGGCCGTGCTCGAAGTGGATACATTTCAGTCCGTTCACGATTCGACATTCCTCCGTCCGCGTATACCATCACGGTAATACGCTGTTGCTGCTGTGTATGTTTTTTACTTTTTTCTTTTTTTCGTCCCGCTAGTGTTTTAACAAGTGACCGCGTGTGTGCCATATGAAACGGCGCATCGTTGGATTGTAAAATTTTACACACAATTATACGACATACGATATATAACATACATAGCTGTAATACACGTATAATGTGATACGGCGGTAACTAGGACGAGAAATCGCTTCTACGTGCCGCGATGTGCGAAGTCGTGAACTCTGCAGTAACGTAACGTGTACGATGTGTACTATTCGACAATATCGAACTTTTCGCAATTGTACAGGGGTTCATACGTCGAAAATCGAACGATTAAATTCAGTATTATTGTAAACGTTAACGGTGCACAAACTTTCTATTATTATATTATTCGTTTTCCATTATTACTATAATATTGCTACGTTTGACTAAAAAAAACGTGTTTTGTGGAATATATCAAATGTATTTGAATTCAAATTAATAACTATGAATATGTACCGTGGTCCGTGAAATGCATAAGGCATTCGATGCAATTTTTTAAACTTAAAATCACACACTGAAACCCTTGTAGACCGTCAAGCTAACGAAAACCGGTGATCCGTAATATGATGCGTATGTTTAATAAATTTAAATTGATTACCCACGTTTTTTTTTTTTCTGTAAAATATCTAACAGGATCTGACGTGTATCATTATGTCCTCGCACGGTTCACCCGATAAACGTGTCGTTGCATTTTCTTCTTGAATATTTTTCACCGTGCGTTAGCTCTTGTAACGAAGTGAGAATGCGCTGGTTCCCCGAGCATCCAACTATATAGTGCGCGCTTATTGCCTCAGGGGTCAAAATATTGACATACCGCGTGTTTCCCAATCATGTGTACGATACTAGATCGGTACTTTTATATTATTACAAGATTATACGGGCCGGTAACCGGATTACATCACGGTTCGCTTGCATGGGAAATTCGTGTATAAAATGTATTGCATTTCTACGACAGTATATAATTTCCATTTCAAGCATGTATTTATGTACCTTATCAATTCTCCGGGCAGGTCATGGCTGCGCGAAATCGCAGCTTTTTCGTGCACAGTGTCGTTAAGCTATATAACGACTTGAAGATGTCAGGTGTCAGGCAAATGCTAGCCGGGTGTCACTATTCATATCATCAGGACAGTTCAATACCATTATTTCGAATTGGTAAAATATGTTTTTCAATAGCGCTTCAGAATAACAAGTTTTTCGAACGACAAGGTAAACAAATCGCATTTGAAACGTAGAAATAGTTCATTGTATTTGGTATAGTAATATATATAAAAGTACCTACCTACTTCGTCGAGGCGATGAAAAAATATTTACTATATTATTATTATGTTCCGCGCGTTTGGATTTTTCTTACATATTATGTAATTTATGGCAAACGCACAATTATGCGGTTGTTGTACTTTTTACAAATTCCAATGCAAATCTTATCTTATCAATCATAGAATAAAGAAAAATAAAAAACAAAGATGTAGTGAATAATAAATAAGATATAAAATGTAAATATATGTATAGGTATACATGCCAACTGTCAGTTTCATAGAATATATGGCGCTAAAATGACAGTTGCTAGTAAACACTAAGCTATATTATGTTAACTCAAAACAACGCCCACTGAATTATCTTGACTTAAATTATCTATTTGTTCTCCATCGGATAAATTAAAAAAAAAAAACGAATTCACTTGACAGGTTGTATTTTGTATAATTCCATGTTTCATATTATTTAGCAATGTTCCAATCGCACTCAATATACACATAGTATGGCGTGTATACTGTGTATCGATGTGAACAAAAAAAGTTGAAATTATATTATTATAGAGCAGATGGCGTTTGTGAGAAATAAAATATTGGTAATTTTGTATATATAATAATAATAATAATAATAATGTTATTATTGAGGCCAGTTACATAAGTCACGTTTAACCACGTCCTGCTCAAGGCGTTTGATTTTATCGACAAAGGATCTTGATCTTGAAAAATGGGTCATACACATTAAAATTATTATATTGTTACGACTGCAGAATAGAAAAATTCGAATTTCACGAAATGTATTGAAGATAAAAATAATTATAATATTAATAGGCAAAATACTGGTAAAATATTACAAACTTTGATTTTTTTTGTTGTTATTTTGCATTTCATGTATTTGCATCGTAGCCGTTGCAGTACAGTCGAACGTGAAAACAATATTAATAAAAAAAAAAAAATCCAAATTAATTTATTAATTATAATGAATAATTTGAGTACGCCCTCTACGTAGCGGCGTCGCTTTGTTATATACTCACGATCCGTGCAGTACCTACCTACAGTCAATGTCGCAAGACAAACTAAAAATTAATACGATTACACTTTCACCAAGCAGTGCTCAAAAGTAGATTTAAGAGTTAACAGCACTTTTATGAAATTCTATTACTACCCGTTTAATGCTCTTACAGACTTAAAAATGCCAAGATACATTTTTATTCAGTGAAACGTCTTTCTTCTCATTTACCGCGGTAGCATATTTAAATAGCTTATGAATCGCAATTTTTTTTTTTCTTCGAAATATCTATTTACAATCCGACAATTTTGAATCGTAATTTATAAGCGACGTATTTGAATTGTACGTATTTATATTTTAAAGTTATTCCAACGTATTATAAGATTAAATTTATTCCATCACAATCGATGCGGACTTATGTAAATCGATGTACATAATTTCAATTCACTATAAACCATATTCGAGGATTTCCCATTGTAATAATGTGGTGCCACGGAGAAATAATCAAAAAATGTTATATAACGCGTCCAAGATGCGCGTACGTTGGAAACATAATAATTAATATTTATACGACTTCAACTAAATGGACCGAACACTGCGAATATATATGTATATAATTTTAATTGAACGTGGCGGATTATCATTTATAAGTTCTCGGTTAAAACTTAAAATTTAATTAACATTGTAAAATAAATGTTCATTATTATGCGGTTGCGTAAAATATTGCGCAGACGTTATTCAGTGCGCAATGTTATAGATGGTCACAGACGAAATAATTTAATTAGGAATTAACTCGTTCAAAGCGGACCACGCAGATACACAACTCCGGTGTGCATATATATTATATATATTATATGCAATTTCGAATCCCGAGGACGCAATCGTATTGCTTTACGGATTGAACGCACGCCGTACGTAAGCACAATAATATTGTAATACGCCGCGCATTAATGGTTTTCTAAATTCGTCGAACTGTTTGTATAATACGAACTATCTTCGTCAAGTGTACACCGGGTTTAATTGCATCTCTCGTCCCGTTTATATGTATATTGCATACCGCTCATACCTGTACGACGTTTTCACCGATAGAAATCATCTCTCGTAAAAACGTTAAATTTTCGTTTCTCCGGTAATCGTGAAGAATATTTCACCTAAACTGTTTATATGTTCCCTGTTCCGACAATATGAAATCATTCGTTCAAACGAGTTCCGTCATAGTTGATACGCGCGTCCCCATACGTGTCCCCCGTCCAACAATATCATACTTTCGTGCATAATAATTTTCACGTCTACGTCGCGTGCCGTGTCCGGCGCAGCGTTTTCCGTCGATTATTCATCGAAGTTTAACGTGGGCCTTCGGCAATATCAAACAACAGACTCGCACGATATTGCATAATTACCCATAGTGCATTATTACTGTTATCGAGTTGTATAACGCCGCTGTAAACAATATAATACACGGTGAACGCACTGTGCAGACATATTAGACGGTACCCGTACGAATCGTATTGTATTTTACCGTAAGCGTCCTTCTGCGACAGGTGGAAATCGAGACGAAACCTCGTGTACGTATGGGTACTGTATGTTTACGCGTAACAGCGTTCGTGGAGCACGAATGAAAGACTACTGCATTTCGCCTCGTCTCCAATCAAGTCCGTACGGTTAAGTCTACGACGGAATTGATTTTCGCTCGCAGTTCTTACGTAGGCACGCCCGTGCATTGAGATTAGATTATCTAAACGGTCACGTGGGATCGAAGACTGCTTGAATCCCGAAGGTACGGTTAGGTATTATTAACACGTACCGTAAACGTGTACACGCGTATAATATGCTATTATTGTTCAAATCTGAAAAGCCCACGCGGTCAGGTTTTATGCGATTTTATTCCGGAACGATGCGGGCCGGGCGGTGTGGAAAGACAAAAAACCAAATATTATGCTATATTAAAAGTAATACGCAAAGCTCTGAACTGTTACGCGGTTGCTGACGTGCGACTGTGTGTTCGTCGTGCGCCTTACAGCGAACAGCACACGAGTGTATCAACCGCGATCCAAGTCCGAGACCGTAACGGATGATAAAAATAGTGAATACCGTCCTCCTGGTTTCTTCGTACACCCACGTGGTGTGTGTACTATTGTCCGGGGCATAATACACGCATAGTGCCCGGCGGCTGTCGGTTGTATAAAATCCCCGTCGACGTGACGAAAGCGGACGTGTTGCCGTTTTTCTCTCGTCCCCAAAGAGTCGATTGTTAACGACTCTTCGCCATTAAAGGTGCGTACGCTGCGCCGGGCGACGACGGATAAAATGATTTGACACGAGTTCGTCTTTTGTCCGTCGCCGTGCGAGCGTCCGTGATTAATGCGCGACCGACCGACGACTGTGCGTTTCCACACCAGGACTACCAGTTACCACGGAGTCACCTGCAGCGGTACTATTATGTTATTATTATTATTTGTACGGAACCTCGGGAGCGCGGGCGTGCCGGGGAGAGAGAAAGATGTGAAGCTCTCGACGGATCGTGCGTGCACCGTCTGTATTTATTACAGTTCGAAGCTTTTTGTTGATTCCGACCTCGGCGTGCCGCCGTTAGATTTTCCACGCTTTAGTTTACCGGCATCGTTTTTATTTCACTGCCTCCCTCCCCCCCCCCCCGTCACTGCATGATTGGTTCGATTATGGACGACCGACGCGATCACCACCATCACCGGAGGTCGTTTTTCTTCCATATTTTCTGAACTCTTTCGTACGGGTGAAAACACCCGGTGGGGCGACGGAGGACGGACTCGTTTTGCTGTCGGCCGTAGGTACGTGATAAATACGATAGCACATTATTGTATAGCAAATGAATACTGTTTTGTGTACACAAACAACTGCGGCACGAGTCGCTCACTCACGCGAAGGCATATATGGAAAAATTCAATTTCACGCGTTACACTGTCGGTCAGCTTTTTCCGTCTTCTCTTACTCTCTCCCCGTCATCTGTGCATCGACATAATATAATAAGTGTGCATAATAATATAACAATATACATCCTCTCGCACCTTATCTACATAATATTTTTTCCCTCGTCAGTCCCGTTAAAACGTCCGTATAATTTTTTTTTGGTTTTGTTATTATTTTGACATCCGAAACAAATTTTTCATTTACTATCGTATAACACTATAGGTCATGTATGCATTCTGCATAGTATGTATATTAATATGGTTTTCCGCATACTAATATAAAATAGTTTACTTACACACACACACACACACACACACACACACACACACACACACATACACACGTACATGTTAACCTATCCTTTCGATACTCGGCATGCGAACTAGGAGACTCAGGACCAATAGCAGGGAGTGGGTAAAAGACGATTTCAGGAAGACCCTGAGGCGCCTAGTGAGCCTGCAATTTAGGCCTAGAGCAACTGTTCCGATTACTCACCCTCTCCTTGTGTACGAACGGAAATCGTTCGCGCACGCCGGCGGTACTTTAATTATAATAATAATGTTAATGAGCGACTGCGGCGGGCGAAAATCTGAGATTAATAATAATGACGACGAATACCCGGGAAAATATCCCTAAGGGGGTTGGTAGTGGTGTCTGTTTGAAACATATCTACCGCTTTCACGAGCGCGCGTGGTCCCGTTATTATGGTTTATAATAATTTCACGCACGTCTATGATGATATTAGAAGTCTACCTCTAAGGCTCATTGTATAAAATATATAGCAATTACACTAACGACGGAGACGAAGATAATACAAGTGTGTGTGTGTGTGTGTGAGAGAGAGAGAGTGTGTGAGAGAGCAAGAGAAGGAGATGGAATATTTTAAAATACTAAACGGTAATTCGGCGGCATATTAAGATAGGTAGACGGCACAAATATTATTATGTTTATACGAGACCCGTGGAAAGCAAACGTAGTTCAGAGGCAATTTATCGAATGTACGTCATGCGTATACATATTAACATAGTGTACACACCGCGTACACAAGATGAAACGTGATTTCTTGATAATATTATCGGGGCTTTTTTTTTTTTTGTTGTTGCAAAAACTGCGATAATAACCGTTGTGCGTATAATGATCACAAATCAAATCGCAACAGGCGTGTACGGTCAGAAAACGGTTTCCGAAATCTCACTCGTTACGTTGGATCTCATTGCCGAAACGCGGACCTGCACGCGTCCACGTAGTAATGTAATGCAACGCCGCGTGCACGCGGTACAATGTGTGCATTATTATAATATTATGGTTTGCACAGCGAGTTATCGTCCCGACGTGTTCTATAAATCCTCGTAATCGTACGTATCGTATTTTGTTTGTTCGGATCGCATGTGCGGGAGATTTGCCGAGCACTACGTTTCGCTGCACGTCCGGCGATTTGAATAATGATCAAATCGATCTTCGCGCGTGGAATCGTAATCATTTCGCCGGGATCTCATAATTATTATTGCGGTTCTTTCGAGTCTCGCGCGCCTATCCGAGAGAATAACCGCAATGAATTATATTGTATTAGTTCTTTCCCCCCGCCCCCGCCACCATTATTATTCAATACTTCCTATTCCAGTGCGTTGGAAACGCAACAACACACATTATTATTATTCTAGGTTATATATATTTTTTTTTATCGATTTTATGGACATGTCTACTTTTGGAATGTGTAACTTTATCGATGTTAACATAGTTGTCAGATGGTGTTATACGTGTATATAGGCATAATCGTTTACCGCTGTAGCACTGTGTTACATATTATGTAGGTTACAAAAATGTTATTTTCTCGTTGATACTAATGAAATTGATAATGATTTTATGTTTCCATTTATCAAAGAACGAGAATATTTCTATGACCTTAATTGTATTAATCGGTTATTCTTAACAATGTTTTTTTTTAAAAAATAATAACGAACCGTCCATTAAGGCTTTTATACAACCATTGTTGTAGTGTTATCATATAATTAAGAAAAAAAAACAATTAATGACAATATAGTTATTCATGCAAAACAACCTTTTCCGGTTTGACAATACTTTAGAAAATTACAAAATGTTGACTAATACAAACACATAAAAAACGATTGTTGACTTGTATCAGCGAACACCAATCAGTGGCGTTAAAACTTATCGTTTTACCTGTCGTTCATGTCGGATACATTGGCATACAAATAATTTTCAACAATACTTTTCGTCCTATGTCCTATTCGCACACAACTCGCACATTAAATATGAAATAATATACACTTAAGTACCTAGTTCACTCTATGATGACGATTACACTAATCACTATAGATAATTGACATATGAATACATGATCATATATTCCTTTTTTGATAATTTATATTTACTCACAGTAAACTATCGTATATGTGTGAGTGTGTGTGTTAGGAACGTAGGTATACCGCAAGTACTTATATGCTACGGGCGAATTAACAAATTGGACCTAATTTTGGAATTGAAAGTCTCGATAGTCCTGTATTTGTAGTTAACAGCACCAGCTGCGGTATTAACATAATTTCATACGTAGTTAATAAAAGAAATCACAAAGTGTAGTAATAATAATAATATATTTACGAGTTTTGCACACGCGTAAACCGAAAGTGTAAAGTTACGAAAAATTAAAATAGAAAACTAAATTTTTACCGGTTGTACCTTATAATAACGTTATTATGTAAAAAAAAAATAAAAAACAGTGTAACGATCGATGATATGCGTGTCAAAAATGTACTTGTACAGTTATACGTAGACGTATAATATAATATTGGTCTATGTAATACATACGTCGACGGCCATCGTGCCTAATTATGCACGGAAATAATCGCGTGTGATTCGGTGCACTTGTATGTGGTGTAGCATAATTATATTTGATATTATTGTGTTTTCTAATTTCGACGTCACTGTTGTGTACACAGGTGCTGATGGCTTCGGAACATTTCATCCCGTCAAAGTTCGTGTTTTTTGCCGATTACGCGCCGGTGGTCAAGAATTTCCCCATGCTAGCAGCTCTGGCCGAGGCGTGCCTTTGGCCGGTAGTGTTGCTGCTGTTCGACGACCAGTTCGTGCCAAGGCTGTCAAACTTGTACCGCAGGCGAAGCGCTTCTGAAAGGGCGAAACCACCCCAAGGTAAATATTTTCGTGATCACTACGCGCTGGATTCGAGCTAAGTCGAACATGACTGAAGCGGACGGAACAAGGTTCGAATTGTTACGTTAAGTTTCATATGGTTCTACATGAAAACCTCTGTGGAGCGCGTAATGGGAGTTTCGATGCAAGATGATACACACCATATGCATTATGTTTGTGGGGTAGGGGGTAAACGTTCTCTTTTCTAAGTGGGTTGGGAACCAAAAAAAAAAAATTTAATTAAAAAATTATTTTTCTTACTCAATACATGCAAATTATAATCATTACGGTAGGTATCTGTAAATTGTAATACAAAGGTAATTTCTAAATAAAAACATGTACGTTTGGTAAATTTTCATACATAATTGCATCCAACATAATTGTTGGCTGTTATGATAAAAACGTTTTCTCTCTGAAAAAAAAAAAATTATTTGAATACCGATTTAACGATTATCAATATCAGTATAAAAAACTGTTAACAAATTATTTTTAAAAAGTAATAAATACCGATGTTGTATCAGTAATATGCATAACTGCGAAATGACGATAGAAAAGCTAAAATTATCTTTCCCTTCAGAAAACTGACACTATAGTGGTTAACTTTCCTACAGATCGCGTGAATATGACAATATTACGTATAATATACGGGTCGAGTATGCAAATCGTGTCTGAAGTACACATATTGATTTGATTTCCACTCGTTTCTAAAGTATACACGCAGGCACATAACATTATTATCATTATATAACATATACGTTTTCGTTTTTTATTTTCCGAGTTAGGCACATATTACTCTTAATGTACTATACTATAATATTATAGTATATATTATTAACATCATGATGACATAAAATAGAAAACATGATTAAACGATGTATGTGTATATTACACGAAAATGTCATGTTGTACGCCGCGTGCATCAAACTTATTAATATCATAGGTACGTGCGTCGTGCGGCCTTTACATCCCTTTTAGCGCACATACATTTTATTCAGAATTTTTTTGAAAGATATTTTCGGATAAATATTTTTTTAATATTTAATCATGAAAACGTGCACATTCATCGGTAGTGTAATTTATTTTAAAATTTCTTATACAAACTTATTCGCGCGCTTAAAAAAAAAACAATAACGTCATAATATATTTTTGGAAAATAAAATCATCTAAATAAAACGATTTGTTTATTTTAGTTTATTTTGTTATTTTAACAAAACGTGATTGAAAAATTGAGAATAGCAGTCGAGAAAATGACGATAAAATAAATACAACCCTGAAATACGCGTTGAAGTGATGTTGAATCGATTTTATTATAAAAATTTAATTTTTCTCGCTCTATATAATATAATATATAAGTAAAATATTGTATTCAATATTTCATTTCCCCGAAGTGTATTCGTAACCGAACGGGGACCATTGTACTTTTAAAAAAAATATTATTACTATGTATAGCTATGAAAAATAAAGGTCTTTAAACGAACGCATTTAAGTTATAACACGAAGAATATATATACAGTGGTAAAACATAAAATATCGGATTCTAGAAAAACTGCGTAGTAACATATTTATGGCTGAAATTGTTTAGACCGTAACCGTCCTAAAGTGAAAAATCGGAAATGGCAGTAATGATATACGTATAAACGCATTATACTCCTGCAGCGCAGTAAATGACATTTCTTGAGGCGAAAGAGTATATTTCGTGCCCATAAATATAATATACTCGGTTTAAGTGACCGAATATCGGTGGTAGGAGATGGATTGCTACGATATATGTATATTGTATATATATATTATCAAACCAATGTCAATAACATCATATTATGTACTCAAAACTCATATACACAAAGAAATCGGCTAACTGCTGTACATGTATATTGAATACACTTGCACTCACACGCACACCAGGAGCATGTTGAGGGGGGTGGTTTTAGGAGTTCAAACACCGACCCCCTAAAGAGCCAGGATTTTTTTCTATACTGTTCTTATTACAATTAAGTCAACAACTTGTAATCCCCGAGCGGGGTATCCTGGATAATCACCGCACACACATAAAAATACTAATTTGCTTAAATGTTTGAACTAGCTTATACGCTTACATACATATTAAATATTTGTTATACATACTTATAGAATTTTTCAACGTATATATTATTATTATTATAATATTTTTAGATTTAATATACTGTTACATTAAACATATTGAAATTGCCTTAATTTACATATAATTCACGTTGCGTGCGTTTTCAGGTTTACACGGCAAGTTCCGGCCGTACAACGGTTCGTTGCAAGACGCCCGAAGGCCTGCACAGACTTCCAACAGCGGCGGCGGTAATGGCGAGGCGGTCCGATTTCCCATCACCAACGGATCTTTGTTCGCCAGCCTGGACGGCAGAGTTCCGGTTTTGCACAACTACAGACGAGGTTCGTATAAATACGTACACGTGTATTATAAAAACACAATCTCTCATCTATCACTAAGGATCGTACTTTTACCGAAGAAAATCCGGCATAAATATTGGTATTTGGTACACTAAAAAAAACAACAAACTATATTATGCGCTTCGTGCGCATCTGAAACAGCTAACCGTCACCATCTAATAATAAAGTAAACAAAAAAAATTCCGTCGGATGTTTATTCTTACATTTAAAAACACATCAATAAATGGAAAAATAAGCTTCGAAACATAACATTATTATAATATTATACTAGTAAGATATTCGTTAACCATATGACATTAAGTTAACCTGCACACATACATGAGACCACTTTTTCTGTTTATAATTCTATAATTTAAATGTGTCAGCATAATATATTACATGTTATCAGAGGTTGAAAAGTTGAATATAAAATAATTAAAATTATGTTTATAATTATAATAATATTATGGTATTAAGTATATAAAGTGAATACATTTCTAGAATTAGTCACAAGAAAATAAAGAATGAAAGATGTAAAAAATACAAGAAAATTGTTCTTAAATTTACAATATTGTAAATAGTGTACATATTATATCTGTTGAAATTAGTTAAACAGAATATTTCTTATTTACAGTTGAAACCAGGGACTGGTACCTTTTGGTTTTTTCGGTTCTGGTTCTGGTTCCGGTTCTCAATTTTTTTATTTAAAGGTTCAGGTTCTGGTTCAGGTTTTTAAAAAAATTAAAATAAGGGTTAGGGTTAGGGTTCCGGTTTTATACGGTTCCAAATGTTATTTTTAAAAAAATAATTTTTATAGTATGACGTGTTTCATTTTTTGATAAGTACCTATACATAAAATAGTTGTACATGTGTTACGATAATAGCAATATCGTTAATTCCATCAGCATGTTTATTGTCTACGAATTTGATATACAATATATATAGAATAACCATTCACAAGTCAATGCAAATAATCCTTAAATTGTCAAGGTATTATATTATAATATACTATAATTATAAACAAAGTAAGTAATACGGTACAAAAATACCAATTCATTTATAAATGAATAAATGTATATCTGAAAATAATATATACATTCCTATATACAAATAATAATTTTTATTGTTTATGCCCTAGACTCTGAGCAATAGATATGGCATATAATATGTATGAAAATACATGTAATTCGAAATAACATTCATTAACTCTACTGCTATATCGCAATCAATGCTGGCTCAAGTTAAAAGCAAGCCAAGAAAGACACATAGGTTGAGGCAGCATTTTCAAAATCGTGATTCATACATAAATTTTACTAATATCAATTAATATAATTAATAACAATTTTCAAAAATGTTGCAAAAAAAATAGGGTAAAGTTTATTAATTTGTATTTAATGGGGGCAAGAGCTAAAAATTATTTAATGGGTGGCAAAATTTAATTTTTCTTGAGCTGTCTGTGTTGCAATTAGTTATTTTTAAGTTATATAGTAGTAATATTATTTAGTATCTATATAATATTACTTATAAAGTTAATATTGTTAATAATATAGAATAATAATAAAACATAGGTACTAGCATTGATTATAAATACTAGTATTTATAATCAATGGTACTAGGTAATAAAATATATTTAATAATTTATAATCATATTGCAATTAATTTTAAGTTTACAACAAACTCCAATATTATTTATGATTACATTATACACAAAATACATATTAAAATATATTATGTACAATATTAATATTAACCTAAAGGTCAAAACAGAATAAATATATATATATATATATATATATATATATAATATATACATAAATAATGATTATGAATATTATGATAACATTTATAAATATAAATACAACAATAATTCCATATAAATAATTACTATTATTAGAATCAGAGCCGTTTTCATAATACCACGTATGAAGCATTACTTCACCACCAGTATGGCCATACGTCGATCTCGATGCTTATCAATGGGTATTCCCTACTTTTATTAGAATATATTTTAAAAGTAAGAATTAAACTAAAAATGCAATATTTTAAGAATAAATGAAATGGATAGATTTTATGAAACCCGATATTTTTCATCTTAAGTATAGGTTCCGGTTCGATTCCGGTTATTTAAAAATTTAAAAATTCGGTTCCGGTTAGGTTCCGGTTCTTAATATTTTAGGGGTTTTTGGGTTCCAGAACCGGTTCTTTTCGGTTCGGTTCCAGTCCCTGGTTGAAACATCATTCGTCATCGCTGTCATCTGATAAGAGCTATTAGGTCTTGTGGTAGACGCGGTTTTTTTTTTTATGGTCACAAAGTTGAAGAACCGTGATTCATCGGAGGTTTGTAGCTTTGCAGAGAACTTATTTAATTGCTATCTCATCCAGTTTTGGATGAAGGATAATATTGTGTCGTCATGTATTTATATGTTTCTCATGCACCAAATTCTTTAGGATCTTGATTTTCTTTAATTTTGTAGGAAAGGCTGAACCATATACTGGACATGCGTAGGGTATATATAATATAGTATGGTACCGGTATTATTGTAGCCGCGTGTATAGTAGTAGAGAGCATTTGTAGGGTTCAACTGTGATTTAACAAGAAGTACAGTATTTTTACTCCAGTGTATCCTCGGTTCACTTATTTGTTTATACGTATTTTCCATGTTGGTTTTTCATCTAGATGTAACGTTAAACATCTCGCCGAGTCGTCGTTGCTATTTCACATCGGGTTTCTTGGCCGTTACGGCTCGGTACGATCAAAATATATACTATACAAACACCCCGATGAGAACCCGATGCGTTCGTCGCTCCTCGCTCGAATGGATTTCGCCTTACCGGAGGTGTAGAAAATATGATATTTTCCCGTTCGTGCGAACGATATCGCATAAAATGATATCCGAACTGCGCGCCGACGATAACTGTCAATGACACGTACGTAAAACCGTCTGGAGCATCGTGCGCGTGGCGTGTCGCCGTGGAAATGTAACGACGGTCAATTTTCGCGAGCACCCGTTGCAACGTCACGTTATGTTTTACACTCTTTCAGTGGCGTAGCCAGGATTTTTCAATGGGGGGGGGGGTTTACCGTTCAGGTCTATACAATAGGAAGTATACATAAAAAATATTTTTTATTTTATTATACTTTATTTAAAAATTTAAAATCATAAAATATTTTAATCACATTACATTAACCGTATTTTTCTTGTTGTTGATGCTAATTTATTTAGGACGTCATCAGGGTGCAATATGATGTTGTGTACGAAAGTCACGCACATTCACTAATATTCGAGACGAAAATGCACTATTTTTCATGTAACAATCGCACCGTGATAATATGCATCGTTATAGGCAACGAAACAACACAAAATGACCACTGCTCTATGATTGGTCACCATTGGTCATCTACTAATGACCGCCGTGCATTCACGGAATGAATAATAATTTAAAAAATATGAAAATACAAAATAATGCTTGAAAATCCATGGGGGGGGGGTTACAACACCCAAAACCCCCTCCCCCTGGCTACGCCACTGCACTATTTCGATATATAATCGTACACGATACAATACTACGATATAGGTTTATCGGGACACATATAGGTGCGCGATGAATATTTATGCGTTGCACGCGTCTCTCCTCCGGTTGTACCCATTTGACCATAACCTGTCCGTGTTTTCGGTCGTAAAACCTCGTACACTTTATATGCGCCGGGCGTAGTCGTACCGCGCGGCGTTCGGTCGGTCCGCCGAATCGCGCATCTGCGAGACTTTCTCAAACGCAATATTCGTATACGATAATAATAATATAATACGTTACGGCTACAACATATTCAAGCACTGCGCACGCCGGAATGCGCCTCGCAATAACACGCCGTTGTTATTACCTATGCGTTACAGACTTATATAGTGGCCCCGGCGCGGCTCGTGCATAATATATTGTAACAACGAGAATACATAACGTACACGCGTCGGACGGACAACGCGCGCATGTGAAATTTCCGGAACATAAAAAGATAAAAATTAATAATGGAAAAAGAAAAATCCGTCACATTTTTATAAATCATATACGTCGCCGTCGCGACAATAACGATCGCGCGACACGGATATTTCCACGAGACGTGTGTGCCGGCGCGCTATAAACAATTCACGCCGTGCATTGTACTATCGCGTACGTTATGAATACGCACACGGCGTAAGAGAGTTTTTTTTTTTGTTTCCATCGAGAGTTTTTTTTTTAATATTTTTGTTTCCATCGGATTTCTCGCGATGAAAAGCCAACGACAACGCAACGTTTTCGGACGTGTCGCAACATAATAAAATATACGCGCGACGCAGACGTTATAATAGCATATAATTTTATACGTACTGTCATTTTTCGATATTTATACCATTTTAACTTCTCATTAACAATAATATTCCGATTCGATTTTGGTTTTTTTTTTTTTTGCCTTCTGTTATTGTCGTACACCACACTCATTGTGTTGCGGCTATTCGTGGTATTTGTCGCAAGAGGACCCCGCACGCGTTGTCTCCGTCCTGCTATACAAACGTAGAACGTAGCAAATCGGCGATCAGTAGAACCGATTTTCGTGCTGCTGTTAGCTCTAACGTTTGACTATTTGAGTAGACCGACCTACATTGCATTGAACTGAAGACCATTGAGCGTGCGATGTCATAGTTTGATATTTAAATTTTCAAGCGAGTTATGTATTTTTTTGAAATTGTTCACACGACCGCGGATCGTCTGGAAATTTAAATATCGTAAAAAACGATGCGCATGAGATCGCACGGACATATTGGTTCGTCGTCTCAAGTTCGATAATAGGTCAGCCGGTTTACTCCGGTGTTAAAGGTGACGGAAGATCTCCGTAAGACGGAGATAACAAAATATGCGCGGGCGTAGTGGCGTGTGTTCGCGAGCGAGAGGGGAAAAAACAAATTAAATCGAGATTTCGTTTCGAGGAGGTCTTCCGCGGCGAGATATTAGCGGTTACGATCAACGTGAACACACGCATTATACGATAAGTGACTCGGTGATTCCACGGGCCGTGTGCAGTGCGCACAACACACGAATTATCCACACGGGTTTTCTTTTTCCGCGAGAGGAGACGGAGAGAGAGAAAGAGCGACGAGCGGCCGGACCGGTTTCTCCAGGCGACGACGACGCCTCCTCTATACGTAGTACGCGTAAAACGTGGTCACAAGTTCGGCGAAGGCTTCGGGTTGGGTGGAGGGGAAGTGAGGGGAGGCTGGAAACGAGTCGCGGAGCCGCCGCGTAAACCTAAACTCTCGCAGCACACGCGAGCGTTCGTTCCCGAAAACCTCTTCGGGCTCGCGCTAGCCGACACGCCGGTGACGATTAAATCTTCGCGAGGGGGAAAAAGAAAAAAAAATCTTCGCCAGCAGACGACCGCGTGTAATAAATGTGCTATAAGTACGCCGTAGGTCCGATCGCGTATGCAATGATACGCGCACACGCACGCACGTTTATGTTTATATTATTATAACTGTACACGGCCCACTCTTCTATCCCGCTCACCCGTCGTCGTCGTCGTCGTCGTATTCAGTTATTGCGCTGCGGTGAATTTCGCGCGGACAACACGAGTGTCACGATGCAGCTCTGGCCGGTTGTACGGACCGTCGCGGCATTGGTCCTATTGTAATATGCGCTGCAGTCAATACGAAACGACGGAATGTACAAGCGCGTCGTGCGGTCGCGGGAAAAAAAAAACAAAAATTCTGTTTACCCACACGCTCATTGCCCACGTGTACGATCATATTATTCACTTACGTTGTACGGATTGTACAGTACACACGTCAAAACTATACCAGTGCACACTGGTGACGGCTCGAACTTTTCCCCCGCGAATCATATGTAAAATATTTTTGCACCACCCGCCCCAAAATGTTTTTATCATTCCGTTTTGACTATGCGAATGAAGTGTTTAAATTTGATGTCTGGCGTGCAAGTGATTCGAGTCAATAGTTTTTAAAACTCGTGTGCATCGTTAATGCGTCGAGAATACGAGTGTATAACTCGCATGACTGTGATGAATAATTTGTAAATCACTATGTTCGAATACACTCCTTCAATAGCCACATCACTGGTACACATTATACACGAGGTGCACGATGAAAAAGGATGGTCTGCTCAAGTATGGCTTCGCACTGGGCCCGATAAAAAATGATTTATTTACCTATATGGACCGACATGTAACGTTTTGGCACCGCTTCATACACTGTATAATGGTGCCAGAACGAAACATCATAATTTTTATACCATATAATGGTTTGGAAAAAAAATAAAATTTTGGAAACCAACGCTAAAAATAAAATATAGTAGTGAGTTGTATGACCAAAATGATAGAACAAAATATAACTTATCGATTGCGGTGAACATTTATTAGTTAATAGACAAACCCATTTATTTTTACATCATTTTGTAAATTGTGATTAACAATCAGTTATTAAACATCATAAAAAGAATTAGTAATCGTAAATATAAAAAATAATGAGGGCATAAGGATGAACATTACGTTTAGCTTTACAAATAATGTTTCCTGAATTGAATTCTGAAAGTTTTATTTATTAAATAGTTCATAGCATGTTCACGCGGTATATAAATGGTTTTTCAAAAATATTTACTACATTATATAGGAACAGCGCAAACAATACGTTCAATATTTATTATATACAACACTTCTAAAACCAACTTGGTCTTACGGGATTCGACCATGGGGCTCAGCAAAAAAAAAAAAATTAAATATCTATAAAATACAATCTTTTCAATCTATTTTATCACGAATCACTACCAAAGAACCCTACAACGTCACAAATCATACTCCACATACATATTTAACATACTAACAGCCACCGAAGTAGCCACTTATTCTACAAAATATTTGACACACGCCTTGCAAACCACCTAAATCTTCTAATACTTGCTCTTAATTCTAACATCATCTCAGGTAATCCTCCGAGAAGATTAAAGAGAAACTAGTGTCGATGTTTTGCTTAAATTAAAAAAAAAAATAAAAACAATAAAATTAAAAAGTCAAAGACGTCATTAATAGGTAACACCTTCTAATCAAATCACTCATGACATAAATTAAAATATAAAATAAGCTTACTGTAAAAATAATTACAGATTGTATGTATATTCCAATAAATAACAAAAAAAAAAAAAAAGTTCTATATAAGTAATTGAAAACCATAATAATATTATGTATGCATATTACTCGATTCCATCTGCGTTGCGAAAACTGATTGTTTGCTGTTCTAAGAATTCTATAATTTTCCTTTTTTTCGCCCTAAAACCCCATTTCACCATAGCGAACGAAATCAAAACTCTCACGAAATCAAATCGTCACCATTTACCGTGATAAATCAAACCAACGCACCGGTGTCGTTCGGGGGCATTCGTTGTCGTTTTCCATAAGGCTTTCGTGCAATGTTTACATTACGAATTTTCGTCTCCATTAGGACCGATTACATTTACAAGGCAGTAAAATACGAACGACGACCACCACACTCTGTAGGCGTTTATTTCTCAATAACATCGCGGCAGCACCGCACATGCATGAAGGTAAATATTTATAACAACGTAGCGTGTGCACGTGCATTTGTGTACTCGGTACTTGAGAAATCCGTTTTTAAACCTAGTCGATAATTTATAATCTGTTTAGGGTACACGCATATCATTAAATTCTCTTTTTGGCCGAACGCGACCATTAGTGGAATGGAGCACAAGTATAAATACCTTAACTAGTAAATATTAATACAACTGGTATACTATACTTAGTATAATAGTGACGATAATGAACGCTGAATGGGTCTTATGGATTTTAAAGCCAAGTAAACACCGAAGACATGGATAAATATATCCACGAATTATAGATAAATATATTTTTGTTTTTGATTGTTAAAGCACTAAAATTCCTCGCCAAAAGGGCATTAAAATAAGTTGATAAGTTGATAAGTTGTTGATAGAATAAAGTAAAAATGTATTGACTTTGATCTTCGTACACGTTTGATTTGGAAAAGGTCAAAACTCGACTGGTAAATCAAAACGAATGGTTAAAAAATGGCCTTAAACTTTAAACATTGCGAAATATTCAATAAGTTTCGTTTTTAGATTGCTGTATTGTAGAATCACATTAGTTGCACGAACAGCATCTCATGACAAGCATTGAATTAAAATGATCGAAATCCGAGACCTGAAAAATACATAATACGATATTATAGCGGGGGCTGACCATACTGATACTTTTCAGCCAAATCCAGCCGTATAACAATAAATACTGATGGATCTAGATTTACGTACCGGCTTAGTAATTATTATTTATATATGTACAGAACACGCGCACGGAGCGCGTAATTATCACGTCCTTCGCGCACCAAATATATATATTATATAGGTAATATACAAACAATAGGCTATTCTCGGGATTGTAAATAGGACAGAAAAAAAAATATCTGAAAAACGAATGAATAGCTATGTGATTTGAGCACACCGAGGGCCGTCGGAGACTATAGTTATAATAATAATAATAAAAATAATAATTTTTATTGTTATTTTTATAATAATAAATTGTTCTCGTGTCCAATAATATGCCACGACGCCGCCGAGCGTGTAACACGACGTCGGCGGCACTAACAGCATACCAATAATATTAAATAATAAAAATATACATGTATACGCGCACACAGAACGTGGTAGAGCGTCCCTCGTTTGATAACAGTTTACGATAATATACGTGTAATTATTTGTCTCCATTATTTGCATTCGTCATTATTCATATTATCATCGTCGCTATTTTATAATACGCGATCGCTACGGCGACAATTATTAGCCCCGTGCATCGTAATACTCAACCATGTGATACATACTAATAATATGCGCCTACATTAAAGGACGTGGCATTTATTTTATTTTCGATATAGTTATTGGTACAGCAGCGGTATACGCGTCTACCTAACAAGTCACATTATTGTGCGCACCAGTGGCGTATATAGGATTTAATTTCGGAGGGGGCCGATTATGTATTTAGAGTTTAGGGAGAAATGACGGAGGAGGCACAATGACAAATATTGCTTAAACGCTAAAAGACCTTTGGACTATTTGGACTGTCATCATTACTTCACCAGAGAAAAAATAAACTCATTTTTTTATTTTTTATGAAATGTAATGTAAAAAATGTATAAAAACTCTTCATTGCAGTAAACAATTTTTTTACTACAGTCACTCAAAATTAATTAAGTACATATTTTCTTACAAGAATAAACGAATATTATACATTTTGAATACGAGGTTTTGAATCGACATTTGTCTCTTCATTATGACGAAGCTGTCGTACCCACAAAACTTTAAAGCATATGGCTAAACGACAAACTGTGATACGATATAAATACTCGGAAACACGAAAATACACGTGTCTAAAGCACGAAAGCCTCGAACTTGAGTCTCGGAGATACCGCACACAACTGATGTCTGATCAACGATAATAAATAACAAAATGTTACGGTCACAGAATATATTAATGTTATGGTATAGCAGTGATGGAATGGCCCCGGTGCAGAGTGGGACAAATCAAATATTAATAGAATATACTATCTATTATTATCTATTATCTATTATTATTAGCTAATTTTACAAATACCGATAATTCCTATCTATCTATTTCTATCCGACTACACAGACTACAGGCTATACAATTTTTATTATCTTATCGCATAAGCGATTTTTCATTTCGGGGGGGGGCCCGGGCCCCATCGCCCCCCCCCCATATATACGCCCCTGGTGCGCACCGCAGCGGCAGGACGTTGTGCGTTTACGGCTCGACACACTTACGGTGGACGTGTCCTGCTGCAGTGCGACTTAGATTGGAAATTGTGTGTCGTGCGATTCGTTCGCTACGTGTAAGTTGTCCGGGACATCGGTTTATAGTTAATTAATTGTTATTAGCACGCGGGCACAAACAGTGCGGTGAACGGGCGTATGTCTTACAAATGAAACATTTTCACATGACAAATAATTACTACGAAATATGTAAAATAGCGAAGAGAAAAAGAAACGCGAGAAACTCCGATAGGTCGTGAGAAACTACGCGGTCGGGTGAGATGCTGCAGAAATCAGGGTCTTTAAAACTTGAAACCAATGTACTGTTGCTCTCGAAAAAAACGATTCCGAGTGCAAGAGGTCGAGAGGATCAGCTTATGTTTCTGACGCTGGTCCATATGTTAGTGGAGACAAAATTCTTTACGAGGTAGGAACAATCGAGGATTTTCTTTTCCCTACGGTGTGAGCCTATACACCGGAATTTGTGTGACTGAAAGTGTCAAATTCCCGTAATCACTGCAGCACGCCCTGTACAGTAATGCACGTAGTTACATGCACACGACGTAGTTGTATCACACGGGCCCACGCCGAGTACGGTTTGGGATATTATACTCCTCCGTATACACACCGCGCCGTCGTAATCGCAGCTCCACGCAATCGTAGGTTTTCCGCGTTATTGTTTCGTATCGCGTACGACGTGTACCCCAACAACCGTGCGTACAATGCAGTTTTGACATTCGAATATCATGTCACCGCGACGGCAGCGGTTTTCCCGGCTAATAACGTGCTAAATGTACGTCGACGGGCGCGGTGTAAATGATTGTGTATCGCGGAAATCGGACGAAACCGACTGCCTAACGCACGGTTCAGTCGGTCGTCAACACTATGTCGAGAGAGACAGAGAGAAAACGAATGTAGTAAAAATCAGAACAATAGTTGATTACGAATTGCATCCGATAGGGTTTGTGGATTACGTCATACGTTTTTACGTGGAAACGTTTCAATCGTGTATAATTGATACAACTATACATATATTTTCAAATGTACGGTATAATAATATGTATTAATAAGTTACGAGTGCAATTTATGTATTCGATGTGATTTCCTCGTGAAACGAGCTACAAAGATTGTACGTTGTTAAAAACGTCAAATTAACACACTACAGTAGTATAGTCGGAGACGTATTTAAGCAGGTGAAAATATTTTCTACAGTTGTTTTATATTTTTATTATTTTTTTTAAATATTATTTATCTCTGAAAACGCACATACGGTAAAAAAATACGATTTACTACTAAAATGTAAAAGAAAGGAAACAGCTTTCTAAAAAGATATTGAACAAGAGATAAATTAGAATGGACAAATAGTGCTATTAAGAAATATGTACAATAATGTGAAGTGATTTTTTTTGTCCAACTTGTAAAAAACTACTATTAATTGTATTTAATTACTGTTGTACAGAACGTATGTATGGACTAAAGGTCAAAGGGGTAGCAAAATGTTGACTCCTTCGGGCGAGAATAACTACAAACATAGGCTCATTGTATGATTTATTTCGATTAGTTTATATTTATGTATTCTTATGGGAGCTTCGACTACCAAAGCAATAAGTCCCCTATGCTTTTTTTTCTTACGGTAAGGGTACAATGACTACAGTTGGTAACACCAGTTTCTTCTTCATCCCGTTTTATATAAGCTAAAAACAACAAAACAACACGAATACATGGGAAATATTGTATTCCTAATATTAAATACAATTTTTTTTTTTTGCGTTTTAGGCGTACGGACGATGAGCGGCTTGTTGGTGCCACCGCTACCTCCGCACTTCATACATTCCGACCCGACGGCGGGACACTGCTGCGACGACGAACCCCATCACCACCAGCACCACCACCAGCAGCAGCACCACCGGTCGCTGCGGTTCGCCAACATGGTGACCGCGTCGGCGACCATGTCGACCATCGGCGTGGACGACTGCAAAGCGATGGCCGACGACTCGTCCACGCCGGCCGACAGCCTGGACGACGCGATCATCATGGCGACCGGTGGCGGTGGCCGGGTGACCGACAACCGTTTGCCGCAAAACTTGCAACAGCTCCGCGAGAAGCTGTACGCACAGGACGACGACGAGGACGACAGCGGCAGCGGCGGCGGCGGGGTGGACGAGGACGACGGGCGCGCCAGGTGTTGCGGCGTCGGCGCGGACGACGGACTCGACGCGGCCGCGGTCCCGGTGGCCGACGACGACGACGACGACGACGACGACTCGTCGGACGACGGGTGCGAGCGTCGCGACGACTGCGAGGAAGAGGACGAAGAGGGCGAGTACGCCACGCTGTCGGCCCGGAGCGTGTGCTCGGCCACCACGGCTGCCAACGACGACTTTGAGTATTTCGCGGCGGCCAGCGGCGGCGGCACGGCCACCGTCGCGGACAGCGGACAGGCCGCGCAGCCGGCGATCGCGGGAGCGCAGCAGGCGGCCGGCCCGTCTCACGGCGGCGGCCGGGTTCCGTATCAGCGGGCGCCCACCCGACGCGCTAGACACCATCAGCAGCAGCAGCAGCACCAGCACCACCATCATCACCACCAGTCGCAATATCACCAGCACCAGCACCCGCAGCAGCACCACCACAGGCAAGTGCGCGTGACCTCGACGCCGCAGCCCGCGCTGCCGCCCACTCCGCCGACTCCGCGCAGGCCCAAGGCGCGGCTCACGTCCGTGCTGTCGGTCGACTCGTTGGTCGCGGCCCAGGCGGCCGCGGACGCGGCCACCACCGCCGCGGCCGCGGGCTGTTACCCTCGCGGCACCGCCGCCGTCCAACCGCACCAGCACCAGCACCAGAACCATCACCACGGCGGTAGACACCGCGGCGGCTTCGGCGGCATCGCGGGCAGACGACTCGGCGGCGGCGGCGGCGGCGGCGGACGCGGACACCACGGCGGCAGCGTGCCCGACCTGAAGCGGGTGTTCGTCACCGATTTCCTGTGAACGCCACCCCAGTGCCGAAACGATATTAACATTTTCGTTACGCAATCGATCCACCGCAGCCGGGGGTAAAATTCGTTTTCCCATCCGTCCGTCTGTTGGTGTTTTGATAGTATTTTTTTTCTAACGAGAAATCGTATTTTTTGTTCATTGATTTTTGTTTGTTTTTTTTTTTTTGTCGCGTCGACAAAACGATGTGATAATAATTATTATTATTACAATACGCGTTACGTACGTACCTCTATATACGTGTGGCACGCCACCGGTATACACTCGTTACGTTTTTTTTTACGTGTACGCGTGTTCGAATACGTTATACGGTGTTCGATAGTAATACAATTATTGCGATATAATCCATGTACTATAAAATATATAATCATAACTATACGATAGTAATTTATTTAAACCCAAATCCAGTGTAGTCGTGTACAAAATATTATTACGTTCTATTACCCTTTACTACTGCAGCGCGTCTCGTCCGCGTTCCGTTTTTGTTTTCCCGACTACGCACCGGTGCCCGCAGAGCGGCGCGTATCCTTTTTTCGTCCGACGTAGGAAACCGCGCCGGGCACTCCTCTCACGGCGACACAGCCGATATATTGTGCACCCTTAGGTCACGGGGGCCTAAGACGAAACGTGTTCGTTTCCGACCAGTGCTCCTGTTTTTTTTTCTCTTTGCCCGCATTTTATTATTATTTTTAGCCTATAAGACGTTTTTTTTTTTGTTTATTTTTTAACACGTGGTGCCAATTTTGTTGTAAGATTACGTTACACTATACATTAATATCATATGCTTATCGTATGCGTATTGTTTGTACGCGCGTTTATTATTATTACTATTTTGTAAATCGATTATTATTTTTTGTTTTTGTTTTTTTTCTCTCTCTAACTATCGAAATATTGTACATTATCACATTTTAGTCTTTAGTCATTTACGTTGATTATATTATACGTATATATACGTATAAATAAATTAATGATTTACATTTTATTATTATATTCTAAAACATTAACCAGTTTTTGTTTGATATTTGACTATATACTCATAGTTAAAAATAATATTGATGTCTAATAAAAAAAAAAGTTCGTAGTCCAGAATTTTGTCGTTTATACTCGTTTCCCACACAGACAGTATGATATTCTGCTGTCTTCGTTATCCTATGTTGTTTTCGAATAATGCACGCGTGTTTTGTTCTTCGTAACATTATTATTATTACACAATTCGAGTGTATTTCAATTTTCATTTGTGCAGTGTAATGCCGATACTACAATAATGTTTACAATTGTTTGCTAAAATGTAATCCGATCGCGTACGAATTCGATCGCAATAGAATATCTACGAAGAAGAGTACGATGTCAGCAAATTTCAAAATAATCAGGTTTACAGTTGAAAAAAGAAAAATAATAATCTATGAATGGACATAAAAATGTAAAACGATAAACGTCAGTCGGACGAGTTTGAGAATGAACATTTAATTTAGTCAAAAATGACACTCGTCGGTAAGGTTATAAGAATAAAAATAAAATTTCACCGTAATGTTGACCAAAACGATTATGCCTATGTGATTACCTGTGCGTGTACGCGAAATCGTAACCATTATGTAATATGAAAAATAGTATTTTTTCCGATGTTTTTTTGAGGTAATTATTTTTGCTGTTCACGTATGTTTAACGAACATGTTCTTAACAGTCCATTCGAAACAATGTTTTTTTCTTTGTTTTTAATCGAAATTGTGGAAATAATGTAAACAAGAATATCTTGTTTAATTGCGTGTTATTAAGTTTTTCAAACGATGGCTTGCATTGTGACTGCATATGACGTAGGTACTGAGGGGAACTACTTTATTTTACTGTCTAAAAGTACATTTGTTAGAGTTTAAGTGGCAAAAAATATAAAAAGTATGCGAATAAAAATATATATGGAACAAAGCTAGAGAAGAAAAAAAGGCCATTGACTTTCAACGGGGACGCGAAAACTAAATGTAAGTATATAATAAAGTTCACGGCGTACATAATATATATACATTATACATATATGTAAGTTTGAAGAGACGACGAGACGTGTTGAGTTTTGTGGAGGAAAAGCAAAGTTTTATCGTTTACAGTTTATTTTATTTATTAGACGTGATGGAATGATTCGGCATAAATCATTATTAACATTATTTTTATTGTTACAAAATAATCATGATGCTATTATTCGCACATATATTCTAACATGAGTACATGTATGATACAAATACTAAATAGCTTATATAGAACGTACATGTTACCGGAAAAGCATTGAATCAGATATTTCATAAAACACCTAGGCATTCTTTGAAATACCTAATATAAGCAAGAAAAATATAAATTGCGTATTATAATGACTAGGTAATCTATAGAATGCCGAACCTCGTGTATGCAGTGGATAAAATTGATACAAAATTATGCATGACTGCATAAGTGTACCTTAGTGAAATGCGCATTCAGTAAATATTCCAACAGTGATCACTGATCAGTGACCATTAAATATTATCTTAACTCTAGCCTTATCGCGATTTTGTCAAATATATTTATGTATATGCAATTCAAATTGTCAAACCAAAAAATGGTTGTGCATAAAAAAAAATGTATGCAGTTCAAAATGTTACGCATCAACTGTATGGTATAATAAATAAATTTAAAAAAATAAACATTTTTTGATTAAATACTTTTCTGAATTTCATACTATATCTAACATAGCATTGGAATTCTACAGATATCACAGGAGTTGTACAGATTGCATAGGCATAATTTAAAATAAAATTTAAATTTAACACATAGCAAAATAGTACGAGATATTTTATAGAACGTTTAGAATTTCTGTAGAATCCCTATATCCGATACATTGCCAGTAACACACACACACACATATATATTGCTGTCAATCCAAAAAACTGGAGTTCGTACAGGCGGATGAGAAGAGTTCTGAAACTAGGTAGTACAAAAATGTAATAAATACAGCAATGTGATTATTATTATTATACATTTTTCATTTTCAGTGTCAAACATGTTAAAACAATGAAATCTCGTGCTTGTCTTGCCAAAGGTATTTTTCTCTCAGAAATAGTTGACGGATTTTCCAGTTCAATATATTCGACCCGATAAGTTAGGCCCAGTTAGGGGATTGCAACCCATGATTTTTAGCCTTTGTCTATCACACGCGCAACATAAAGATTTAGACGTTTTCTGTTTCCAACGCACCGATCGATCAATTAATGTGATAACGGTTTTTAATTTTTTTTAGAATTTGTCGTTAAGTCTACTGTAGATTGACTTTCCCACTATTTCGATGTTGTCTCCCAAAATTTCACAAACTATAATTAAACAAATTGTAAACATAAATCAACAAAAGTTAATATTTGTGTATGTAAAGTACACTATTTAAGAAATGTCGGAAAAGCGGTCTAAAGAAGGCTTTACGACGAATTCAAATCAGTTTTTAAAATCCTTATCACATAAATAGATCAATCGGTACGTTATGGAAATAAAAAACGTCTAAATACCTATGATTCGTGTGTGATAGAAAGAGAAGGAAAATCATGGCTTGCAATCCCCTTAATATTTTTCACATAACTTATAGCATAATCGATAAACGTCAAACAGTAGTACCATTGATTAAATACATTAAATCAATGGTATTACGTATAGTTATGTTTCGATTCATTTCCTGGCTGTGAATTTTTTCGGCGGACAACGCAACACCAAAACCGATTAGCATTTTTCATTTTCCTACAATGAGAGATAACATAATATATACATATGGTTAAATTGTGCAGTACAAAAAAAGTAAAGTAAGTAATAAGTAAAGTTCTCTGCCAAGAGCTGGGAATCAGTCAATCAACTCTGTCTACCATATGGAAATCAAAAGACCAAATAAAAAACGTTTTTCTAAAAGACGTACACCAGAAATATCTATGGCATTAAAAAATATTGATAATTATGTTAATAAATCTTATTTTACAGTTATAGACAAAGTACTATAACTGATTTTTTTAAAAATTAATTAATTTTTTTTTAAGTAATATTACACGTACATACACATACTTATATTAATTATACATACATATATTTGTTTAATAAATACATTTTTCAAACAATATTCAATCTTTTTTTTGTCTTCCGGATACAACGAAGTTCGGATATAACGATCTGATTCTCTAGGCCCCTTGAAGATCGTTATAAGCGGATTTCACTGTATTTAATATGGCGGGATGAACAAACAACAAAATACTGTTTTCGCAGACGAAGAGACTATTTTACAATATTATATGTATATATCACATGTGATGGCGTATATAGGTCAGATTGCGATGTAAAACTCAGTAAAAACGATCGCACTGAACTATAGTGATGTTATTCAGATAATTTTGGTACAACGTTGAAGAAAAAAACGAAACTGATAAAACGCTTATATTACGACATTATTTCGCGATAGCCATTGCGAATAATATTGTTCGGTGAAAAACAATACGTCATAATCGACAGTATGATAATGCGCTCGTGTACAGTGCACAGTGCAGATACACTGCGGACGCGCATGGGAAACGTAAAAAAACACCGATTTCGTGCGGGCCGCGTGCGAGAAACCGTAAACTTTGATTTGTAAACAGTGGACGCGATATTATGTACGTGTTGCATGACTTACACGTCGGAATGAAAAGAACACACAAAGCGGTGGCACACTGGACGTGCGCGATAATAATTTGGCTCCGGTTTTTCTCTGTACCGTTATAAATGGTGAAAAAAAAAGAAGAAAAAATTGTATTTTTTCATTGTTGATCGTGTACACGTGTATATATAGTGCCACTGCGTCGTTACCAAATGCGTACGGTACACGGACGGTTTTAATTTTTCGACAATGATACGGCACAAACCATGATGTTACAGATGACACTATATGTATATCGGGTCGTTATTTCAATATTACGACGGCACACGAATAATTGGCAAACAGTCTGCAGTATTATACGACTCATAGTAAGTCAGTACCATCGGGACGGATATAAATATGCAAATTGCGTGTAAAACCATCGGTATTTGTATTTACATTTTAAATTGCCTAAAATATGCGTGCTAGTGTACATCAAAAATGTTAATATTTTATAATATTGTTAAAGCTAAAATAAACTAAAAAAAAAAAAAACGTTACAAAATAACTTATTTAAATTAAAGCTATTATTAAAAAGGAGCAGAGATATCCAAAAATACAAACTTACGAAATAATCCCATGTATTATTGATTGTATAAAACAAAATACAATTTTAAAAAAAAAGTAATTAACTCTAGGTACTATTAAACTATTATTTATTAATTATTATCAACTGATATAACGGCTTAAAAGCTTAAAGGTCTGATACGGTTAACTTTGCATACTATTTTCAAGCCTTAAAACGAAAATTCCTGTTTGTAACTAGAAAAAATTAAACATTAGTTCCAAGTTACTTTTCAGCGATTTTTCACGCTTAGGAAAACTACTTTGAGAGTCGCTGTAGATAACTTTTCTGAAGTATCTTCTGTATCCTATTTCCTGTCTAAAATATTGTCGTCACATAAAAGTTTTGGTGCAGATTTTCTTCTCAGAAGTTTGACCTGCCGATGTTTGGATCGCAAAACGAATATAGGTACGTATCCTTTAATACGACGCTTAGTTCGAAATCATCCGAAATACATGTTTTTTAAATTGTTCATACACATTTTTTAATTTTTAATTTTAAATCGATCGGTTAAAAAAAAGGGGGATGAAAACACGCTGTTCCCGTTTATTTCTCGAGTTACTGAGCTTGGTCAGCTATCAACGATAGAAAATCTTATAAACAGGTCTCTGACAGCACGACACAGCTGTTGGCGGAAGTGCAAGTGCAGTCGATGACGTCCGGAGTCCGTCGATATCGAATCTTATGGATATCAATCCGGGCGAATATGTACAGGGAGTTTATTACAGTACATATTGTATGTGTCCATGACTTTACGTGAATTGTATTATAATATTATGGTCACAATATCTTTTCAGTTGGAACGGTTACGAACGTTGAGCCGGGTCAATAATGTGGACCACGTCCACGTGTACAATATAATATTACGTGGCATATGTCATATGTATTGCATTCCATATTCCACAGGTACCAACGTTTCCTATATTTATGTTCACTTTCACAGTGACATGAGTTATAACTCACAATATTGTCCGGTCTCCGGTGCCTATCGATGGATTCCATTAAACAATAGGATGTATTGTAAAGTATATACACTATAATTTATAATTTATTAGTTCATCTTATAGACATGAAAATCCCTCGAGTGGAATAGTTTTATTCGCTGTAGTAGCAATCATATTATTATTATCATATCATAAAGTACAAAGTTTTTTCACGAAAGGAAGACTACCAATACGAAGTCGAGACGTAATATAAAACCTACCGAATGAAAACATTGCAAATTTAGTAAAAACTTGCCAAAGTATAGTGATAAAAAATGTGTGAACACCGCATCAATAACACTACAGTTAATTCTGATAGAAATATCAATAAACGGTCGAAAAAATAAAATTTTTTTATTGATGAGTATTTTAAACTGTTGATAACTTGGAGAAATTGTAAAGGGTTTGAAAAATTCCTACTACCATATTTACTGATGCATATTTACCACATTATCTACTATATAGTACAACAACCATATACTCGCACAAAACGAATATAAATATAAATAATTTAGAGATATAATAATTTAATTTCAAGATAAATTATTGTATTGCGTACAATTCCATATAATCTTTTTATTTTTTAATTTAATCCTAAGATTGATTTTAAGAAATCCGTAGTTTTTCCCAGTTATTCGCCTTTCCTTTAATTTCTTTGTGCGAACTGCATCCTTCATTCTTAATTATTTTTTGGACGTACTCGGAACGTGGCCTTCTTCTATAGAATTTTCTTTCCACACATCCTTCTTCAAGGAGTCCGTCATTTTTCAATACATGATGAATTAATTAATTTTTTCTTTTAATAATATTTTCCCGAATAGATATTTTCTCGTAATTTTTTCAGTTTTAATATATTACTTATATAGGTAATATGATGTAAGTTTAAAACTTTTACTCATTTTCATTCGCTTACATCTGTCTACGGTGGTAATTCTTATAATACACTACGTTTGAATATTTGATTTAAAAACGTACAAAGTAAAACGTAACATAAAATAGTACATATTTGTATTTCTATGAATTTGGTATAAAATAAGTTAGTGTGCCAAATAACGGGATCGCGAAAAGCCAATAAATTATCGAAACAGAAATTATATTTTAACAGGACATAGTATTAAAATATTTTACGACTCGTGTGTAAAATCTTAGACAAATCAATTACTTTTATAATATACAAAGCGTGTTCTCGGTGGAAGAAAAAACAATTATTGTACACGTCGATGGCGTGTTTGTTGCTAAACCATAAACGGCTAAGCCCGTAGCCAATATATTATAACACGAGAGTAAAACACGATTAGTGCATATGAAACAATACATTTTCCGCGAACTACAAATTTTATTGATATCGTATTTTGCGGTGAGATCCGATTTTACCGAAATATTCGCAGACATCCTCATTCCTCGAGGATAGACGATAGACTATTAACTCTTATTACATTTATTACGAGTGCGATGTACGAGCAGTGATTGGACGGATTGTGATGATAATGACAACGTGAGTACAGTGTAATGCGGTTTACGTATTGTTAAAAAAACAAAATCAACCGAGGCCACATCGCATCGTCTGTATTGTTTTACCGTCGTACTACAAACGCGATATCATAATAGCAGCCGATTTGCACAAAACTCTAGGTACTTATTTCCCAGTTAAATGTCGGTTTAATACTTTAATGATGAGGTTAGTAAATAGTAAATAGTATATACATATATAATAATGTGTGAGCCGAGTGTCTGTATTCAAAGTATATAACATTTTGAACGCATTGATTTACGGTGGATTTTTAAGAGCGATTTCACAGTTATCATTTATTTATGTAGAACATCGGTCGTCGCGTTATAACTAGTTTATCGCAGCGTTTAGCTCACGATCTGCTTTGCAAACCGAATTGACCGTCGATAAACGAAAAGCGCCGTGACGCGTTTAAAATGATTAAAATCCTGCAATTAAGAACGTCGGTTAAAAAGATAAACTAATTATATCATGATTTTACATTTTTTATTCGATCAAAATAATTAACGTACTTTTTCGTTTCGACCCGGAATCCATAATAATAATATACATAAGTTCGCATTTGTCGGAGAGTAAAAACCAAAAGAACCGGGTTTTTAAATAAGAAATATTTTTAGCTTTCGATCTATAATCGGTTGAGCGTGTGTTGCTCAAGAATGATATCGTCAAGACGCACACAATTATTATTTATGTTTTGGGGTTCTTATATGTCATAAAACATACTAATTCATTTTTAACACGCGCTGTTTTAATACCGCATGTGATATCAATTACAACGTATAAACTTGAGAATGATGAGCCTAAAAAGTCTGCACGTAATTTGTTGCAAAATAGACGAGAACATTAAATATCTTATATATACAATCTATGAAAAAAGCACATTAAGTATATGTGATTTGGGCAATAGCATCATGAACTACGGGAATAATATGTCACTCATCATTAACACTTAACTTAAGCAAAGGTTAAAAAAAAATTAAATCTATGACTTGGTAGAAAAGGAAGAGAGAGACTAGAACAAGAAAAGATTGGGGGGAAAAAAATTGGCTTGGCTTATTAGAGCAGAAGATCTCTACACGACTACACCATCTTCTTTTTGGTCGACGGCGAGGATCTTCGGGAAGTGTCAGGGTATTTAAATGTCTGATAAGTGGGATATCGTGAAAAAAATAAGCTGATTTTTCTTCAATTGTTTTTAAGTTCATGTCAATATGGAAGGCTTAATAATTTATTATTTAAATATTTTTCAAAGAATATGCCTTAAAGCACCAGGGTTTATGAAAACTCGTAAAATCCGTAATGATACAAAAATACCATTTTATACCTCTCATAAATACATGGATCAAAACCCACTTTAAAAACTTCACGCCAAGCCAAAAGACTTGGACGAAGCACGTCATTAGAACATTGGAAGAAAAACCATCAATAGACGCCTGAGGTCTTGACTTCCTCGGAATATTCTAATACAGACACCGAAGATTCATCATCAGAAGATGATGATCATTATTAATCAGTTATTTAAACTACATTTTACTATAAACAATATCGACGTTCACACATTATTATTATCATCATTGTCAATCTATGTTTTTAATATAACTTATAAATAATTAGTACAATAATTGTACAACATAAGAACTCGTAATAGCACCACAAAGATGACACGGTCGTGTCGCACGGTTATCGTGCGAGTTCACCTGCTACACCCCTTTGCCATAGTACAGCCGTACGTTCGATAATCACCCGGGATAACCCGAACGATAATCGAACCAGTTTTGGAGACGGTGATCTGCCACGAAGCGCTTGCGGACGGTGAGCCTTTCAGCTGTCTCCGTGACTGTGTCTATCTTTTATTCCGAGCCGTCTCCGTGCCGTATGTTTTATTCGAACCGTTTACGTTTGCATTGTTGTTATACTTGTTTTATTTTATTCCTTTATATTTAAATGGTTTTAAATATAAAAATATATATTATAATATATATTTTATAATAATTATTATATTTAATTGTTTTTTTTTTAAATTAACATTAAAAAAAACACATATACTTTAATAAAAGTGTGTGTGTGTGTGTGTGTGTGTGTGTAAGTGCTTGACAAGCATTTTTCCCGTGACAAAGATTTTATAATATTAAAGTACTAAATAAAAAATAAAAAAAATAAATATTATTTAAACTTCCGCCGACAGCTAAGATCGATTTTGAGCATGGTGTGGATAAATGAAATAATTTATAATATATACCTTCTGTCCGAATTCGGTTGTGAGTATAATGGTGCACATCAAATCGTTATCACGGATGCCCGTGAGGTCGGCCGAGTTTCCGATGTCCAGATGTACATTTATTAAATCATTCGACTATAACACGTGGATTTTTCATTCCAGGCTGCTTATATGTATAAATAATCATCGACCGTAATATGTTCATATAATTGTCGAGATTAATAATTGTAAGCATGCAAAATTTCTAAAAAATAAAAATGTACACAGCACATCGTATAATAATTATTGCACTCGACGACGAACTCCGGCGGGTTGGAAATACAGCGTTCACTAGACCAGGACGAAATACGTGCCGACACGTGGCAACAAGAACCTTTAGGCTATCGGAAATCGTGCGATAGTAGTATGTCGGTGTGAAAATCAACGAACGGCATGTGAACGTGATACGGTACATCCTTTTGCGTCGTCCCACACATTAGTATACGCGGAATACCGCGAGACTAAAAACATAATCAACATATTTATTATTCAATTTTTTTTTTTTTTTGTTCCTAATCGTCAAAAACGATTTGCCGAAAATATTATGAATACATTGGTAACGTTTCGTGTTCAGCGTTTCGTGCGTTCCTATTAGTGCTACCTACTGGTAAGAACTGGTTACTAGTTACTACAACGCATGGCGTTCGTCTGACGCGTAGTTCTGTCGAAGATAGCGTTGCAGTCTACGATAATATTTTTTTTACAGTAGTTGGCGATAATATGTATTTAAAAGCTTAACGTTCTTGCACTACGAGTATATACTTTAAACGATGAACATTGAAATTTTGACGAGTGACGACACGAGTACAAGAAGTTACCGTTATTTATTTTTTTATTTATTTGGACGGGCAAGTGCCCAATATATGAATATAAGATGTCGATACCATCGGCGGGAATAAGCTGGCAGCTGACACCTGTTGTGCCGGGAACACTCGAGATCCAGCGGACTTAATCAAAAAAACGTGAATACAACCGCATCAGTCCGCCGATGTCGAGTGTCTCGAAACGACCGACTTGATCAATGTTCATTCGTTGTTAATCGGACGGAATTAAAAAAAAAAAGCGTAGAATACATTATTTGAATAATTTTTTAAGTTTCTACGAACGTTTTTTATCGCACGTTAATCGCGTTTCGAAACGAAGCGTTGATGCACCTATTATTGGTTGTACCATGATATCAATATTTTCTGCAAGCACTGTTTTCGATAGTCATTCCGGAATACATATAGCAGGGTTTTGTTGATCCAATCGCGGACTAATGCGAAAGGCACGTGATAATCCGAACGGACTTGAGAATCGTCACACAAAACTGTATTTAGAGACATATTTTCCTCTAGACGCACACACTAATAATCGTTAAAACAATTACGATAGCACATCCATGGCACGTGCATGTTTGGAGGACAAAGCATTTTTGCATAGAAAAGAAATACCAGTGTTCAAATAATAATAATTTAATATTTTAAATGTGCATGTATAGTTTAATGTAACAATAACATTTAATAGATTGTATTCATTGAATGTATTGTAATCATTTATACGTGATTGAAATAATTAATTTTGAAGTTAAAATTGCCATAGAGTTGGTTTTAATAAACGACGAAGAACGATTGCGCACGTTTTACGTTTTTGGGTATTCGATTGCGCGTGGTGGCGGAAAACAATGAACTTGATCTTGACCCTTCAAAGGCGTACGAGTGGTAAGACTGCGTGAGAAATTGGAAGCCACCGTTGCCAAGTTTATAACTGGGTATACATTAGGGAAGGACCATGTAAGTTTCCTCACCACCTTAGCTATTATTAAACGACACTAAGACATGTTGTGTACTGATAGCATGAGGTATTACACGTGGCGCGTTTTTTTTATAGTGGTATCCCCGTGAAGGCCTATTCCACTAAGTGTTAATCACAAAAACAAAAAAATTTTACAACAATTAATCATCTTTTACCGCAACGGGTATAAGATAGAACAAACGCAAAAAAAAAAAAGTACAGAAAAAAAAAAAATAAATAATTAAATGGGAAAGACTTTTTGCCTTCGCCTCCCTATAACTATTTAACATAATATATATACTCATATATACTGTTGGTACTCAGGTCTCGCAATTATTCTTTCAGCATTTGTTTGAACCGCGTCAAATAAACGTAAGCGGCTTCTTGTTGAGCGTCATATAATGATTCCCCGTAGCCAAAGACCGAACCTTCAAGAGGACTTATCGTCAGTTCAACAGTCTCTGAATCTTGTTCTGGAAATTTATGTAATGCGGTACAATTAAAATGAAAATTTCGTATTTGGAAACTTATAATCAGTCAGTATCTTACGATTTGTCAAAGGGGTACTGAACGTGTCATAAAATAATGATAGTTGTTCTTCATCGGCGATTTCGTCCAAGAACTCGACGTAGCAATGAACCGTAGTTTGGTTTACAGAATCAATATACTGGTAAAAAATATAAATTATATACGTGTAATCATGTGTGGTACATTTATTTATTTCCACAACAATACGTGCCCAGTTAAACTTAGTAGCAAATTAAATAATTTATAGTTCCACGTACAAATAATAAAGGATAAAACTACCAACATTAGGAAAATTATGGATCATTGTAAGCCACACGCATGATCGTTATATTATTAGGCTAGTTCCCTAAAGTCTAAGTAATTGGTGTTGTATTAAAAATAAATATGGAATATGATATTTAGGTAAGGTTCGAAGGGCTTTCATTAAAAGTAACACGTTTAAACTTAACTCGAAGTAAATCACAATATAACAAAGTGCAGGAGAGTCGACATTACCAACAATTATTATTATTTTTTTTTAACAATATATTCGTATTAATCAACAAAGATTTTTAGCCTGTTTTATCATGTTATCACAACTATTGTTTCGGAAGAAAAATAAAACTACTTACATACCTTCTATCGATTAAAACTACGATATTGTACGGATATGATGGCGGTCAAGTAAAATAAAATGTTACGCAATTACCTTCAATTTTTGAACGGCGGGATTGTTCGATGAACGAAGTCGATTGGCGAGCTCATCATGTTTAGAAAAATACGATATACTTGGCTCGTCTTCGTTTGCCATTAACAACTTGGCATCACCGTTTTCTGCGAGGAACGGCGAATTATCTACATCTTCCGTGGACGTGTACCTTCCGACCGAAACGTTGTCCATCCAGGCAGTGTTGTTGCCACCGCCCGAATAAAATGCGCCGACGGATGCTTCAGCCACATCCGCGGTAACCACGAGCTCCTCGTGGCATTTTGCCGACGACGAAACACTTGTATGAGACTCTACTTCCAGTGCAATCGCACCTTGGTTTTCACTAACACAATCGATACATTTATGCAATTTTTCCGTTATGACGGTGCGATTTTCTTACGATCTTTTTTCAAATACACATACCTTGTATTGCGCACTGCAGGTTCCACGACCTCGGTGTACTCCGGTTCGCTGACGGCTCCCGTGTCACTACTGCTCGTGAACTCGCCGGTCTGTTCGTGGCGATTTGCATGTGTAGCAGAATACGTCAAACGATCCACATCTTCTCCGTCGGTCACATCCCTTTTTGAATCGTTCGGTTGAGTTAATAACTCTAGCTCTAAATTGTCCAATCGTTCCGCTAGTATCAATTTCAATTTATTTATTTCATTCTGTTGCTCGTTATTTTGCTTCTTTAAAGTCGCGTTTTCTTCGAACAACTTGTCCCATTCCGTTTGAGAATGATCCAGTGTCAACTGTCCATTTCTTGGTGGAATACCTAAAAGAAAAATGTTTATTTAATTATACGATGTGTAATGTTTTCTTGTGTTTATTATATCTACTGAGTCTACACAATACGGGTTTTTACCTTCCGGTACTTGAGATCTGTGCTGCGAATGTTCACACTTTTCTCTAACAGAAGCAACCTCTCGGGCCGCATCGATTTTCTGAACTTTCATTTCGACTGAAAACGAATATTACGTTGTTAGATTATGTATTTGATGAAAAATATTATAACACTATTGCGATCTTGTAACTATATATTGTAGGTACCTTCTATTTGATTAATTTTCAATTTTAACTCGTCGATGACCGTCTTTTGTACTTCAAACAGACACATGAGCCGGACTATATTCACGTCTTGGTTATTGTTTGAAGGATTTGCAAAATCGGGTGTCGGAGCTATGACATAAATCAAATTAAACACAATTGGAAACATTAAACGCTTGGAAAATAATGAAATTACCACATGTTTCCGACTGATTAGTTGCGTTCAGAGTTGAGTGAACCGTTTTTGGTGAACGATCACCTTGTTCGTGCTCATCTACGGTGTACGTACACCTATTGCTTTCAGGAACTTCGTCACCTAACTTCAAGGAATTATTATTTGTCCTGGAATTCATTTTCGATCAAATTAATACAGTATAATTGCCTTAGGTCAATAATAATATTAATACGGATATTAAATATTATGTTATTGTGACCGTTGTGCAAAACTAAATCGTCAAGAAAAATAACTAAATTTCACTAGAAACTAAATAAATAGGTACTATGGTATATTCTAGTATTTCCAATTTTATTGAATTTTATTCGAACCGGCTCATTAATATATTTAATTTGGGTTCCGTTAGGTATATGAAACCATGAAAATTCGTATATTTTCGTTCTTTTGTACGTCGTATTGGTAATTAAATGTAAAACTAAACACAATTATGAAAGAAAAGCATATAATTGAACTTGATTAACTGTGAAAGTATTAGTTTATTTATTTAAACAAAAGTTAGACAAAAAATAAATTCTAAAAACTGTGTAAAATTATTAAAGTTACCCCATATTACGGTAATATATTTGATATTTCATAAAATGTGATCAGCTCGTGTAGCGAAGTTTTAGGTTCACACCCAAAGCACTATCCCACTACCATAAAATACTGTAATTACGTAAAAATATCGTTAAAAATGACCTATACATTTTTTTTTATTAAATTTAATAATTTTTAGGGGAGCCTCATTCAAAACTTACAAAAAGAAACTAAATATTTATTAAAAAAAAAACTGGAATATGAGAAAAAATGACTTCATGCTGCGACATTAGTGCTGACTGATATAATATTTTTAGATAATGTAATAAATTAGTTAAATTAAATTTATCAAGCCATATATTATACAAATGCGCATTAAAATTGACAAAATGACCGAAATATGTTCAAAAATGCTGTAAAAAAGAAAATACACCGAAAAATACTAAAATATGGAAATGTACCTTTAAAGTACCTGTTACAAGAAACGAATTATGTACTTGGAGAGTATTGTCTAAGATCACCACTTATCATTCATCTATAATGCACTTTGCATTGAAATGCAGTCTCTCATGAGAAAAGATGAATTTCCTTCACCATCATTCGGATACGTTCATATGGGACATCGAAACGCGTTATCGTTCAAAAGCCAATTTTAATGTATTTTAAAACGGAAAACATAATAATAGTAAATACAATTATTTGACAACATAAACACCGTACAGGCCACTACAGGGATTTGATCGATCCTGCTGCGCAGTGCCACCGTATAATATTCTGTTGACGATTACCGCTGGTATACTGGATACCTAACCTAACCACCTGGTCGCGGATGCAACACGAAAATATTAATTCCACAACATTCTTGATTGCGCGCGTTTCAAAGCTAATACTCGTATAATATCAACTCCGATTAACCGACTATTTATACACACACGAATTATGATGTTATGATTTTCCAAGTGGATTGCAGGACAGTTTTCCCAAATATTATTTCACCAATTTTATTACATAGTTCCTATACAAATGTTCCCATTTTTATTATTCCCAATTTTAATTTTACCAAACGTGTAATCTTCTAATTTATAAAAGTATGAAGTATGAAATATTTGCATTATTTTTTTATTTTATATTTCACGGGCTGAATCATCCGTGGCTCGCACGGAACAGTCTTAGACCAATAATTATGAACACAACAAGAATAAATCAGCGGTAGAGTCGTTCTCAAGTGATGATCTTTCGTCGTATTGCCGTTATAAATATAATTTTTTTATTTTCGTATTGAACCGTTCAAATTCCTATCAAATATATAGAAATATATAAGGTTTGCAACTGACCCCCGTGATATCAATGAATTCATTGCTGTTGTGGAAACGTCACATTTTATTTTATACCATCATATAACAGGTCGTGGTTGCACTTAGAGATCATGACGTTGCATTCAGTTTTTTTTATCCGTTATACCCAGGTAACCCACGAATCAACAAATATATTTTAGTATTTTTTTTCCATAATGATCGATATTTTTTTTGTTTTTCTCCAATTTAAATGCTTTAAAATCAAAATTTTTCAAAATACTTTCTTATTGCGCGCTTTTATTATGATAAAAATATTTCTTGAAAATTTAAAATCACTTACCATCACAGTTTAGGCAGTATATTGATTATGAATCAGTCAGTTGGTCATTCAGGACTTTTTTTCCTTATATAGATTATAATAATTATACTTTAAATTGTTATTTTTGTATTATTCATAACTCAGTAACCACAACCTGGTCGGGTATACCTTACCGTAACGCATCGTGCAACCGTATCATTTCATACGACCATCGGTCATCATTTACATTTTTCATTTCCATACTTGTAAAGCAATAGTTTGTTTTTTAAATGTAATTGCGTAGTAAAAATTAAAACACACAAATTGCAATATTATTATATTATATACCAGCGGTTCTCAACCTTTTTGTAGTGGCGACCTAAGATATTTTCCAAATTTTTCATACGACCTTTTTATAATTAATGTTCAATGGAGGAATAAAAAATAACTATTGGGTACCTTAATTTAATAATTTTTTTTTACTCATGTAACTTGTAACATGTCATAATATTAATAACATTATATTTAAAAATTAACATTTCTATTAATAATTGTACAAAAATGTAATGACCTCCTTGGTCTTGATGTTGTTCACTAATGAATCAATTCGAGCTTCTATGGAATTAGTAAGTGAAACATGCATCGTGGGTTCAACATTAAGTTTATTCCTTGGTTTGGCTTTGATTGCAGTTAATTTCGAAAATCCGGATTCACATAAATATGTTGTTGCAAAAGGAACTAATTTCTTTAATGCTTCTTCGTAAAAATTAGGATACTCATTTCTTAAAGATATCCAAAATTATTATGATATTATAGTGATCCAATAATAATAGTGTCATCCAAGCCTTAGTACCAATTATCAATATTGTTAATGACTCGTAATGGTTACTCTTAGAAGAATTTACGAAAACTGTTTCACTTATTATTTATAAGACTCAAAAATAAAATAAAAATATCAACGTTTTAAATTTTAGCCGACCCATTAAAAATTATTGGCGACCCACAATTGGGTCGCGAGTAGCGACCCTAAGGTTGAGAATCGCTGTTATATACTTCATATTTAGATTACATTTTACATACGTGATGCGTGCTGCGCCCGTCGCGCGGTCTTTGCGTGTACACAGCATATTGTAAACCTTTTTTTGCGGTTTTACCGCATCGAATATTGACGTACCGTCGTTCTTTTACACGCGTTGCACAAATTATCGTGTTCTTATGCAACAGATGCTTTTTTTTCCGATTCTAATCAGACGCCCCTTACGGTGTATGATTGTTGTGATTACTGCAAAACACTATCTCGTAAAAAGTAAAAAAACTATCTTCCAAGTCTAAACGCCTATTACGTATATGCTAGAGAAGAACATTTCCGAGGGAACCTAGCATAGGCTTTTGATCGAAATTGTTACGCGGAGTATTACATCGGTATGCTAGGCGTGTCCAATATTTTTTACACGTCGCGAGCCGAGTTTAAATCGTATAAAATGTTATTTTTTATACTTTAAGGTCGTGATAACTCTGCAAAAATATATTAATATTTTAACGAATTTCACTTTACCCTAGTATGACAAAGTAACAACACTAATTTCACCGTAGAGCGGTCGGATTCAATTGTTTAGATTTAAATTTTCGCACGATTCCAATGTTACACCGCGGTTTAAATCTTATATAATTATATTGATAAATCCGCGGCTAATAAAAACAAGTCTGAACTTATCGCACTCACACACACACGCATAGGAAACCCGTATGATATCCGAATACAATCATTATTAAATTAAGTAAGTATTACATTTTTTGCATCGAGAATTAGTATCAAATATCCATTGCAAGAGAAATAAATTGTGATCGCTGATGCGTACACTCACACGCACACACGTCACACACACAAATCTTGCATATACGATACCGGTCGGTTCACTGAACATAATAATATAAAAACGGCGAACTATAAAGAACAATTTTATCCGTCGACTTTAATGTCAGCGTCAAACGTTAATAATCATTAAAGGGATATTATCGAAAATGTTTTCCAGCTTAACCGTATAGTGTTAATGTAGACGTGTCAAGTGCGTAAATAATATAATGACGTTTCGTCGAACCTCGTTCACGTATTGCAGTACCATGATGTGAAATTGCGAATACTAGGTCAACGCGCTGCTCAGTCTCTCTCGCCCCTTCCCCTACCAACGGTGAAATGCAATTTTTGATTAGCAACTATTATAAATTCAATCTTTCTTTTCTTTTCAAAGGCATCCCCGAAAAAAACATAAGAGAACATGTGGACGCAGACGCGGACGTGGACTCAAAATCATAGATCCAGAGCTGCCGCAATCTTCCCAATCACGTGCCAAAAGACTCTCGAGTTGGGATTTGGCGTTAGCGTCAGGTGACGTCCGAAGACATCCACCAGCGACCGTGAATTCTCGCGAGAAATTCAACCCACGCGCGTAATGCCGCGAAAACATTTACTATCTTATACACCGCGTCGGACGTGACATAAATGAGCGTCCGTTTTGTGATGGTTTCTTTTGAAATCTTGCCCGATGAAGAATCAAATAAAAAAACATTAATTTTCTTCGCAATGCACTTCGTACAGCAATATTGCACTCGATGAATTTCGGCGAGCTGTCAACAAAGGGCTCGCTAAACAATGATGAAATACCTGTCGTATGCGTGGAGTGCGAGACAAGAACTGTGTATAAGGTTGTTAATAATTTACTGTACAACGGTATTATGTTGGTGTAAAAATTAACGAACGACATGTGAACGTAACACGGTACACGCTTGCGTCGTCCTGAACAGTCGTGTACGCGGAATACTATGCGATTAAAAACATAATGTTTTCCTCGCGGCAAAGGAAGAAAAACCTATTTGGTCCACCTGTGGAACCGATCAATCGGTCAAACACATAATCACGGGGTGCCTCCAATACACAAACGTATTCAATAACCTCAATATTCCCAACACCCTGGACGCAGCACTTGGACCAAACGCAGACACAATCAACAAAATCCTAAAATTCTTAAAAATATCCAATCTCTACGGCTCAATATAAAAATGTAACCTCGAGAACAATAGAAACCTGTACACAATCCTATACTAATGTAAGATAACTAATGGCCATTGTTGCCGATGTTCAACAGATCGATTAAAAAAACGTAATGAACGTAATATGAGTTGTTCAATTTTTTTGGTGCGTAACCGCAATGACGCAAAACGCTGCGGAAAAGATTATGAAAAATTGGTAATTTTCCGTTCTTATAACCGCGGTGCTACCTGTTGGTGAAAACTTGTTACCAAACTGTCGTGTACGCGGAATACCACGTGGTTATGAACATAATCAACATATTTATTGTTAAATTTTTTTTTTTTTTGCGCCTAACCGTAGCGGAGTAAAACTATTTGTTGGAAAATTTGTAACATTTCGTTTCCAGTGTTTCTCTCGTGCGTTCCTAATACCACAGCGCTACCTACTGGTGAGAACGGGTTACTACAACGCATGGCGTTCGTACGTGCACGTACTTCTGTCGAAGATAGCGTTGCAGTGTCCGATCTCTAGTAGTTGGCGATAATATGTATTTAAAAAATTTAACGTTCTCGCACTACGATTATAGATCTTAAACGATTACAATTGAAATATAGACGACACGCGTATAAGTGTACCTACTTACTATTATATCATGAATTGAATCTGGCGTGACTCATGACATAGGAATTGGACGCCTTACCGAACAATATTGGAATAATTATTATAAGTATTGAAGTCTTGTTTAAATCTCATTTCAATGGTTAACATTTTTTTTAATCACACCTATACTCGTACATGATAATACTAGTGTTTATTGGGATTATTGTTTTTTTTACAACATAGGGCAAGTACAATTATTTACAATTGCTTACAATATGTACGGGATGGATCGGACAAAGTCAGGGGGTACGTGAATTTGGCCTCACGATTTTGATTTTGAGTTAAACATTTCTGAAATTGCGTTTACAACCATTTACAATTTATTCGAAAAATATGAACCAAATGGGGTGGCCAACTTCACGTGCGTATACCTATGTTTGTTTTATCAATATAAAATTTGTATTACATTTAAGTCTATATAGGTATAGCATACAGTATATTTAGTCTTGATGTGTTTAAGTGTACTCGTATTATATTAATATAATGAACATTATCTAGACCGGCATTTTCGAACTCGATGTATTATTTGTAATCATCATATCGATATGCGGTGGGGTCACGTATTTATTTGTTTAAAATATCCTTCTGGTCGTACACACACGCGCGTGGCAAACCCGTATGATATTAAAATTCAATCATTATTAAATTAAGTAAGTATTACATTTTTTGCACCAAGGATTAGTATCAAATACCCATTGCAAGAGAAATAAATTGTGATCGCTGATGCGTACACACACACACACACACGCACACTAAGAGTTAAATCTATTAAATTCTTGCATATACGATACCGGTCGGTTCACTGAACATAATAATATAAAAACGGCGAACTATAAAGAACAATTTTATCCGTCGACTTTAATGTGGACGTCAAACGTTAATAATTAATAAAGAGATATTATGTGCACCGAAAATGTTTTCCAGCTTAACCGTATAGTATTAATATGGACGCGGTTGTAAATAATATAATGATGTTTCGTCGAACCCCGTCCACGTATTCCAGTACCATATGACGTGAAGTTGCGAGTACTGGGTCAACAACGCGCTGGAATCTCGTATGGTAGCCGGGTAGGTACGGGGAATAATAAATATTATGATGATTAATAAGTATATCAAACTGCGATTATAAAGGAGATGCCAAACATAATGTTTTATTCGGTGATCGCTAAGAAAAATGCAACGTACGACGTCCGTAAGATTTTGCGCGTTGTTCCTGAAAAAAAACAAAAAAAAATGCAAGATGACCTAGTGTTAACCCTGCTGCGACGTGTTTACGCGGTTTCGGGGAACAACTATATATTCTACGATCGTCGCGACTGAGCTGAAACACGTGTGACCATCACCAGCTCGTAGCGGACGTGCAGTGTGTTTACCGGAGAAAGTCTTCAATTACAATTGGTTGCGCCACTGTTTGTCTGCATAAAGTCCAAAGTCGATTGATACTGTACTTTTTATAGCCGATTCGTTCCGGGGACATGGTAATGCACGTGCCGAAAATTTTTTACATCCGGGATCAAATGATATTAGTAACAATTCGCATTTGGTATTGTATACAGTAGCCACGGGGCCGGGGTATCGCATAAGTCGAGTGGTATGATGTTTATAGATGAAAGGAGGCCTCCCCGGTTTTATGCCATCGTAGAATAAAAAAAAAAAAAGCACAGCTCATGGATACCGCGCTCGTTTCACGTCGTTTAGTGTACAGAATGCGTAAATTATTATTTTTACTTTTGAAATTAATCACGAATGGTACGCAATATTATAACGTTTGGAAAACGGGTCTTCCGTGTGTTCGTAGAACTTTTTATATCAAAGTATGTGCGAGGAGAAAATAAATTGTTCTTAGAACCTTTTTATGCACGTAGTTGTACATGAGCAGAGATCGATTTGTCTTTTACTAAAATGTCGTAAGATTTATGTTTATATTAAACTTCGAGCTTTAACTCGCGCTTGAAAAAAAAGATACGTGCAAATAAAGTATCATAATGATAAAAAAGGACTTTGTTTAGAATCCGACGTTTTCTGATAATGTATCGGCCATGTAATAGAAACGTAGAAATAACGATTAGCGTATTATGATCGGATTTGTGAAATACGCGATGAGTACACGGTAAATAGACCGAAGAACGATTTTGCACCATAACCGTACGTATAGTTTTTTCATTCAACAAGTCGAAAAAATATCGAAAATAGAATAACGTGGAACGATAACGTTAATTTTTATGTTAAGCACGTGCACACACATTATACGAAGATGCATTGAACGTACAAGGTACATGGTACGCGAACGTATGTGGGTACCTAGTGAGCTGGTAAATATTTATCTCATAAACATATTTTTTCCGTTTATCGTCTTCACGTACGCCCACGTCGTGTGTCTGTTGTTCGTCTATTGTCATACATACGTAGATATAGTGGTGCACTAACAGATGGGTCATTATTGTAATGTAGGACAGCTTTTCTTTGCGGGACGGATAAAAAACAACACGATCGGGTCAAAAGTTTTGACCCAATTTCTCGGGGTTAGCTATTATTATTATTTTGTTTTTTTTTTCACTCGTGGCGTTTTACTGGATTTTGTTTATTTTTTTTTTTCTAAAAGTTTTTTCCGCCGCTGAAGGATCGTCGTGTCACACAGGATTTCGTTTAAAAACATAATTGCTGATCGTAATCGCACGGAACGGGGCCGGAATGATCAACGAGCAAACGGTTAAAAAATGGGTCACGTGGGGGCGGTATGGGCTCGCATTGAAGTTACATTTCATAATAGCACATAATACAGCGAACGGCCGGGTGATACATACATATATATATATATATACGTGTATATTTATGTGTACGAACGAGAGCACTTATGGAAATATCATTATTATTAGAGGATCGAAGTCGGCCCAGAAGGCTGTGGGGGTTTCTGGAAGACGTCAGCAACGCAGTGTATAGACATCTACGAGAATAGATTATTATTATTATTATAATGCATGTATATAAATATGAGAACCCTGTGCAAACACAATCGCCACCACCGCGTGCGGATGGGTATCCTACGCGTGGTACGGTAGTAATAACTCGAATGAAACGAAGAAGAAGATGAAGAAAAACAAGAGGAGGACGAGGAAGAGGAGCAGCAGCAAGGATAATGTATTATACATGCTATATATATATATATATATATATAAAGTGCACCAAATGCCTTTTTCCGCGCGATACGTGCACACTGCACACAGACTGTGTACAATATATTATTATGAAAACATAAAGTACACGCGCAATCTTTATTTCCCTACGAATTTGCCGCGCCGATGAAACTGCAGCGCGCGGGCTTCTCTAACTCGAGCGCTCACATTTTAATCCATCTACTCGCGTTATGTATACATGTATTATTATTATGTATTTGTATTATTTTGCTCTGCTACTAGCAAAGGTCAAAAGCGGTAACTACACAAAATCAAAAATGATGTTTTACTTAAAATGCATTGTTGTTGAGATTATTCCTAGTACAATTTTGCTAAGGTTTAGATATTATACAGGAAAAACTGTGTCTACGGTGCCTTGAAATTTAATTTTAAAATTTCGTAACTGTCGAAAAAATCGATCAATTCCTTGAGCAAAACGCAATTATTAAAAATCAAGAATTATGTACGCACTGCTGCAGTTATAGGTACTGCGTTTACCGTTTTGATCAAAAAGTTTTTACTGCATTTTATTCCGGTAACAAATGACACAACTTTCTTGCTATTATTTATCTGCCACGACTACTGGCAGACGTGATACCAGATACAGGATATTTATGTCACTGAATTTGTAACTTTATCATTATGATATTGTAATGCGTATCGTTATGCTAAAGCGAAACGCAGAAATTACTTTATTATTTGAAAATGTCCAAAATGTATGTGTTAATCGCAAATCTAATATAATTTTTGAATCGCTGACGTAAATTCCGATCCGTTTCGGTCGAAAGGTATACTACACAAAATGTCCAATCAATCTTAAAAGCGCAAAAGTCAATTTTTCCGAAAGTTTGATCTATGATGTAGTGACCGCTTTTGCCAGTACCAGTACACTCGTACTACGTTCTCTACGCGGAACGACGCGGCCATCGCTGTTGGAATAATGACGCTGCACCGCGGTTATTACCGCACAAGAACGACGGAAATCTCGTAAAAGTTTTTATCTCGCCCTCCGAAGACATCACCATGAGTTAGTTATACGACCCAACGTGCGTACGACGTACTTTGTGTAATACGTGTGTACATTTCTCCACGATACGCGTATAACGTGTCCTCCTGTGTTCTGGTAAAGTATTGAGTAATGCCCGTGACTAGCGAATTATTGTTCCGGTCATGTTGTCGCTTGTAAAAATAACGTGCATCACATTTATTGAGCAGACGCTACGAAAACCAAACGTCAATACTAACCGATAGGACTGCGCTATCTGTTAGAATTATTAATTTACTGGTAATGTATCGGACACGCGACACTTGGGATACGTTTAAGTCTTTGGTTAAACATGATTCTTAATGAACAGTACAATACGGGCTGTCATAGGGGTGAACTTAGACCTGCATCTTTTGGGCGGTTGGGGTTGATTTTCAAATAACAAATTGGATGACTTCAACCATTGATTTGATAATACACAATATTACAATGTTTATTATAAAATCGTTGCCTGAACTAAATAAAACATTTCGTAAAATTTAACAGTCTATTCATTTTTTTCGTTATTTATTTTAATTTACATGTCATAATAGTATAATGCGTATTGAAGTCAGTCATGAGAAATTATGCAAGAATTTGATGATATTCTGTGATAATGAATTAGGTAGCTCTTTTACTTCAAGGGCCTTTGTGGACTTCCCTTTTCCACATGTTTAGAACAAAATAAAAAGCAGAGTTGGTAAAAGAGCCATCTTATTTTTCAGAATACGAATGCCAAGGAAATTCCAGTAAACAGTATCTTTGAAATTTGTGTTTTCTTGTTCTACTGATGGGAAATTTATAAAACTCGTTTGGTATACATCGATTTTTCAGAAATTTATATTTTTCTTCATGAGTACACGATTTTTTTCGTAGAAACCAATATCATAAGTTCGCAAATGTATTCTGGTACTAAATGCTGACTCTTTTAAACGTATTAAGTATTATTGATAGTTGTTTTACTGTATAAATAAAAAATAATAAGAATAATAATGTAGCCGGTAGTATTAGATGAAAAGTATAAACAATTTTGAACTGAATATAATTATTGTTTCGAATACGTTAAAAACCTGGAGAAATTGATATAAATGATAGTCTGTATAAAAATAACATAATTATGATTTCAAAACTATGTATCATTTTTTTAATTAAAAATGAACTATACATTTTTTCGTTACGTTTTTGTTTTTATTCACAAGATGGTGTCAATATACTATATAGACAATTATGGTTTTCTCGTATATTTTCTATTTTATTAACTGATTGGTGAATAGAAACAAATAGGTCTATCAATACGATACATATATTATACGTAAACATAATGATTATAATTATTGAAAATAAATATAATAATAGCTTTTTTTTTCTTTCTTTTTTTGTACAGCTTCAACCATAACTGTTATAGTATGTGTAGTGGGAGTACTTGAAAGTTAAAATGTTGTTTTTGGAACAGTAGACTGGGAGGTGGAGGCTTCTTCTCTCCGGAAGGTGTTGCCGCCAGGAAGCGACACCACCGACGACCATGCGTTTAAGCCCAGTCGCCTTAACAGCTCGGTCACGCCACCCCTTTATTTTGAACTTTTACCGAGTGCAAACAGTAAACCCTAGCATTGACTAGTAATCGCTTTATCTAGTGATCGGTCATCTACGATAACATATACAACACGGCAATGGGGGACTTTTCCTTGTGTGTCTTTTGATCGAGATTTAATTTTTAAACGAAATATTCAGAGATTTTCACTCGTGTCGGTCGAGTGTAGAGAACCGGTATACCGATCACATTGTTCTTGTTTTCAGTTTTATATTTAATCATGTCGTGCCGGATAATGCACAAGGGAAGATTCAAATAACAATACCATTGATTAAGTATATGTATACTTAATCAATGACAATACGGTGTTGAGCGTGTGCGTGTGTGTGAGTGTGTGAAATACGATTAACTTGACACAGAGTGTGAACTGGAACTAGTCGACCCTTCCACGACTTGTCGGCCCTTATAAAACGTTGAAAACAAGTTTTAAGTAAAATGTCGATCACGTATACGCACAGTGTAAAGTTATCCGAGTAAATTGAATGAGAAAAAATAAGAGAAACAAAATTACATTGAACAAAATCGTTATTTTCGAGAAATGATCAACTGTACTATACATTCCTATATGTACCGACCCTCGCTCGCGATACACTCCGCATGATAATAATATACGGTGTAGTATAATATTATGTAGGTAATACGAATTACGATGCACGGTACGGTTAGTGTATGAATACCGTTTGAAGAGCAAGGGGGACGCGTTTCCTATATTATATGAAGTGAACATTACAGTGTATATATTATATAATAATATTATTACAGTAATTCCGACTTTAGATAACGAACAAAAAAAGAACACAATCAGATCGTTATTGTACACGCATGCACTTCATATTATTATTATTGCAAATTGCAGGGAAAATTGCGAAATCTCGTTAAGGAATATTTCCATTTAAACGGCTCGTTTGGCCTAAAGGATAAACGTTCGGAAATTCGTATCGGTGTATATTATAATATGCGTTACGCATTATACACGAAAATACAACAAAATCTGACCATATATTTAATCGGAAGAATTTTGAAATTAATTTTACCATTTAATTGGGTTGTAAGTTTTGAGCAGGCGTGCAATTTGCCTATTTTTCTGTCACGTCCGCCTGCCAACGATTTAGTACTAAAAACGTTGTGTACATATGTTTATCGAGTTGAACAATATTATGTATACGTCGTGTGGTCATTTGTTGAGGGATTTTAAGTGTTCAGTACGTTGCTCGTAGACAAAATTGATGATTATCTCGCACACCGATTGTTCCAAATATCATCATATTAAAATTAGATATTTTTTTAACAATCAGTCATAATTAACATGCCGAAGCATATATGATATTACATATTTCCACGTGAATTTAAATTAATAAAACTTTGTAATATGTACTACTATTTCATGAAGAAATTCTGTGAAACAAATTATTAAATTTAATTGCATTTTCAGTACGCGCAAGCATGTTTTTCCGGTTTATAATATAACTGAATTATCACGTAATTGTTTTTGATATTTCTTTCAGCCTTCAGCGTACGTGGTTGTGTACGGGCAGCACTCTGCGCTCTGTTAAGTGTTAACACAAAAGAAATAACTTCTTGGATTTCAGTTTAAGGTTCCGATGAATTATTTTAGAAACTTTGTCGAACTGTATTCTCGAGATGTCTCGGAACATTGTTCGAAATCGCGAATCCTCGTATCAATGGTCCTGGTCTGATAATCAATTAAAACGTCTTTCTGTTTTGTAATCGCTTCAATCCCACATAATCTTGTTTGTTGATTATCGCACTGATTATGGACTGATTCGGTGTACGTTTATGTTCTACCCGATACCAATTTATGTAATGCCTTTTTGTGCAGAATTAATCGTGTCAATAATTTCGGCCGCCGGTCCGGTAAAATGTGCAATAATCGAACACACACCCGTACGTGCGCTTCAACGTAATTATAGCGTGACGCGGGTACAACGAATATTTATTTGCGCATTCTTTAACATCGTTCGTTTTTTTTTCGCTTTTTTCCGTACAATTTCGACGTCGAGCTGCGCGCTATAAAGTGCATATTTTTTTTTTTTTTTATATTTATTAAAGCTTCAACGTCAAAGGATTTTAGCCTGCATTAAATTAATATAAACAATTATACATTGTATCTTTTACGAATATCGACAAGTTTAGTATAGTTTACAATTTGTGGCTTACGTTTATACTACGAAAAATTGAATTGATCGCGTCCGTATCGTCTTCGTCGAGTGCTTGACGGAGTGTGATAGGGTTTTCGGGGATCTTGCGGGCTTCCGTATATTTGGCGCGATTTATGATTATATTATGTTCTATTGTTAAAGTTTCGTTGCGAGTATCGCATACTGGGGCTGGTTCTTTTCTTACGAGATAAGCACGTGTTTAATGTGAGTGGCCTAGCTCGAGTAGTATTTACTTCCTCTCTTCGTTTGGTGTTTGGAGGATATTTTAATTTTTTAAACAACAATTTTACGTTTCTCAGTTTGTCGGAGAGGGGTAGGTTAGACCGAAATGTTTGCCATTCTTCCATTAGCTTATGCTGTAAAAGAGCACATTTCATACCGTCCATGTATTGCATTAAAACAAATCGTCTCGAATTAAACTTCCGCGTCGTGTTTGAACACCACGTTTCAACAAGCGGTCGGCGGAAGAATGAAATATGTACGCACCACAACGAACACGTCGAGCAGAAGTCTACACGCGCAGTGCGCAGCTGTGGACACACGCGCGTGTAATACGTAATAAACACAACACGTCTTCGCTGGAAATGAACAACGTACGTACATATCGGTGTCTATATTTGTGCAGTTATATAATACTATATTATGATAACATAATGCACGCGCATAAATTATATCCACGAGCGGGCAGAAGGTAGAGATGCGCAAGATCTGTGCACGGGATGAATAACACATACGCGGTACACTGGGCTTTTTCGTAATAACAGTTTGACGTGGTATTCCGACGCGGTAATACTGTTATAACGGCGTAATAAATCATTATAATAATATTACGTACGATTCAATGTCGAGCGCGAACCGATGGTTATTAAACGTGTAAAGAAAAATAGGTACAGCTTTTACTGGCGCACTATATCATATTTTATTGAATACGCAAAGACGCGCCAGGCGCAACATAGTAAACAATCGGTAAACACGTTGTACCAAAGGCTCCTGGAGAAATTTTTAAGGGGCCCCGATGCCTCCAGTTTTTAATTTTTTAAAAAATCGTCCGGTCACCCAAACTCATATGATAAGCAGTTCCCAGTATGTGTACAGAAAAGTTGGATACCCAATATTACGAACGGTCCAATATTGTTTTTGTTACAATACGTTTGGTGGGTTAAGGCTTAGGTCCACGGGGGTTATAATCGTCGAAAGTATAAAGTTCGATTTTCATCCGAAGATACCGCGATATATTTCGCATTTATTTGTTAATTTTTGATCAGCGTGGATGTTGATAGGAGGTGTCTAAAAGTAGTTTAAAATGAGTTTCATAGAAGACTCAAGACATCATAGAAACATTGGTGGGACAAAATGTTGTTTGGAGCCCAATAAAATTGTTCCGGCTGGGGTATCTGTCCTCTGAGACCCTATTTGCCTACTTACTAAAAACGTTATAGTGTGCGATTTCAATTCTTTACGACATGAAAACCTTTTTATAAAAAAAGAAAGGGCCACTATAGCGGCCGCGTGGCCATGATCAGGCCGACTCGGCGTAGTATTATTATATATTATATTCGCTGGACAACACTTTCTCAGCAGTCACTTTACTCGTCTTCACGAAATACCCATAGTAAAATGAACGTTGATATTTTCGGGCTTCGTTCCCGTGCGAGGTTCTCATCTCCTGCTTGACGTATAAAACAGACGTTTCTTCGGTGTCCAACTCTCCGACCGTCAAACAAGTTATTTTCGAAACTTGTTGTAAAAGTCTTATTCGAATCTTCATTCGGTGACCACAAAAGGGGACTGCGCAAAAGAATAGTCGAATATACTTTTTAATTCTATGGTCGCTTTACACTCGAACCACTGACCACGATAACGAGTACTGGACGCGAGATACAAGTACAACACTGCAGCCTTTGATACCTTTTACCACAAACGTTCGGATGTTTATAGTATCACGATTGCCCAAGGATATATTTTAATGGTAAATATAAGTAAAATAAAACAGCTCTTTAAAATATAAAAACAAATTTTCATCAATGTTTTTTGAAGTCCATATAGTTTTAAGTTAAAAACTTTCATCATTATCAGCCCAGTAAAAAGGATAGAATAAAGGGTGTGTTTAATTAGTGCAGGGGTATTGTTTGAAGATACGGAATCTATGTAAGAAAAATGTATACCTATAGAGGAAAAGGATGTTTTTAAATTGAGTCTGTTGTAGGACAGAGCTGGACAGTCAGGAAGTACCTATGTGACGAAAATCGCAATTATTGTTGACACATAGTTAGGGAATTTACTAAAACATAGAACTTACATTGTATCGTTATACGATATGGCACACACTCATCGGGCCCAGTACGGCGGATCATTAATAACATATGAGCACTGCGCACGGTACAGTATTGTGTAGTTAAAGGTGACTGACTTTACGGTCGGGCATGTATACACAAAAAAAAAAAAAATTCAAATAAATGCAGACAATATTTTTATTAATTTTTGTATTGATTAAATCAAAATCGTACATGACATTATATTGAAATATATGAATCGAACGGTTTGATTAATTTGCCACAATAAACATAGCTTGTGGTGGGGCAAATGACAAAACAAAAACAAATACCTACAACGCACATAGATGATATTCCCTAGTATTCTCATGTAGTCTAGTAGTTTTCGAATCCTGCAGGCCCCAAATGCTAAAATTTTTCCTATTACATCCGCCACCGGTACACAGTTGAATACACGCGGATGGCGAAAGGAGACCAAAAGGGGGTCGTGCGTGTCGTCGGAGCGTTCCTCGCGTCCTGCTGCAGCACACCGAGCCGGCGCTGAACAGGTCATTGTAATGTACTTAGTGTACGTATAAAAATATATACGCGTGTACGAGAAAGAAGAAAAAAAAACGAATACTTACGGAGCACGTTCAAATTACCTAAAAGTGCACGCTGTGTAAACATATTATACGCGTCCCGTGTATATATTTCGACCACTTTTGCCCCGCCGCCGTCCAGTCATCTTCAACTCTATTTTTTTACCCTATTCTACACTCTAGTGTTGATGTATATAGAGTTTTTGAGAGTTCTCGTCTGGCCTCTCCCCGTCTCTCCCCTCCGCGCCCGAACACCACCCGTCGACGTACGTCACACGATATGTACTATTGTACCGTGCACACGCATACACATTAGACTCGCACACACGTACGTAGGCCGTGGGCTTCCCATACACACACACACACACACATACATGACTGGCGTAGGCCTAGGGACGCGTAGTATAGCTAATTTAAAGTCGACTGGTCACGTATTCCTCCGCCACCGCCGATTTAATGGAAAACTCCCTTGTTTCTATCCCCTCGTGTAGCGTACGTATACATGCGTATATACATACGTAGCGGTTGTAGTATTTTGTACTATAGTCATAGTGAGTACAGTATATATAGTGTAAAATGTACATGCACTGCTAGCTACTATACATACATCCAGTCGTATATAGGTAGTCGTCGAGGGGATAACTTTCGCGTACATATATATAATATATACGTGCTGAAGTACATACATAGTATATACATAGGGTTCGTCGTCGTCCGCGACTCGTTTGGGCTTACATTATTAAATGCGACGGGAAAAGTGGCTTCACTATGTTGCGGTGGACTTTGCCGGCGGTGCGCGCGCGTTTGTGTGCAGAGGGGTTAGAAGGGTTGGTTGAGGTGAGGGATATACAGTCGGCAGTTCGACTCGAGGGACGTTTAATTTCGCTGTGAACCGAACGGGGGAGCCCACGCAAGAGCAGCGTGTACAGACGTATAAAAAAAACATAACTTACATTTTTAACATGTATATTCCACATGTTACATGCGTGCGCGGGTGACGAGATGACGTCTGGATCACGACAAAGAGAGAGAGAGAATCGGTTCTACAGAAGAGAACCTATTACTGCGTATTCGCGACGACGCCTGGTCGTTGAGGGTAAAAAAGTAAAAAAAAATATCAACATACTTGGCTCTTAGCCGGAAACTATTGTAGCTATAAGTATCCCGTCTACTATAAAACGTTGAACGTTTGCAAAAATCGTCGGTAGGTATACAAGACGAAGACATTTTCGACAAAACGAAACCCCCATTTGACGGGTGTCAACTTGTATTACTCGCACGTTAATGTAATTAATTACACATAGTCGTTGACCACGCGTGAACATTTTTGGCGACGAAAAAAACCCGTAGAAGCGTCATAGTTACTCACTTTTGTATAACATTCACTCTGAGCGATGAATCGATTAAACGTTACACCGGCACTCGGCGTTAGATTATTGTTCGTGTACAATGTACATACATTGTAACAATGCATTTGAGATCGGTATCGTGTACATTTCGAATACGGTCGGGTCGATGTTTTGCATAATTCGTTTTTAGGAGACTACAATGCAACCGGATGTGAGAATGAACGCTACCAATGTGTGTTTAGCATCAATTTACGAGTATAATATGCAGGTCGCGGTCGCACCACGTGTCACTACTATTATAATACGGTTTCGTCATCATATATCCTTAAACATGCAGAAGAATAACAGACCTGTTTTGTGTACGGATTATTTGACGACACTGTACTGCACATTTTCTCGGTGATTTTGTTCACGCACATGGTTATTCCAAGTACTCCCCGTGTATCCCCATGTCACTTTTTTTTCAATTTTGGTCGTGGAGGGATGAAAAGGCACCCATTGTGTCACATTTTTGACGACACTGATAAAGTGTTTCAACATGTATCTAAACACTTTTTGGCAAAGCTCTATCGAATATACTCCTTCCGGGTTTCTCGAATTTGTTCTTTTTTCATTTGTGGGATGTAGCGAGAGCAAGGGATCTCGTAAACGCGCATTTTGAATGTTTATATTTTATGGCGCCCTCATCATCTTATGCATTCCACGATCGTTTTTCTTCAAGCTTAAAATTGTAAGATTTGTTTTTTGAGTATACTATAAGAGTCATATATATATCATGGGGATTATTTAAAGCTGTGAGATATAACATTTATTGAGATAAATTCAGCTGCAAGGCATTTTTGTCCGTATCGACTCGTCTTATCCTATGTTCATTATTTTATCTTCAGAATATTTGTCCAACGTTCTGAATCCTGTGCGCCAATTTCGTATTGACAATAAACTTACGCTTAGAGAAATTAATCTTTGACTCTTGGACGTAGATGTAAGGTTGTTTAGCTAGCATTATATTATATATACTCTCCGTGACTGATTTATTGATAATAGTAGTGTAATATTTACACATGGTTATTTCGCGCCCCTTTTCCCGAGAGTTATACCGTATATTTAATAATATTATAACTATATGTTATCTCTCTCTCTCACTCACTCTTTTTCTCCCTTTATCGCCGGCGGTGATGGTCTTAAAGGATTTCGTTTCGGGTCTTTGAGGAAATCCCTATTTCTTTTCGTTTTTTTTTTTTTTATCGGTCTTACACGAAAAATTGACACATTGAAAACCCTCACAAACTTCTCGTCCAATTTTCACATCGTCTTGTCCAACACTTGTTACTCGTTCTGACACGATTCTTCCTACGTAAAATTATAGACGTCAGATTCGCAAACACGTTCTATAATTTACACGAATTTAGACATTCATCACTTCGCTAAACTCAATTATACTACCCGAAAATAATAAAGTAGCATAATTCATTTTTCGACGGATAATTGCATTCAAATATTACGGTGGAGGTATAAATATAATAATGTAAACGCGAAGGGAATTATTTAAAAACATTAATGCCGTAACACATTTCGAATGGTATTCAAGCCTTTGGAATCTTATAATCGGCAAACATTATGTCTTTTTCTAAAATCACATTATACCAAATATAATTGTAGTACCTACACAATAAAGTTAACCGAAATCTATAAGACTGGGCTTACTACGGCTTTATGGGGCTTTATAGTCATTGTTTTTAAAGCGAATTGTAATTAAAAATAGCATATATTTTTTATTGGTACCTAATTCATGAATATAAACTGTTTATTTTATTTTTTATTTTTTATTTTAATGTTTAATGTTTAATATTGGTACTCCGGGTAAATAATTATTTTAAGGAATACAATTGGTTTATGTATTAAAACTAATTTTAGCAACAATAGCATTGTTTTAACTGTTATAATATTATATGTATAAAGTATTTTTCTTTTTAAAAAATGGATGATACTCCTAGGTCGAGTGAAATACAGGTTTGGGTTTTTGAAACTAGAAACTGATGTACCATTAGTCTCGAAAAATCGATGATGCAGAGTGAAAAATGTCGGGTGCATCAGTTTATATTTCTTAAGATGGTCGATATAGTGGCAGAACCAAATTTCTTAGTGTTTGTAATATTATTATCATCATAATTGTATTATCATATTTGTATTTTTGTATTATTATCATATTTATATTAATTGTGACCGGTCCGTGAACATTGGAAACCAGCGACAAATCCCCGTGATAAGTCAGTTCTCGCCATGTATTACGACCGTGACCACATACCGACCGTATCACCGTTACCCAAATTGTTGTTTGTCGTGTCGTTGTTAATTATTATTTTTCTGTTGTTATTATTATCATTGTTGTATTGCTATAGTTTTTTAATAGTAGTCAACAACATCATAACGGTTGAGTTAAATTATTGAAGTTTTTCCTATGTCCGAGTCCTAACCTTTTAGTCTTACCTTCCAAATAAAAAAAAAAAATTATACAGTCCACAAACTAAAGAACACTTAGAAAGTGAAGGTTGAACTTTTAACTTAAACAGAAATATAAAAGTTTCGAAAATTATGGAATGTCCATAAAATGAAAATATGATTACTCCGTTATAATGTTTGAGTCCCAACGACTAATATTTATATATTAACAATCAAATAACTCATAACGTGCAATTAATATTCATTGAAATGCCCAATTTCGTCCAAATTAAATTTTATAACGGTTATAAATTTGTTTATGACTTTTCGTTTAATGATAAACATTTGAAAATAATTGTACTGGGTAACTAATGAGATATAAGCGAGAGGATAGTACGCGATGAAAATACTAGACTGTGTCGCGTTCGATTCTCGGTATCGGTTCATGCTTTTTTTAAAATTTTTCTCTGTTTTTCTCAATGAATCGGGTAACTGTTGAGAAATTAAAAAAAGTACCGACCATAGTTACTAGACGATATTTCTGCTAGAGAAGTACCAGGTATATATCGGAGCAATCTTTCTAGTCCAAATCGTGTACACATAAAAAACAAAGATCTTCAGCACACACGATGATAAAACCAATAAATTCCTCGTTTCACTAAGAATTTAAAAGTGTACAACGCATAATAAAGTTATATTTTACATTTCAAATATATGTATTATGTTTTATAACAATCGTCGCTGTTTATGCTTTTCCGAATAAAAATATCAAACGTGCGCAGCGCATAACGGTAGAGTGAATTTTATGTTGAGGCCGTGGCGTACTGCAGTATAATACCGCACCAGACAGATTTAGTCGAACAATAACTTTTATGTACAAAGCTTTGGTATTGAATGAAATATTTCGTCGAACGGTGTTTTGTCTTATTTTTGCGGTGAATAAACGGCTACGATATCCGATTGACTGTCGTTACATTATATAAGTATAATAACACACACTACTGTTCGGCGTTTCGCGAGTTCAGTATTTTATAAACGTAATTACGTAATATGTATCGCTCGACAGTGGCGGATTTATGAAGGGATAGAAGGGCTTTGCTTTTTTGGCCTTTGGCTCTACTCTCCGTGCTTTCCGTTCGTCCCCATTAAAAAAAAAAAAAACATCCCAGATTCTTTCGATAAATACACTTTCACGAAGTTATATTAAATAGTAAAAAAGTATATCTGATCATAATTTTGGCAATTGCAATATAAAAGCTTATTGAACGGGACCGAAATCAAGTCTCAGAACATGCCTTTAAACTCCTGTGTTAGACGCTTCGACATAACGCTTTTTGTAGTTAAAATTCGCTCGTCAAATATCAAAACTGCTTTTATTCAAAATGTACGTTATTTTGTATTTAATATTATAACCGTATAAAACACTGTAAATAACCCCAATACATTTTACTGTTACAAAAACACAATATACACAGTGCAGTTTGAAAACTTATGTTTTCGGAAAATTAAGAGAACAGGAACATTGTTCAGTTTTTCTTGGGAGAAGGAAATTTTTCCTGTCTCCTTTCCGTTTCATGTGGAAAATTAATTCAAGCACATACTCTACGCACATTGCCGCTGACCAATTATTAAAATGCGTTATTTTTAATTTATGAAATTATAATAGAACAACTTTAATTTTTTCATGCATTGAACCTAATGCCACACTAAAGTTGTGTATCGTATCAACGTTTAACAATGTTATTATCATACTACTATACATACTTTCAAATTAATAATTTTTTTCATCATACAGACGAGTTAGAGATGAATTGGTCATTTTTTTTTTGTTTTTATAAAAACATTGTGCATTATTTAAACAAAGTTTTAACAAATTAATGAATAATTCATGTAATTATTGAACGTATGAACGTGAACAAATGAACACATAAAAATACACATTGGACTGGTAATTATATTGCGCCCCGCGATTGTTGAACAAGAACAGAATATTACATTTTGTTTCGAACCAGCCGGGGTCGGGTACACGAAAATCGTTTTCCGACAGGAACTCTCCGTGCGCTAATCCGATACGATTTGTTGTGTTTACACGTATAGTTCTGTGCACGTGTTGGCGTCGTTTTTTAAACGGATATTTTGTTTCCTCGCGAATAACTCAAAACGGAAACGTAACGAGCCGAAAAGCAGGTTAGGGTTATTCGGGTGCGTTTACCGGGATCACGCGTATTGGCGCGGCTATGCACTGTGCTCTAACAACGAAGAAGCTACGAGAAAAACTGTACAACCAGCCGGCCGTGTGTTAAGACGATAATCAGTAAGTTTACGTGCTCACGCAAACGCGTTGGTGCAGGTAAAATGATATTTGATTGAATAATGTAGGTGTTCGTAGTGTAAACATGTCTCGGGCGGAACAAAAATATTTCAACCCGACGACAATCTGAGGGTTAAACGGATTTGGGGGTGCCTAGGTCCGAGCGGGTATTGGCATACTGCAGTCGTTTTAGAAAATGTTCAAATTTTCTTGTCGTTCCAGTGAGTGTGCGCGCTCGCACTACAGCTTGTATTATTTTAAACGCCACCACCTGTTTTTAGCAACAAATTTAGACTGACCGATTTTTCCATTTTGACCAACAACCGCATGTAAATGGTTCGTACTTAATCCAAAATGAACCGAATTCGAACGGGAAATGTTCAAAATGCTGTATTTTACCCTACCATGTCATTTCCCCCCCCCCCACGTTTGTGCAGTGGTTTTATTATTTCTACCTGAACTTATTGCGTTTCGACGTCAATACACCGAGACAAATCAGATTTTAGATTGTAAATTAATTTTCAGGCAGACGCCATAATATAATACGGGTATATATACGACGTACCATAATTAGTTTTTATTATTATATCGGTTTATTTGCAGCTACACGCTTGTTGACGTGTGTGCAACGGGAATACGCTCGCGGCCTTTTTTTCCGCCAACTGCAAAACTGGGGCAACGGTAATTCGATAAACTACAGCACAATGTTGGCGTAGCTAACAAACCGTCGTCGTCTTCACGATTTGTACTTTACGACGATCCGGACGACTATGCCTAGGTCATTGTTGCGTACGCTGCAGGCGGCGGAGCACGTATACCGTGTGTAGCTCGGTGTATGTTATGGTTTCGTTAAAGGATTTCAAAAGTTTTTCATACACACGTGACCGACTGCTCGGCGCGTATGACTTATGGGCGCGTGAGATAAAAAAAAATAAAAAATAAAAAAAATACGCTTCACGGTAAAACCGATAAAAAAAAAAGAATGGTTGTTTTAGATTTGTTAATGTGTTCCGAACCACAGAGAATCTTGAACAGTTACGATAATTTTATAATTGAACGTTAGGACGGTCATACAATATTCACTCCGTCGCCTGTTTATAGCTTATATTTTAATATACCGCAACACGGTTTAAGTGCCGACTGACCACAAAGTAAAAATAATAATTACCACCGACATAACCATTGTGCCAAAGCTGAACGTATGATTCGGTGTAAACACGTTTCGCATGGTTCAGCATACCGATGGACGACGGTTAGTCATCGTAAAAAAACTAGAAATATTCAGTTAAAAAAAAATGAATAAACTCGCAGTACATGGGTTACCAGGCTATATACTCCTAGCCGTAGTGCCTTTATTTGGAGCGGTGACAACGCTTATGAGTAGGGACCGGAATCATATGCACAAAAAATCCTCAAAATATGCTTCTAAAAATGCTGTAATATGCTACAAAATATGCATTTAGAATTGAATTGAAAACATTTTATTTAAAATTATTTAAAAATATGTATTAACTAATTAAGTATTAAAAAAGGTATAAAAAGGTTTTAAATATATAAAAATATTTTGTCGTATTTTGTCGTCTTCAATAAATTCGCAATTTAACAATATTTATCTTCAATCTATAAAATATTAGCCCACATTGATAAAAAGTGAAAACAAAAATTGAATTCATATTTTACCTTATTGCACTGGATTATCAGAAGTTGCTTAATGTATTCGAAAGTCAAATTTCATAAGTTATGACTTTTTTTTTCGACTGGTAAGAAATAAGTCGTAATTTATGATTTATAAATGTCAACGAAAAATGATCTGATTATTTCCAATGACAAAAGTAAAACGATAATATGGCGTCCGGGAATGAGTACCAAATTTTTTTATAAGGCATTACTTCTTAATGATTCTTATAACTATGAGTGTTTCCGTGCCTATACATGAGTGCAATTTAAAAACGATAAATCTTACAAGAAAAATAAAAAAAATAATTTGTTTAGTACACGTTTTAAATAATAGTGCATACCAGGTAATAATAAATTGCAGTCAATATTAACAATGATTGTTACGTATATGTCTGGGAATTGTTACTAGAACGATGTACTCACTTTGCATAAACATAACTCTTACAACTGTAGAGTTAATAATAGATTTTATATTTGTCAAAGAATTTTTTATTCGAGATGCGTTTACACCTAATAAGTCGAGCCAAAAAGAAACCAAAAAGAAACCAATTAAGAGCATTTCGTCTGTGTAGTTTCATAAAGACATGACAAAATTAAATATTATACTATTGTGCCAATTTATATGTCAAACATAGTAAACGTATAATATCATGCTCGAACATAAGTCTTAAACTCTTAATATACTTTAATGTACCTTTATGAATACGTACAAATCGTACATTCAATCGATAATATACTATAAATAATTACACTAATTATTGAAGTAGGAAGAAAGTATAATACGATTCTATAAATTTTATTCTGTTAAGTGACAAGCAAATTCTAAAAACTCATTCATAAATCCCCTCGTGAAACTCGTTGGTCCAACTTCATGGACGTAAAAAAAAAATCGGCTTGTGTAATTTTAGTTTTAGCTTTGAAAATCGTACCATGAGTACGGGGTGGTATTTGACGTCAAACGAAAACCCTCGTTTTCATTTAATTTTTTATTTTTCAAACAAACCATTGGTATGCTAAAACATGCGGAACGACGTGCATTTTTTCGGTGAATTCCGAACACATAGAGTCGTGGTAATTATTATATTACTTTGGACAGCAGGTACTCAAATATTGTTATGGACTTGTGGTCTATTAGGTTAAAATAGGCAAAGGAGTGTGAATTGTATAACCTTTTCTAATGTTCAATCATAGTGTTATGAATATTTATTCAGGATATTCGCAACGACACATAGAAAAATTTAAATCAATTTTTATGTTTTTAGACTCTGAGCCAAACGTGTGGGTTTGTGTGTTATAATGTGATTTGGACGTTTGCTATTTTAGTGATATAGAATTATTTAATTTACTACCTTTTATAATAATATACAAATATGTAATAACTTATGAATGGACTCAACAATTTCTACAGGGTCAATGGTCATAAATAGATAATAGCATGTATGCATACACTGTTAATCCTCGTTTAAACGGTAGTGAAAATGTCGTCCCGTGACTCGTATAAAACTCAACTGTGAAATATAAATATATGTATTTGGAGGTTTCGAAAGTGTACCTGTACCTATACAATTTTTAGATTATTTAGCTTCGCTAACCAGAAAAAAAAAATAACGAAAACACAATAAACGCGCACACCCTGCCATAATCGGGGCCATATTTGCTGAGTTTTTCGAGCGTATTCCATAGTTCAGTTCTATCCAGTGCAGTACAATATTATGATCTAACGTTTACACCCAGTGTGCAGCGAGTGCATCATATCGATGAAATGCAATTATACGCAATGATATATACGCGGGTATCTAGACAGCACATAGTAGTTCGCGGAAGTATAGTCGGAGGGTCGCGCCGCGATGTATATTACTACTTTGGTGGAAAAAATGTCGACACGCGGCCGTGCGACCCTCGTCTGTGCATCGCAACGTTAGGCTGCGAAAGGAATTCGCGACTTCGTCCCCACCCCCCCGAGTGATTTAGTAGGCGCACGCGAACCATTTATTACGTATGTACAAAGAGAAATTCGCATTTGAATTAATATAGTAGTGTATATTATACAGTTTCGGTAAATTGCTCAGAATTTTTGACGCGTTTTCGTTCTTACGGCATATATAATCGAATAACTAATATTGCGTGGTAGACGTACGTCATGTTTCACTCCCCCCACCCTCATATAACCACGTCCAATTGTTTTTGAACAAATTCATTTTATGTACTTCAAAAATAAGACCACTGATAACACACGCAAGCCCGGTATAAGTAGGCTGCGCTGTATCTCAAATAAAAATAAAATAAACTACAGACCATACACTGAAAAAATGTCTTGGAAATTGAAATAGCCCTTAAAGCACCCGGATCCACGCGTAACAACTAAGAGCAGCTCCATAACGACACAGGAACACCATATTTGTACCATTATGGTAATTATTAGAAATTATTTAAATATTTCACTCGGAACTAAATTTAATTGAAGGAGCTAGCACTCCGCTACAATATCGGAGAAAAAACAAAATGCAAACCTAGACCACGTTTTCCACAAGATGTATTCTTATCTCCACAATCGTCATCAGTCATCACCATGGATAATTTCCGCAACCACTCGCTCGTAATATTTCATAAATTGTCTTTTATTGTTCCCTATTTATTAATTTTATTTTATCCAAACTATATAAATTATTTTACAATTTATAATCATCGTAAAAACAGAAAATAATAAATTCCTTATAATTGCGGTAAATTGATTGTAAATAATTTTAAATACAATTTTGAAATTTGTTTGTGCCCAGAAATCTTGGAAAATCAATACCGAAATGGGGGGAATTCTAAGTTCACCCAGCTTCCGCCCCAACCAGTTGGTCCTATCGATTTCAAACGAATTCCAAATAATTGTAAATTAACTGCAGAGCTGCTGCAATCGTCTGGTATGCGTTTATAACCGTACGTACACGCGCACTCATCATCATCACGAGCGGAAGTCGAAAGAAAAGAGAAACGCATTTATATACAACCGCCGCGTACACAGTATAATGTTCAATCCCTCAGCTGTGTACAGTCATAGTGGTCGGTATATACTATTATTATTATTATTATTATTATATATATGTATGGTGTGCGGTAGTGCGTCCGTCCGTTTTACTGTTTGCGCGCTCACGGAAATCTCCTCCGGGCCAGTTTTCAATTGTAATTTATCGGTGTGGTGTTCATACAGTCGGGTGTCGCCCGGGCATTTGGCCAAGTAGTGCGCGCGGCGTAGTATATATAATATGTAAGAAACATACACGTGTACATATATATGTATGTATACACACGGTGGACGTATTATATAGGAAGTGAAAGATAAACCGACGTGTCCGGGATAAGCGATGAAAAACCGATGAAAGTTAATGGAAAACGAATACACGTGTTGTACGTGTGCGCGAGAAAAGGCAAGTGCGTACGTCTTGCAACGCAGCCAACGGCGAACATACATATTATATAGTAAATGATATGCGGGGAAAACGGTCAAAGACGGAACTGCAGCAGCGTTTTACCTATATGGTGAGGGGGAGGGGGACCGAGAAATATATTCGTTTCTAAACAGGTTTCCACAGCGGTTCCACAGCGGCTAGGGAAGACCGTCTGGGGAGATCGTCTGCGACGAGAATAAAAGCTAGCAAATCATCATTTTTGTCTCGATTCGAACCACTCGTAAAATTATTGTACGGATAAGATTTTAATTTTAGAACGCACCATAGATTTCCGTTCCTGCCGTAGCTGCATTTCATTGCTATAGAAGTTCAATCTTGCAGGTCGTATATATGCATATACATGCTTCACTTGATTATCATGTACAGTTCACCCGAATCGTTCAACATTAGGATACATGTTACATTACTTTCAAGTTGTTTTGATATAGTCGAATGGTATGGTGTTGTTATCATCTATGTACAAACGGTGATTGTAATATTATAATATAGTTGGTTTATTTTATCAGTATATTTTACCGACCCCCGGGTACTAATGATCCGGTTCGACCCTTGCAGTAGCATGTTCCGTGCGAATTCTCTTCTATCAATCCAAGCCTTTGACGAGTAAACAGAATACGTGGCGTACGTATGTTCCAGTGGGTGTGTGTGTTGTGCATAGTGGTAATCTGAAGGGGAGGAGACGCATGAAGACGAAATCGTTCTCGTATACTTTATTGGCGCGTCAAAGGTATTATCTCGCTAACTCTATCTGAAGTCTTAATTCGAATTTTTGACGCAAAAAACGACATCAAATCTGAGATTATTTGAAATATTGACCACGACGAGACTGATGGTATAATAGTAAATAATAATATTGCAGTATTTGTGTGTAGACTATATCACGATATGGTATCTTACAGGTTTACAGAGGACGAGGGGGACAAGCGCTTTTTTTTCCATGCTCTCGACTTTTAATACAAGTTCTAAGTAACATAAGTATTATTATAAGTTTGTATTTATTTATCTATGCATTTTAAAAGTACCTGTATGTACTCGTACCTTAACATTTAAACTGTATCTGTATAATATCTTTGTAAAAATTTGTACGGAACATTTTAAATTTTTAAATTTAATAAATCAGACGTAGTTATTTACGGTATTAAATAATCAAATATAATAATGTATTAGCGAGCTGAAATTTTTTTTAAATCTCGCCAAATAACCAGGATGCGGGCAATTCTAAAATTCGTCCTGGAGTTCCCCCACACTGTATTTTCGAACTTTTCGGTTAAAAAAATGACCGCTCCCCCCACCACTACCAGAATTTCCTCAAAGTTACGCAACCGCGGCGTATATTATTAAGCCACATTATGTGCGTGCGTACGTTTCACCGCGTCCGATTTCGCCCGGCCACGTGATAAATCGACGTGATCCATCGGCATCGTGGTGCCGGCGCGTGGACAATGACGAATAATGACGAAAAAATTACACTCGCGTTTCCGTGCGCGCCGAGGAATTAAAAATAATACCCGAAATATGATACACGACAGTGCCACGGGGGACGTATGGGCTCGATTTATCCGGACCGCAGTGCGTATACACGTATTTGAGTTATCTACGTGACAACGCGTCCGACGTCCTCGGTACGTTTATCAATTAATAATTTGACGACGGCGATTAGTTATCGTAAATATTACTTTGTCCCCGCGCCTCGGTTTGGTTTATTTCTCGACCCTCCTCTCGCACGTGCACGCCCAGACTAGGTTACGGTCGTACCACCGCGCGGTCATAACTCTTTTTTTTTTTTCCCCCTATCCGTGTCTACGTACGTCGTATTTTTTTCATCCTAGTAAAAAGGATAGAACGGAAATCCAAAAAAAAAAAATGTTCAAAAAATTATTCACCGCCCGGAGAACGGGAAAATACGTGTACGAGTGGAAAAAAAAAAATAATATCAACATCACTGCAGAACCGGTAGGCGATGAAATGTTATACGCGCGCACGACGACGTTATGCAAAAAAGTTCACATTTGGAGACTTGGAGCGGTGACAAATGGACGGCATTAATCGTGCGCGTGCGATTTAAACGTTGAAACCAGTTCTTCGGGGCGCTGCGGGAGGAACGCCAAAACGTATGGATTTCACCGCGTGTGATTTCGCCGACGAAGCCAATACACTTGCGAAACGTATCGTTAACGGTATTTCCGTCGCCGCGCGGCGTAATGCTGTTATTTATACCGCGAAATATGTTGTTGTTCTTATTTTCGTTACTCGTCTCTTCCACCACAACGCTCGTGATAAAGGACAGAACATCGGTTACGGCCGTGGTGGGCGCTTGGCCGCACGTGGACTGGTATTAAACTCGGGTATGTCCCGAGTCGGTTACCTACGCGCGCAGAGGAAGAGAGCAGTAGTTTGTATTTATGGCGTCCGACTTGATTTCCATAAGAATCGAAAAGTATAGGTTTAGAAAATTATCCCATACACGTTGGTATACATTAGTCATCGGCGGTCCTGCGACGGCGCGATATTATAGTGTTCATACCTATCAGGGCGGGTGCAGGATTATGCGTCCGAGATGTTTTTATCGTCCGTACACAAAAACCGTGAGCGAAAATATCCACAAACATCCGTTTGAAATGCGTGAGGTGTGAACGTCGTTCTATTGATGGTCCGAGCGTCGGGCAGTACGCGATATTATTTCGGTGCCCGTGTGAGCGTAATATAATAATATTATATGGTATACGTATAGACAGGTTTCGATGATGAATATTAATTGTGAACACTTTTCATTGGACTAAATTATAGGACGATTAATCAGGCGATAGCGTTTATCTCTCCTCCTCCTGCCGTCCCCGCTGTGTGTATAATTATATCTTTATAGTCCTCGGTGGTGCATAAAAATCCTTACATACGCTATTAATAACATTACGAGTATTCGTGATAGTATAATTAATGACTCGAATTATTTTGTCAATAAAAATATTAATAATAATACACTTACCATGTGATCTATTTACGCGTGTAAATATTTTGAGTTTCTCTCGGGTGGTTTTTTTTTTCTATTTACAAGGATAAAGTGTGCACGCGTACATAATAATAATCATGATGTATACGCTGTAAACGTTATAACGGGTGAGCGTTTCAGTGGTATAAGCAGCTGTATTGTATTGCATTTTAATTCGTTTTGACCATACGCGTTTTCCGCGCGCGCGTAGGTTTATTAAGATATTTTAGGGTGAACGGTGAATCGACCGCGGTGCACATCGTTCATATACCGTGTGATACACGTGTACATATAGGTATCTTCAATAACATATGTTATGTTGTCGAGCAGCGCACTAGTGGTAATATTTCAATCGAAGTGTATAAATCTTTTTACGCCGGGGAGACGACGGCCGCCGGTTTTCGTATCGGTACGACTCCGCGTATATAATGGGTTATAACCTGACCGTTATAATACCTACGTAATAAATATCGTAATGTTGCAGTGCCTGCGCACACGGCGCGGTGCAGCATGACGTCGTAAGTCGCTCACGGACAATACGCGATGTCGAAATAGTGCAGGACACGTCGTACGGATAAGGTACACCTACCTATTATATTATATATACATTCGACCGGAGATTCCGATTTATTGGTCTTACGAGGACAGTATCGGCCTGCAGCGGGCACTTTGAGTACCCCGGATGTATACGTTTCTTCGGAAGGGCACCCAAAAATATGTCCTCTCATCGAATTCTAAAAATGAGCTTATAGTGATGAGATTATGTAGAAATTATGAGTGTAGAATCATGAACCGGTTTTGACTCGAATTTGTTCACTGTATATATTATTTTAAATGAAAGAAAAACGATTGTATAGTATTACAATAATAATTTAACTCGCTCGCGCAGAAAACTAAAATGATCGTTTAATTCATCGTTTTGATTTTATTTAAAATTGTTATTGTTTCACTACAATGAACCGCGACGATCTTAGTGTCTAATAAATGTATTTACTACACGTGCATTTGCACATGCAAAATTCGACAGTATTTAAATGCTTTTAAAAAATTGCACATAGAAAATAGCGATTTGGATTGCGAAGTTCTTATAAGCCTTGGGGAACGGGAAGAGGAGGGCTTGTTCATGGCCATGGCCAGGCCGACATCGGGGATGTATGTATAGGATATAAAAGTGAGCTTCTTTCGGAGGAGTTCAAATTAATTATCGGAAAAAAAAGAAATTCGTATTCGAACGTACATCGGTTTAAGCCGTATAACTCGCGTAGTCGCGCGCACGTTGCTTTTAAGGGATGAACGCTATTAACGACGTTATATCCTGTCGTATATTTCACGCTCGAACAAATCTCCTCGAACTTCCGGACACCCGTCAGCCTCCACGTCGCTCCGTCGAATAATTATCCTCTTGTCCGCCTCCTCTAGACCCGCGCACACCGCTGTAGGTCCGCGACGTGTATGTATAAAAGCGCTCACTATTATATTATTATACGTACGGCGGCGAGGGGATGTTATATGTTCTATTAAATCGACTATATGAATTTTGTATATGTATATGTGTGTGTGTGTGTGTGCGAGTACAAATAGCGGTAGATGAAATGCATTCGTAAGACGATATATATATATATATATATAGGCACAACTGTACGAGAAATAAGAGGTTCGATATTATAATTATTATATATATAAGCCTAATACATACGATTGTGGTATTTTTCATATACATATTATTTCTATTACACCGATAGCTGAGTGAGAAAATTATTTTTCTACAATTTTATACCATTTATACATCTACATTTGTATTGTTGCGTGCCGGGTTTGAAGCCAGCAGTAACAATATTCAAATGTTAATACGTTAACTACTCCAAGAATAAGCTAACGCGAAGTTGTACTATATACGTTTATTAACACTTGTAATTTAAATCAAACAACATAAGAACATAAGTTAAACTTCTAAACGATGATATCAGGCAGAGCTTCTGTACTGGATGGCTGGATACGTCTGACTCTAGGTGTCCATTTGGTCCTCTTTTATACACGGTTGCATCCGGGTTGCCGCCCGTCCTTCGCTGTTTGTTTCGGCAAGTGTACGTATTGCGAAGTTGTCTTGTTGGCCTCGGCTTGAGGGTTTAATGTTTTCACATTCTAATTTTTATTACAACCATGTGTTCCTTTGCGTATTTTAGAGATCTACATAACGACCAAGTTAACCTTCCGTTTTACAGATTTGAGCTTATACTTATATAGTTATCTTATATTTTAATCCAATGAAATATTACGCAGTACATTTTAAACAAGTATTAATATTACTTCTAAGAATAATAGTTGTATTAATAGTACTGGGTTATGTTTTAAACGAGTATTAATATTACTTCTAAGAATTAATGTTACTTCTAAGAATAATAGTAATATACTGGGTATATTACACCTCACCCCCGAAACAAAAATTTCAGGGTGGAACAATGAAATTTTTCTTTAAATCTTTCGTATACATTTTTTTTTTTTTTTACAATTTGGTAATTTGTAACTAAATCTAATTATTAATAATTTCTCCTTCACCTTTTACAATTTCTTATTATTATAAATATTTTTCCCAAAGCTTCTTTTAATTAAATTTATATAAAATGAATCGTTTTGTATAATTAATTGTACAAATCTATAATTCCAAATCTTATGAATACTAATGTCTTTCCTGTCTCCGTTTTATTCTACTTGATTTGTTGCTACAATATGTTTTTAAATTTATTTAATTTATTTAATATTTAAATTTCTCTTTTTTTTTCTTTTAATTTGTGTGATATAGTTTCACATTATTTTTATGGACAGTTACTTGTCGTCTCCCTCTTTGAATTAGTATATTTTCGTTACTTATTATTTTTAATACTTCAAATGGTCCTAACCATAATGGATGTAGTTTAGTTTTAGATGTATCATCCCTTAATAATATTAAATCTTTTTCGTTTATATCAATTGGATTTTCTTTTATATCAAATCCTTCTTTGCTTTTTATTTTATTTTTAATTAATCTTTCCCTAGCAATTTGGTACGATTCTTAAAAGTTTTGTTTTAAATTATATAAATAGTCATCATAATTATATCTAGGTTCTGGTTCTGATTTTAATTTAACAGGTATTATTGATGTTCTCCCATAAAGTAATTCATATGGTTGATAATTAGTTGAAGATTGTGTTGTTGAATTATATAATTGTTCTAATAAAATTAATTTATCCTCTTCGGTGTATCCTATGCCAATACATATTATTATTTCAATATCTGTATTGCGAAAAATATATTGTAACATTGCTTTAACTGTGTCCCACTTTAAATTATCAAGTTGTCCTAGTTTATTCTTAGCTAACTTCTTAATATCATTTTCAATTCAAAAATGTTTTAAGTTTATTAACGCTGTGTACATATTTTCGTAAGTTGTTAATCTTAATTGTTTATCTTTTTATTATGAATATTATATATTATAATAATTGGTTCAATCATTCAGTGCATAATGCATTTCTTAAAACCTGGACCTGGACCATTACATTCATAACATTGTATAGGTTTATTATTAAAATGATTATTATAATTATTTCTGTTACGATTGTTTGGTGTATTACCATTATTATAATTATAGTTATTAAAGTTATTATGTTTGTCTGTATTAAAAAAGTTTTGTGTATTTGTTTCTAAGTTAAATTCTAATTCTTCACTACTAGCTATACTTTTCGCTTCCTCTAATGTTTTTGGATCTATCGCTTTTACCATAATTTTTATTGGTTTAATTAGACCTTTAATATATAATCCTAGCGTTTGTTCTTTTAATTGCGTTTGAATAATCGAAGCTTCCTCTTTTGGTTTATTTAATGTGTAAATGTTACATAATTTATAATATAATTGTTCAATCCTTTCCGTATATGAGTTTACGCTTTCTCCTGGATTCATTTTTATCGAATTTATTTGCAATTGCAAAGCTGAAGCTGAATATTGTGATTCGAATGCTTCGTTCAAATATTTCTTTATATTTGCCCATTTAGTTGTATCTTTATATTTAACTACCTCTAATGCTTTCCCAGCTAATTTAGTCGTTATGTAACGTATTAATGTTGGAGCGCTCTCCCTATCTACCGCATTTACTGCTATATCGCATGCGTTTATAAATTGATATACATCGCTTTCTCCCGAGCAATGTGGAATTAACTTAAATGCCTCGTCTAACCTAAGTGTTGGTTCCGACCTTTGTTGTTGCATTTTAGTTTTGGGTTTTGATTCGAATGCTAACTGTGTGTGTTCAGTTTTTTTAGTGCTTCGAGTATCTATTTGATATTTGGGGCTATAATTTTTTATTTCATTTATTTCTTCCTCGAGATTTTTAAGTCTATCTTCTGCTTTGAGATTTAATTCATTCATAGGGTTCCCTTAATTCGTTAAAGTAGCTAATTTTAACGGAGACGTACCAGTTACCCCACCAGTATTCATAAAATTTACAATATATTTATTTTTTATAAATATAGTAAAAATAAAATTTTAACACACAAAATATTATATACCCAATAAATATAACATTTAAAATTTTAACAACAATAATTCCCCTTACACAATATCAATAATAATTGTTTTCAATAATAATATAATTCAATAATAATTCAATAATCTCTCAATATAATTCTCAATATAAATCTCGGTATAATCTCAATAATAATTCTCAATAATAATTCTCAATAATAATTCTCATAATAATCTCAATAATATAACTCTAGCTCTTTTCTGCCTCAAAATAGTTTTAAATAAATGATATTTACGCTGAAATTATGCCTGGTGCTGTCATGTTGATTGAAGTTGGTTTTTCCTCGTAGTTGTTGAAATTGAAGAGTTCTGCAGTTTCTTCTTTCCCAACGATGATCCGTTTGATTGGACTACCTCCGGTTTAAAATATTGTTGCAAACATTTTTATTTTCTTTTAAAAAAGAAAAAAAAATTTCCACAACAGATATTTTTGGAAATCCTACCGACTGCGCCAAATTGTTGCGTGCCGGGTTTGAAGCCAGCAGTAACAATATTCAAATGTTAATACGTTAACTACTCCAAGAATAAGCTAACGCGAAGTTGTACTATATACGTTTATTAACACTTGTAATTTAAATCAAACAACATAAGAACATAAGTTAAACTTCTAAACGATGATATCAGGCAGAGCTTCTGTACTGGATGGCTGGATACGTCTGACTCTAGGTGTCCATTTGGTCCTCTTTTATACACGGTTGCATCCGGGTTGCCGCCCGTCCTTCGCTGTTTGTTTCGGCAAGTGTACGTATTGCGAAGTTGTCTTGTTGGCCTCGGCTTGAGGGTTTAATGTTTTCACATTCTAATTTTTATTACAACCATGTGTTCCTTTGCGTATTTTAGAGATCTACATAACGACCAAGTTAACCTTCCGTTTTACAGATTTGAGCTTATACTTATATAGTTATCTTATATTTTAATCCAATGAAATATTACGCAGTACATTTTAAACAAGTATTAATATTACTTCTAAGAATAATAGTTGTATTAATAGTACTGGGTTATGTTTTAAACGAGTATTAATATTACTTCTAAGAATTAATGTTACTTCTAAGAATAATAGTAATATACTGGGTATATTACAGTATATATATATTTTTTTTTTTGAGTTACGGTCGTAGGGCGTTTGGCTTTTTGTTTTTTTTCCGAGATCCAAGTTTCAAACCATACACCATAGAGTTCAAGGCCGAAAGAGTATAAAAATGTATTCGTTTGAGTATTTGCCCGATATGATTACAATTAATTTTGATGTTGTAACTTGACGACGAAATCGTATGGTCATTCGTGATCATCCGGTCCAACAGACAACCCGAGAAACGTATATTATATTGCAATAAAATCAAACCAAACGCGCAAAAATATTACGTGAAACATTTTACAAACGGTCGATTAGAAAAGTGTACGCCAAACTTGCGAGAAAACGTTAACGATTTATAGACCAGAACACTGTACACACCGCCGTCGACTCGGCGCGTATACCGTACATGTATATTATGATTACAATATTGTCGTCAAGGCGGTATGTGCAGAGAACACTAAACTTGACGTCGGCACCGAATGCAAACGCTCGTTGCGTGATGTATAAACTTTTCGAAACATGCGACGTACGGCTGTTTATTTGCACGAAAAAACGTTTTCGTCTCACGATTGGATATTGTTTGATATACATTTTCCCCATTCGATTTGTTCAATGCATGTTCCCGGTTATACGACTAGGGAAATGTTTTTTGCGTATTGTTTAAACGTGACCGTCATCGCATTGTCAACCGTTGTACAGGGTGATTTTTTAACCGTGCTCACCTGCTTTTTTGGGTGTACGATTGCTTAAATTAAACTATTTTTATTTTTAAACATAATTTAAAATAAGTAAAAATTATATAAAACAGTTTTTGTCCGTCATTTTATATGCGGGTCACGCGATAACGAGAAATCGGTCAGAAATAAATCATCGGTTGTTCTTACCCGTAACAAAAACATAGCCGTGTTAAAATATCAACATTTTTTTATTTCAAAAGAGCCCACGGTCATTAAAATAGGAAATAAAGTGTAATATTGTTGGAAAAGTAATAACACTTTTTCATCTTTTTTTTACGATTAAACCAGTTTAAAATCTATATTCGTTGAAATGAAAAATCAAATCTCGCTATATAAGATATTATTATACATTTTTAAGTTCTAACATACGCTGATTAACTATTAAGTAACTGCACCATATTGTACTTCGCGATTATGTTTAGCTGGTGAAACAGATAGCTGATGAGTAAACCAGAGCGAATGGGATTATAGACACTTTATAAGGATATTATAATATAAAATGAATAACATGAAAATTGTGATAAAGTTTCGTTTAAAATATCTAGGGAAAATAATATCTAGAGTTATCAATAGATAGTAAAGGATATTATGTATAGGCTGTTTTGGTTAAACCTATCTATATGCTCTTTTTTGCTGATTTTCCGAAAAAATGTGCTCTTTCAGATAACGGCGGTAATGTGGCTCCTACGCACCGCATTAGGGATGAAAAAAAAATGATCGGTATTTACCCCGTAATACATTATATTGTACTCGACGACCTACTGCGAGGTTAGCGCCTCCACCCGTCTAAGTATGCGACCACCGTAGTATTCCACGCCTATATTATTATACCCGTACGGCGTTACTATTCAGTGTACACGTGACCGGCGATACTTAACCGAGGGGGGTCACAGACTCATAGCCGTGGGTGATATTTTTTCTTTATCAAAAATGAGACGACTATGACAACGACGGTCTCCGTGACTTTGGCCAGACGCCGACGGCTCCGGTTCCCTCGAAGATGGCTCGCGTGAATAATGAAATAAATAATTGTTGTTATAAAAATAAAACGCATTGTGTGTGCGGCGTGTGCACTGCGCCACTATATACGGTATCTCTATATCTCTCTCTATATATATATGATACATCTGCAGTGGCGTTATTTCAATTTTTTTTTAAGCTGGCCACAAGCCCTGTCTGGAATTTTCAACAATTGAATAAATCGCATATCGTCCATCAAATCTACTTAGAAGACGCCACATCCGCATGCGTTATCTCTGTATTAAAAACGCATAGCGTATCAAACCTGTGTTCATTCAATATGACCAATTTTTTGTAGTTGGCTTTAATACTAGAGAACACTGACTTTTTCCTTTTTTTTTTACCTTATAAAAATCAGGAGCTCGAGTGGGAACTGTTTAGCACAATACTGTCACCCGGTCCTGTATCGTTTATGAGAGTGCGTTATATCAAACTCAAAGGGGAAAACATTAGCTGTGTCTTCTCGTAGGTTTTGTACGGTATTTTAATTTTTAAGCGAGATTTGATTATGTAAAATATCAAAGTTTTAAAAGACTAACTAGAAGCTTACCTACGAGAAGGCACAGATAATGTTTTTCCCTTGAAGTTCGATGATAGGTAGGTTTTAACATTAAAGCTTACCACACAAAATTGGTTCTACTGGACTTAGATTTGCTGTGTTGTACGTTTGCAAGACGGAGACCACGCATGCGGGTGTGGCGTCCTCTTAAACCATAATAATATAATAGAAGGTATAATATTAGGTATTGTCAATAGATAAAACATGGTACATGATCAACTTATAGATTTGTAGCAATAGATGTTATTTATTTTTTTAAGTACTATGTGTTTAGAGCAATCTTTGAAGTGTGTACCGGTCAAACGGTTTTTAGAAGCAGGCCGAATCGCCATAATTGCAAATACCCAAATGTAGTACATTATTTATACCTTGCGCGGTCCAAATGTCGCCACTGCCGTAATTCGGAGGGACGCGCATAATATTATATACCAGGGGTGGCCAATTTACCAATTTACCAATTTACTATAATATTTACCAATAGGCATCTAAATATATATGTATTTATACTTATTTATATTCCGCCCCTCCCGTTAATGTTGGCTGAATCCGCGGCCGCACTACTGATCATGTATGTGCACATCAAATGCGCGTCGTTAATGCGAAATGTACAGCGTGAACGACTCGCGTACGTAGGTAACGGAGGTTACGAGTTTATAAATATGTGCGTATACAGATAGGTTAGCCTATCGATACCTACGGATTACCTCGAGCATTTCTCGGCGGCCGCAAACACGGCGAACGTACGAATTTTAATAATAAATATTTGGCATTCCGCAAATTTCGGGATAAAAAACCGCACGATATTCCGGCGGGAGCGCACGTCGGTCTCCCGCTCGCCGATGAAACACAATACATCGAGATGACACATATGATTAAATGTATTTTTTCGTCGAGTACAACACCTACGACGACATAATAACATTAAGCAGTAAGAACGGCATAAACATTTATATTAATGTGACATCGGTTAAGCAAATACTTGATACAGTCGAGTCGCGATAACTCGAAGTTAAAGGGGGATAAAAATACACTTCGAGATATGTAATGTTCGAGATACCTAACTCGAATTTATCAAAATTAAATCAAAACTTCGAGTTATGTAACGAAATATAATAAAATACGTATAAAAATTATAAAAATGTTTGATAAATATATCGTAAATATAAATGTTATATAAAAATGAAAATAGATACAATGGTATTATAAGTATGTATATATGTATTATTTATTAGATACAGTAGGCTAACTATTTCGGCTGTTTATTGACAAAAATAAACACGACAGGTAAACCACATACTAACCAATACATTCTTACTGGTATTGTGCATACGGAAATAATCAGTTTCTATCTACTCTTTATTATACAGTACTCAAGTAGATAAAACATAATATGTTTACAAAAAGGTATAACAGATATAATACTTCGACTAAGCTATTTATCACAGTTTTATATTCGAGTTATCGAGATTTATAATACATTGAGTGTTATGAGAATTTCTAGGGGAATAAAAAAAAAATCGAGTAGTCAAGTTTTTCGAGTTATCGAGGTTCAAGTAATCGCGACTCGACTGTACTATTGATTTTAAAATTGCATACCGGCCTCATTTCATATCAATCCTGCAATTGAAATACTATAGGACCACCTGATGATAAAATACTAAAAATCGGATAAATATTTTGACGGTTTCGATTTTACTGTTCTAATATTTATAAACGGATATACCGTAATACTGATATTAGGTTCATATGTTACATCTTACAACGTCGTTGCTATGTTTGTGTGTAAGCGTGTGCGTGTTTCACAGAACACGGCTGACGTATTTCGAACGCTGTATACATACATTTTTTTATAGAAAATAAATCATCGTGTAATACGATGTCGAAGAATCTGTGCCCGGCACTTTATTATGTCCATAAAGGGTTGGTCATTATAGAATTAAGTATTAACCCCGAAATTCAATGTTAAACTCGAAAACGTATTCCATACAGTATTATACAATATGTACACATTTTTTTTTTCACATAATTTTAACCTCGTCCGAGGGCCGCGCGCTATAATGTATACTAACAACACACATTATAACACGACGAACACATTTATAACGTGCCGACGACTTACTCGTGCGCACACCGCGAGCGTAAAATATTTTATTTTAATAATATTATTGTGCACGTAATGCACTCGGATACCGGAGGCCACCTCCGTCTTATTCCCAGGCGTCGGACGTAATGATCGGTTTCCCCGCGCCCTCTTAAATAATAATAATAATATAATAGTAATACATAATATTGTAGACATAGTAATTTAAACAATATTCACAACGTGCGCGCTGCACCGGACGGAATTCAGTGAACAATAATAACAGCCGCAATGCCGACCTATCCAATACCATATAATAACACACAATTGGTGAAATAAATCTTAATTTTTATTGCCTGCAGTGTACGGACGCGAGTGCGCGCTCGAGATGGCTATAGTTTATACCCTCTAAACGGACGAGATATTACAATATTCCGTGTTTAAAAAATGAATAAGAAATAAAAAATTCGTGCACACGTATATTTATTGTGTCACTACGTTATATATATTTACTCCGGTCTTAACCAAATTATAGGTCCGGGCGGTTTTTTTTTCTTACCCTTTTTTTTCCCCCTACCTATCTCATACGGGCACCGCCGACATCGATTTCGCCGGGTGTACGTAACGCACGAGGAAAACCGTATCGAAAATTCGTTTTCACTCATTGATCTTTGTCACTTGTACGCTCAGGCGGACGTCGCAACATGCTTATTAATTATTATTATAATGCCCCGCGCGACCGTGCGTACGCCACTACTACTATTCTGCTCGCATTCCCCATCAGATTTATATCTCGCATTAATAATTAAAAAACATGAATTATTATCGCGATAAACTATTAACAAAACAAATAAATAATACGCGGCGAGCACGTTATACATCGGCTTCATAACATTGCACTGCCGCGCCGGTGCACTGACCAACGCGTATAAAATATTATAATACGTATTGCGTATGTGTAAAACGGTGAGTGCGCGTGCGCCAAATGCACTATGAAATTCTCACGATTCCGCAGTACGACGATGACGTATTTTTTGTGTTTTTTCCCGGACGATTTTTCCATTGCAGGGAAATCAAAAAAAAAAAAAAACTATATAACCTCTGAAAGTAGAAAACTGTGTACGGTGTTTTAATAAGTATTAACCGATAACACTTATTATTATTATTATTATTATTATTATCATCATCTCGAGAATATTTAAACGCATTCAAATTAATAATTCCATTAAATATTTTTCCTAATAAAAAAGAACGCTTTGGTAGATTAAAATAATACCGTATACTTATACATATATATTATTATAATAATGCCCTTTTTTTTCGGATAAAAATGCTCGCGGGCTTATTATAAACGCGGTGTCCGTTTTTAATATTGAATTATTATTTTAATATCCAACTGCTATATTATTCTCGTTGACGACAAAATATTTATTTTCGTGTTATGAAGAAAACCAACAAAGCTAAACGGCTTTATGTACAGTAGAGACCGCTTATTTGACTCACGGATATGAGGTTCAGCCGCATAATAGACTCGAAATCTTCTGGAACACTATCCGGACGTATCCAAACATACATTAATAAAAAATTATGTTATAACTTTATAAGACTCTAATTTCGCAAGTAAATTGTAGAAAACAAACATATTTATTGGTTATTTAGAGGACAAGGAGCTGCTAAAAGTTTTCATGTTTTTCAATAACCATTCAAAACATGGCTAAAGCTTATAGAAATTTGTTTCATAGATATACGAGTTTATATTAAAACGTGTAGTTCCATATTTTGCATATTTGACCATTTTTAAATTTTAAGTGCATATAAGACCATTTTTGATAAAAATATGTAAGTTTTATAAATATTTTATAAAGAAAAACACAATTTTAATAGATTCTCTAGACCCGATATACTGGTTTTATTTATATGAAATAAGTATATAAAATTAGTGTTAGGGTTTTCCTCGTCGATCACTCGTATTGTTACTTATCTAATTAAACTCAAAGTAAGGAGAAAAAATAAATGATTTGTTATTACAAGTTTCTTTTTAATATAAATTACAATTTATAATCTTGTAAATTTTATCAGGATATTAAAATAAAAAGTTTTATTAAATGTCATACATCTTATTTATTTTTAATGCATATTTTTATAGCATATTTATTAATTTTTTAGGGCATAAATGCATGCATTTTCAAGGCTTTCTAAGGCTTGAAGTCCCAAGCCTATACTACTCATTACTAATTACTGGTTTCTAATCATGATGTGTACTATGTATGTACAACAAACTTTATGGCATTCAAATTTATCGTAATGACGATAAAGTCTTAGTCACAGTTTACGGTTTAATCTATGGAAGTTAATATGTATATTTAATTAATAATAATATGTATCTTCGTAGATATTATATTTATTCAATAATAATTAACGTGTAATAGTAAAAGTAGTAAAATCAAATTAATAACTAATTAAAACTATTGTTCGTTTTTTCCCCCAACATCGCTTGTATGATCCATTCGGTTATAAGATTCATTTAGTGCTGGTCCTAATGCGAGTCTTATAAGCGTCGCCGACTGTACACATTGTATGTACGCATGCCCGTACGTCCGGTGCGTCTCTTTCGTCGCACGGTTGACGATCCTCTATTGCAGGGGTCGGCAACCTGTGGCTCTTTTGGTCTAAAGTTGCAGCTCTCCAGCTACACACACACAAAAATTAATGCTGGATCGTTTCAAATGCAATTGCTGGATTTAAAAAACAAAGACCTGTGGAGTGACAAGTTCATAGAACTCAAGAGTAAGTTGGAAGAATTGGAGGTTCAGAAATGCATGCACGTCGCTCAGAACCAGTGGACAGCTCTAAAAGAAATTCCGAGAGTAGAGGAATTTATATTCGACGCATGTAATAGTCTTCCAGGATGCTACAGTGAGGTGAAAAAGTTGGCATTTGGAGTGCTGGCAATTTTTGGGTCAACATATTCGTGTGAGCAAGCGTTCTCTTGCATGAATACAATAAAAAATAAAGTAAGAAGCCAACTAACAAACAAAAATCTAGAGCCGTGCTTGAAACTTAAAACAAAAAGTTATGAGGCAAATTTAAAAGAACTTTCCAAAGACATGCAAAGCCAATGCTCCAATTGATTTATTCCCTATTATTAAAAACTGTTTTTTTTTTTTTTTATTATAATTTTATTATATTATTATATATTAATTGTATTATTATAAATTAATTGTATTATTATTATGTCTATTAAAATTTAAAAATAAAATTATAATTAAAAAATTACGAAAATTTTTAATGGCTCTTTAAAATCTGGAAAATGTTATACCTATATTGTAACTTTTGGCTCTTCCGTCAAAAAAGGTTGCCGACCCCTGCTCTATTGCGTTCCATAATACACGCGCGGTTCGTCATCAAGACGTATTTCTGTATTTCTGTAGTATTTCTCTTCCTTCGTTCTCGCTCACTGTTACAATAATATTATACGGTACAATGATAACCGCAAAGAAGGCGTATTTCGTGCTTGACCGATCACCACTGCATTACTTATTGTTCGGCGAAACACCGAGTTCATTATTGTTATTTCCGAAAATACCCGGAACACCATACAATATGTAGCATGTGCGTGTGCGCATCGTACCGACTTAGTACTGTTATAGACTATAGTACTCGGCGAATTCGTCGACGAAGGAAAGGATACAATATCGTGACGGGCACGCGCGCGAATCGGGGTGGTTCGTACACGGGTCGTTTAATAATTTAACGCAACGAGTCTCGACAATATTATTGCGTTTCATTATTACACTGCGTACGTAAAATCTTAACGTGGACGTGTTTTTGCTACGGTGTTACGAGTGTACCCGACCGATATCGCGTTACCATGTAGCAGCCGATACTGTGGATAAAACGCGACTGAAGTTATTGAGTAACCGTAGTCGTAGGTAACCGGAAAAAACATATCTGAAAATCAACGACATGTTGTATATTGTAATTCAATGATTTTCAGCTGAGTGGAAAAAACACATGTCAGTGCGGTGACCAGCGTTAATTATTAAAAATGGTTACCATGATTGTAACCACCGTACCTAATCAGAATTATTGTATATTTTTTAACGATGTCATAAATAACGAAGAAAAAAACTTTATCTATCTATTATATTATATTCTATAATATATGTAAATGGATGTTGGTATATTTGAGACTTAATGTAGGTGTATTAGAGTTGGACTAATAATAATAACTAGCCTTTACAAAACTGCGGAAACGATTTTTTTACTATCTTTTAGTATGGTCCACGGTGTCCTGGGAAGATTTAAGGTCATTGAAATCCTCCGATAGCTTCACTAACCCCTCCCCCCAAAAATCTATCTGTAGGTTTTTATAGTACCTTGGTAACACAGACGAAAAAAAAACATTAAGGTACTGACTGTCATTACATTTTGTTGGCATGTGTCAAATAATTTCGTCAGCCAAAAAAGACATATAATAATGCGGTATTTAGCGTCAATTTGTTTGTATAGACCTATAAAAAACATACATTTTTTTTTTTAAATTAACATTTTTATTTTGAGACACGTAGTACAGATATATTACCTCTGAAAAAAAAAATGATGTACCCAGAATTGTTTATATTTTGACGCTTTAACCCCGATGTTCTTCTTATACATGAACTATTATGGAAATATACTCAGATAACGCTCTTACTCCGAGTTATGGAGAAAGTGCGTTGTTTGAAATATTTTAAAATTAAATTCTACTAAAAATATAAGTTGAAGCCAAATGCATTTCTGATGTAAAATATGAGCGGCTTATGACTTACGTAGAAATGTGATACTCTTCGAGAAATCATAAACCAAGAATTTAATCATGTGAAAATGGTATAAAACAAACTTTTTTTTTTTATGACGCACTTACCCCTACTTACCCAATCACTATTCTAATGCGCACGCGAGAACATTTTGCAGAGTGATAGGATCCGCCCTCTCGTCACGCACTCGCAAAATGTTGAAAGTGAAAAACCACGGGCAAAAAGAATGCAATTATTATCGGGCGAAAAGGGGGAGGTCATTTTTGGGAGAAAAGAGTTGCGTCCTCCATTCGTACATAAGGCACACAAGAGCAGGGCCGTGAATTTCGACGCAGGGGTACAATAAATAAACACGAGCCAACTTTTATATTATATATGACGTATAGTTTTACGTGTGTTTGTTCGCCGTTCATTAGTATTCCGTCGCTTGGGCGTGTATACATAACTCCTTAACGGCGAAAAGGGACCGTGAGAATCCCGGAGGATCACCTAGCTGCGTTGTATGAAGCTATACAGCGGAGACGTCACGTCGTTATACGGGATTAATAGTACACGTATAAAATATAAATATAAGTATATCACACTACGGATACTGCAGAATACACGGACCTGGCACGTTCTCTTTGTAATAAGACGATTCACACTTTTTCCATATATTAACCTTGGTCATCAGTACGTATGCGAAAAACGCGATTCATCTGCGCGGCACCACGTCGTCTCGGATTTGTGGCAGCCTTTGTCGTTAATAATCGTAAATATTAAACGGGTCGTGGACAGATGGATTGCAAGAAAAAAAAATCTATTTTTGAATTTTTTTCATTTTCCTTTGGTACGACTTAGATTTTAATACCCTCGTGCAACGCCTATAACATTCTGTGGTGCTGAAATAAATACATACTTTGTGTAAGAAGAAATAACAATTACTACCCTATCCAAATGTAAGCTGGTTATCAAACATTTAATCACTTTTTATTCAAAAACCCTTTTGTTCAAACTGTTTATCCAATATTTTCCTATTTCTGCAGAGGTGGCACCCCATATTGTAGTATGTATATAATATTTCAATACCTAGACGTAATTTCATTGATTTACCTTTTTTTGCATAAACTCTTGAGTTTATGTATAATTTTCTGTATAGAATTTTAAGCTTTAGTAAAAAAAATTAGGTCCTTTTTAGTTTTATTAGTTGAAACTAAGTAATCGCAAAATGCATTCGGTACTTATATAGGCTATATCATTAATTAATCTATTTGTATTTTGTGGTTTTATTTAAATTCATTCAATATAATATGTTAATGTACATACTTTATTTTACTCTAGCCATTGTGCTCTTGCTCTTTAAAAGGCGTAAATGGCATATACATTTTTATATGAATTTAATTCAAATATTGAAGAATTTTTTAATATAATTCTTAAAAAGTGGATTTTTGTTCAAACCTTATTATTTATGAGGAAATCAATTGAAAAACAACGCTGTTGCAAAAAATTACTCGTTTTATATTTCGGACGTCTTGTTTAAATTGGTAATTAAAAATAAGAAACTCTGTTTAAGGATTGCATCTTTAATCGAATCAAACTGTTTCTGAATAAGTTTGTGATCGATTGTGGACAACCCAAACATTTAAACAGTTATTGCCAATACTTTCCTTTTTTAAATATTTTCATGAAAATAGTCACGGCACCAAATAATATATGCTTACATATTATACTGTCACACTCTGAAAAACGAATTAAAATATCATTATATTCAACTACTTATTTGTGTGGTTCTTGAAAAATCATCCCTCCATCTCTTGAGTTTTGACAGTAGGCTTGGCCCCTAAAGATTTGACGTCTACCGAACGACCAACGAAATTAGACATGCGCGATCGTCAGCCTTCTATAATAGTGGTGACATTTTATGGAATCGGGGATTTGGCGAGCACGCTTATTTTCCGCACGCTTTTCTAAATCAATATATTTTGTCGAGGAGCTAAACCCTCGATGACTCCGCAATGTGCCAGTGTACATTTTGTCTGTTGAGAACGTCTCGTTGGATCACGCTCCGTGTCCGGTAAAAAGGAAAAGAAATGAAAAGAGAAATACTTTTTGCACGAAATAGTTTACGATAACATGGCTAAGCACAATAATTTCCCCATAGATATCATGCAGACGATCTAATATCGCTGGCCGTACTGAATGTTGTATTCCGTGCGTATTACATAATATGTCCACGGCAGGGCATAGCAGTATAAAATGATTATTTCATATTTACTCGTGTTCGGATTAATTAGACGATTTTTCAGAATTTAAAAAATGATACAAAGTAAATAACTCGAAAATACCTGGGAAAAAATAATTATATTACACTCTACGGACGTGTACTTTTTTTTTAATATCGTATTATATTATATCAGCGCGCAATTGAATCGCGTTTCAAATCCAGGTAGTTGACCTTTTTTTATTCGAATTGTCTCCGGGTACTGCCGGAGGCAATTTGAGTATTTTCATGTCTTATACTCGTATATATATTATATATACATATGCCGGAATATTGTCTTCTATACTACGCTGTTCGTCGTGGGCTAGGGTATTAGGGCATTGCATTGCTCAGAACTATAAACATTTATATTCTTAAATAAATTTTATATCGCAACCGATATTTTTTTTGTTTCAAATCAAATTCAAGCCGAGGGGAAAACATTTTTAATATTAGCAACAAATAGTTTAGGAAAATTAAGTTTAGAAATCGGTGTATGATAATGTCCCATAGAGAATTAACGTATTTGGATTATTTTATTTAGTTTTAGAAATTAATATGCTGACATTATGCAGCAATGCAGCATAATATTACATTGGTTTTTACCTTGGATTTATAATCTACCGACACAGATAAAATGCACTGACAAAGCTTTTCCGAATGAAAAAAAGAAAGCAGACTCTTCTAGAGATCAATATAATGTGATGAACAGTAGTTTATACTTGGACAGTGTTGAAGAAAAATAGTCGTACTGTTAAATCTTATTTAAAACAATTTGAACGAATGTAACGAATTAATCGAGTGTATTCGAAAACATAACATGACGTATTGACAAAAAAACAGCATTTGAATACAGATGAAAATATAGGTCTTGTGTGATTTTAGTAACTAAAATTAAATGTAGTAAATGCGACGAATAATCAAGTAAAGAGGAAAAGGCGAAACTCCTAGGTCGGACGAGACTCCTCGGCCGGGTGAGAAACATGGACGGTTGAATGATATTGTTCTATTGGTATTTTGAACATGCAACCAATGTACCATTTCATTCGATAAAAACGATTCTGAGCACGGCTTCGGTGTGAAAATCAGTATATTCATTATCAACTTTATATTTAGTATGTTTAAGGAACGAGGTGAAACTAGTTACAAATGTGAGTGGATATGGTCTGAGTATCATAAATGATGTTTATATTCAATATTTTGGTGTGTTATACATAACTATTGATGTAAATTTCTAGTTTTAACATGGATAAATTGTGATTATATATTCATATTATATATTATACACATGACACGAAATGTTATATTAAAGAAGCCAATTTAATATCTACCTAGTATTATTGGAAATCATAATTATTGTCATAGTACGTTACAATATTGAATACGGTGCTAAAATTGTATTTTAAGTCATTTACATTTCACGTGATATATATACTTAAACTTTGTAAAAATTGCCTATACAGAACCCTTTAAAATCAGGTGTGTATAGTACCCTGGATTGCATGTGTAATGCGCAAATACACAATGAACAAGTAACTAGAGTGAAAAATGCACGTAGACTTTTAAAAAAAAAACATCATTGTAAGACCACTAGATCCCTCTCTACGTTCAAGATATAAAATTATTTTTTAATCGCTTTTTTCACGTTTTCGGGTGAACAAAGACGTCTATTGTAGAGTCTTTTAACTTGGAAAAAAAATAACGACATCGTTGTAAAACCGCTCGATACGTCTGGAATCTATGAAAATACGATATTTGAGTCCGTGAAAAGTCAAAAGGAAACCACAACTGCTTTGCGTTTATATGTTATAATAACACTCACGTCCTTTCCCACGTGGTCAAAAGTCGCGTTCGAAATTAGCCTTTGTACTCAACGTGTAAATAGGTACGCGGACCGAGTACTGCGCTGGCCTACGGTCATTTTATTGTTACGCAAATTGCAAGTGCACATAGTACGATGCAGGTACACCTTGCGGCGCTCAAATGCGCAAACAGAGATGTGTACTATACAAAGTGTTGACGAGATGCTTAACTCAGAGATGGTGTGGAGAACGTATCCGAATAATGCGACATTCCGAGTTATTATATCAATAATAATAAAAAAAAAAAAACATTTTCATAGTGCTTCTAACCGCCGCACGGATTTATTGAACTGATTTGTGATGTAAAATGTTCAAATTATACTCAAACCTGTGTTGTATATGCCAACTAGGCCAAAATTTGATTATTATAAAAATGGTCAAATATACAAAGTTTATTAGTAACATAGGCCAGTGAAGCAAATGAGTTGAGGTAGCATATTGTAAATTAATATTTAAGACGAGACCGGGGCAGAGTGTGTGTGTTTCGGTTGAAGCACGTATGTGTAGAGACTACGACGCCACGCTTTATTTTGTGTTTTATTAATATAGGCTTTTGGTGTGAATTATTGTTTTATTTTGAAAACCCATCAAATCTTAATAATAATATCTATTAGTTTTGATTACCAAAGAGAGGATAGAGCGATACCCACGAAATTGCGGTATACGACACCGGTATTGGAAAACTATTTGAATTTTATCATTCGTACGATGTATACAGACTACAGAATAGTAGTGTATTACGAATATGATTATACGAGTAAATGTACCAACTGCATGTGAGATAGTACCTATATCGGGTGCATTTACAAAGAAAAAAAAAAAAATTTATATTTTAAGAATATATTGTGTAAGGAATTGTGTTGGAAAATGTTGACGCAATGATCAAAATAATTGGACAAAACTTTAACGCGAGTTGACTCGAATTCAAAATGATAAAATATACACAAAGGGGAAAAAATGTAATCGTCTTGTATATAACTGTCTGTATAAGTTATAACAAAGGAAAGTACTATTCTTTTAATGAAGACAATATAATGGAGTAATTTCGAATATTCTGAGACGCAGATAATTTTAATTACTCGACGATTATATTTTTCTGGCGCCTATTAAAAATTCACTTATATTCAAACCGTACTTAATTAACCGTCGGCATACATTTTCAAAATGAAAAGATTAAAAAAACGTCAGGAATTTTTCATAAAAACTTACAAAACTTTCGTATAGTTTTACAAGTGTGTCAAATGTGATTTAAAAATGAAAAAATAATGATTGCAAAGAAGACGTTCATCAAGAAGCAGTCGAAAATATTTTCAAACTTAAATTGGGGGCATCCATATTTTATTCGAGGAAATCTGTATGCATTATATAGTTTTGAAAAGTTTTATTTTTAAATAAAAAAAAAGAAAATATTCTGTAAAAAACATATACTCATTTGTTTGTATTTTTTATATTATATATATACACGGGTATTATGTATTATACTGTATAATTCATCCATTTTTTTGACTAAAATTCAATATCTTTCTTAATAATTTTTGCGCGTATTTAAATTCTTTATGACATCCTTATCATGAAAATATCATAACTACGTAGATTTATGAATATATTTTTTTTGTTTATTAAAAAGTACATGTATAGTTTTATCTTACATCAGTCCGACTGAAAGTCTAAAGATAATGGTCTCGCTCAAAGCGGATATGTTTAAAAAAATCTTCCGAATTAAAGAAAATATAATAGATATAATTTTATTTTTTTACTTATAAATTTTTATTCGTATATTTAGAATACGTTTTTAGCTGATTTCGTTATTGTTTCGGTGTAATAACAGCAGTCGGTCGAGTGTATTTTTTCAATGCCATTGTTGCTGCACGGCCGCTGTAGAAAAAAAGGATAAAAGGATAAAAATTAAATTAAAATCCACATCGGAAATTTACATAGAATTGCGTGGGAATCATTCTGAGGAGTTCGATCAAAGTGTCGACATTGGATGTTGCTTTAATTTCCTGACCGTATGATTAGATCATAATATATAAGTGACTAATCGTGGGACCGAAGGATTTTGATCCCTTAACCGAATGAGAAAAATAATTTTTGAATTTTCCATTTCTATAAAATAACAGAAACAGTTGGGGTTCGTAATAGTGCATATGAAAATTGCAATGTATATCAATCGTGATCGAAAATTAAATTTTTGGTATCAAAATTAAAGCAAATGTAAGTCTATATAGGAGAAATTATTGAGTACCCTGAACCAAAACGGGTTAATGAATAAATCCACGGGGATGGAAGGACATCATTACGGCGGTCACCCTGTATATATAGAGTGCACTTCTGTAATGATGAATGCACGAACGGTGCACTATGCTGTGTAGACCGCGACCTGCATTGACGTTTCCTCGGAGAAAGACGGTTAAAAGCAACACACACACACAACAAATGTTAGCTAATATTACAATAAGCGTACAATCAAAAGCACTCGGCGAAATGTTTTATAAAGCTACGTCGGGCGGAGAACGAAATCAAAGTACGTAACCGACCGTTTGATGTACATTAAAGTCCGCGCGCTTTAACACGGTTTTTGTTATTTTCAACGAGACACGATGTATACGTTCGCAGAGGAAATGAACGCGTATTTACGCGCTTATTAAAAACATATTATAATCGTATCCAATTCGTAATATTCTCGTGAAAAAAAAAAAAAAAAGTAATAAAAACGGCCAAACGGGCCGGTTACGAATTAACGTGTGACTATAGGTGCGGAACGGTTTTTTTTTTTTTTACTTCATCGTTTTATTTATTACGGTCAAGCGTATAATTTGTCCTTTTGCGTTATTCGGGACGAAAATTTAAATATATTTATAGCAGTGCAGGTACGCACGCAGCAGACGTTTAGCTCTTAAAATACATATTTTCCGTACACGTATTATAAACGATCCTGTACCACACTGCCGCGGGTCCTGTGCTATAATATTTCGCAATGCGTACGCGTTTAATTTATGTGCGATATTTACCGAAAAAAAAAAAAGGAAAGACAATTACAATGCGTATACGCGAGAGAGGAACGAGTTGAAAAACCGTAAAAATGTCAATCGTGCTGTATACACCTGTACATAGTGTACCATCCGTAATCGTAAACAATGAACATGATACAATATTCGCGGTGACGACTGTTGGGCCTATCGGCGTCGGCTAAGTGTTGTGCGTATATTTTAATAGTGCACTTTATCGCGTCGTCGTGTATATATGTACATGGTTGCTCGCAGAACATTAGGTTAGGTCAGTTCGTCCTTCAGTCGTACATGCACACAAGACAGTTCGTTTCGATACGCCGCGTTCGGTCACTTAATAATTCAAGCGGCACATACATTTCAGCCATAAATCTTCTACATAATAATCGTAAAACGCGTTTTATCGATTCGTATTCGGCTGTTAGACTGACTGCACACCGCCACCACCACCACTGACGAACTGTTCGACCAACACCGATTACACCGATGCACGATGTTCTATTGCATTTCACGTCGAAGCACTTCATATTTTCTTTGAGGGGAAGGTGCTACAAGAATACATGTTCGAGTACATAACGCTTGTATCCTCTATCTGTATTTTTGCACCTCCAACGGTGGGGTTGAAAGCTTGAAACCCTTAACCAACCAAGCCGATGTGTTTGGACCTTTTTTTTAATCCTCGAGCAATTAAAATCTCCTATTCACATCGTACATTTGTGTACATTACAGTGTGCATCAGTGATGACCTAACTAGGGTATCGCGAACTTTAATTGAGGGTGCCGTGAAATTGTTTCAAATATAAAGCAATCATTCATATTTTCACAGTTTAAAAAAAAAATGATTTGCGTGTGTTTAATTGCTAATTGTTTAATGTCATTATACAGATTATATTATAAATGCTATATTAAATTATAATATATTATATGCTGTTTTATATAATCTATGCGTTGATGCAGCGATGTTCAATCTATTTTAATTTTCATTCACATGGTTTCGTTTACAGCAAATTTGTTAAAGATATTTCATTTTTTATAAAATATAAATGTAAAGTATACGTAATAAGAACCTTTGGCGTATACACTGTGAATATATAATTCACTATGAACTCAATAAAATATTATATGAAAAGCGTAATTCAGTTATACCAAGTAATGCAGCTTTTATGGTAACTCTACTCTTGAGGCGAAATTCAATTAGCCAATAGATTGAATCGGTTCTTTCTTTTATCGAGCTCCGGAAAGGAGAAGGTTTTAATTCGATAAGCCCTCTTGGTAATGGTACTATATGCAGATCGAACGGTTCATACGATCCACACGCGTCTACGTATAATGGGTAAATTGCACAATATTTATGCATCGCACGCTCGACTCTCGCGTTTAAATAATAACTGTTTAATCCGAGGAGGCTTTATAAACAATCAATACGTCGATATATATGGGCCCCAGAACTGTACACATATAATATATATATTTTAATGTAGCCACGTGTATTAGGCACGTCATGTTCTCCGAAAGCTACGTGTAGGCATAACCGACCCCGCGCAATATATATATTATTCGCCACGCATAATATATTCGAATTATTTAAGCATGTTTTAATTGATTGTTGACCTTTTCAAACGAGCAGTCAACTCGTCCGATTCGCCAATGCGATTATCTATTATAATTTATAGCGCGCTGAAGTCACCACCAAAATATGCAGAGCACCGTTAGAATATCTAATACAGCGTGGGGCGGTAAAATATAATTATAATACGCTGACCTCGGTTTTTGTCATTTTGCTAATTGTTTTCAATATTTAAATACAAGCAGTGTATTATTGATACTATAACATCATATTCTCGTTTAATCACGTACGTAGGACAATTACTGAGGATATAAATATCAGTATAAAAGTTTCATGTATATGTTATATTCCTATTGGTAAGGATCAGGGGTGGCAAATATTTCTAACGCGATGCGCCAAAAATATATTTGATCATACATTTTAGTGAACCGAGTAATGTATTGGTATTATCATGATAAGCGGTTTTTTATGTCTGTATAGACGATTTCGACCAGTAAGATTGCTACGACGCATATAAACCCGGAATACTTTTCTGAAAGTAAATTTCGTCTATTTCGGGGAAGAATTATTTTTAATTTCCAAACCGTTTTCCGAATAATTGAAAAACGTCAACCGAGATCGAGAATCGAACCTTACTAGGGTCATAGCATTTCATATGGGATTCAAACAAAATTCTAATCGTTCGAATAAAAATTGAGCAGGCCCGGACCTAGACGGCTTAGCCTGTAAACACACTTCTGATATCGACCACCTTTAAAGGTAAACACTGCAGGTCCAACCGACCTCTTTCACTCAGAATCGATTTTTCGAGAGCAATGGTTCTTTGGTTTCAAGTTTAAAAGACCCACCCCTATACTTCAACCGACCGTGCGGGGTCTCGCCCGACCTAGGAGTTTCGTCTATTTTATTTTTGTTCCGCGTGCCATTAAATTATTGAAAATATTATATACATATATGAAAAAAAATGCAACCATTTAAATGTATTTATTGTATTTATTCAGTAAGCTGAGTAAACAAATGAAAAAGTGCTTTTATCGTAGTCTCATAATTTAATATTAAAAATAAAATATAATATGATAAATATTTAAATTTTTCGAGTGGCCTCAACGTTTTTGCGCGTGCCATCTGGAGCGTGCGTGCCATCTCTGGCCTTTTCAATAATTTTTTCCTGTATTTATTTTCGTTTTGACATAGATATAGTTATTTACAGTATTTTTATAGAATGATTCCCTTATAAAAGTTTTCATGACAGTTATTTTGGCATGTTTACAGTACCAATGCGATTGTGCGCGAAAATTACGATTACATGTATATTATCATGCCCAAAAACAATATACGACAGCACGGCGGAGAGAAATGGCTATTTTCTCACTTAAACTACGTCTATATATCTGAACAAAAATATTACCCAGGCTGAAAATATATACAGAGTGCGTGTATTATGTAATACGTAAAATGTTGTTAACGAATAGATTAATAGAAATAAAAAACTAATAACAACAGTAATACAGCAATATGATAAATCGTTTAAGAGATTCAACGTACGAACGTAATTTTCGCAATATCATGTTTCAAGGGTGTCAGATTTGATTATCACCGTAATGTATAAGCGGAAATCAAATTATAGGTTATCAAGAGTTCAATGGATCCCTTGCAGAATATTATGTTATATAATATAAAGCGTTCGCGGCCGCCGTATAATATATTATAATGAATAACGGCATAAACAAATATTACAGAGCGCATCGGATTGGATTAATAATTTTCAATTACACCGCCGCACACATAATATTTCTCCGCACACGCGCAATCCGTTTTTCCAACGATTTCATTAATCAGACGACGTTATTGGCCGTATAATATCTGTATAATATCTCTCTCTCTCACTCTCTCTCTCTCTCTCTCTCACCATATCTCCCCATCTCTCTCTCTAACTGTATATTATATCTTATCGCATCGCCAGAGCGGGCGGGCCGACGCGAGAAGATCCCTCGGGAGAGTCGAGACTTGCAGCATCATCTTACATCGTCTTATGTGCTCGTGGTACGCGTATACACGTACTTCGTTGTGTTGCAGCGTGTTCTTTCTCGATTTTGCCGTTTTCATCGTAAAACCGTGTTCTAGCGATTGCCCCGCCGCCGGCAACATATTTATATTGATGAACTCGCCCCCGCGTTGTTCGAATAAATTACTGTATACGTACACACCGTGCACAAACGCATCTCACTGCTGCTGCAGGTTTTCATCCTCAATATTTATGGAGTGCGCGCTTCCAATCGTTCCCTTATTATAGTGCCCTTATGTGTTAACATGACCGTACAGCAGTGGTTCTTAACCTGTTTCGAATGACGGAACACTTAACATTTTATAAGATTTTCGCGGGACACAACCGTAAAATAAAATAGTAATATATACATTTTTTAATTTTTTAATATATTTAACAATTAATGTATAGCATACAATTGTTTGCATGCCATACATGTTGGTGTTGGTCACTAAAAAATAACAAAATAATAAAAAAAGTTAAAAAAATTTAAAAATTTGAAATTGAATACTTTGTATGAGATATTTGTGCCTGATGATTTTTGCGCTATTAGACAACTTTTCTCCACAAACCACACAAAGGGGAATTTGACAATAATTTTTGTAAACATAAGAGAACCCAAAATTTAAATAATCATTGCAATATTGTCTATTGGCCTTTTTTATTTTGTTCTCGTTATTGAAAGTATCAGCATTGATATTGCTTGTATTTATACTTGCATTATCAGTACCAGAATCATGTTTTCTTTTAAGAAATTTGTCCATTTTGTTATTGAAATGGTCGTTAAAAATGAACTTCTAATTAGAATAATTGGATAGATTATTTTATAAATTAAATACATTTCAAATTGAAAACAATTTTTTTCACTGATTTTAAAATTTTGGCGGAACACTTATACCGAGTCCACGGAACACCGCGGAACACCGGTTAAGAACCACTGCCGTACAGGTATGGTGGTGGCGGCCCTTACGCTGTAAATATTTAAGTCGTATAAAATCGAACGTGATACATTCTATACGTTTCTATTCATACGTGTGCGCGCGTGTATACTATTATAATTCCACAAAGACGAACGGCGCAAGGCGATCGGCTTCAACAAGAGTTTTCGCTCTGTTTGTATTTGTTCGATTTTTCCGTAACTCATCATAATACACTTTATATTTTACCATACACGTCGTGTTTCAGCGTTGTAGGTACACAATATACGCGCGTGCGTGGGACGTGCTGTAGGTTGTGCTCGTGAACGCGCGCTATACTACATAGGTACAATAACGGTCGACCACGCACGAATGTAAACATATAATTTGTAACATACGTATGTATGCCGCTGCAGCCTAGCGCTAAACGTTTAAACATAGAAAGGGCCGACTCGGCAGATTATTCGCCCGTTTTGGGAGAAAAAGGTCTCGACTAGTGTATGCCATATACGTGGAAACCCGAAATAAAAATCACCGTCCACAGATCTTTAAGTTTGTATCCTCAAAGGATCATCTCATGATATCATCTTATAATGGTTAAATATTCTCGATACAATGGACGCGTTTTAAGTCGCACGTTTTATGAACATAAAATGAGAATAATCAATCTCTGCTTTCGTAAACTTAGCAAATACATAATCATATTTATTATACACTAATCAGCAATCATTACAAAATTTGAAAAATATGTTGGAAAAATTATCCGAAAACTTCTGTTGTTTACGATCTTAGGTGAGTTTTATTTCAACAAATGTTCGCAATGTTACGTATTTCGCCCGCGCTCTTTAACGGTATCCTGTAAACTTTTGCGCAAGTTATATACTTTCATGATTTATAGTTCAACTTTTAGCCAAACCTTTTTACCCTGTCCGAGAACGTGTGTGGATCACGACTCTCCGTGTTACGATACACTTGCACGTATAGACTAATCTAAATAACATAAATGTACACGCCGCTTATGCCTTATGCTTTACCCTACCAGAAATGAATTTACACTAATGATAGTATTATATAACATGTATACTGCGTAGGTAGGTACACGATGTTTAAGTTGAATAAATTATTGTGATAAGACGTAATCATGATACAACGCACTTGCTGTACAATAATAACTGGGCTACTGCAGGTGGTTATACATCTCAGAGCGATAGATTATATCTATAATATTAGTTAAAGACGCAAATGATTCGAAAAAGTTTCTCATTTAACAAAATCATACTTGTATTATATGCATGTTTAATCCATCGAAATAATAAACTTACAATAAGTAGTAATTAAATTACTGAAATGTAACTAGAAATATAATAATATGTAAAGGACATATGAAAAATAAATTCATATTTATGTCTTCTATACAAGAATTCGTAATACCATAGAATGTATTCGGTTGAATAACTAAAAAGATATTTGGTAATTTATAATTACTTCTCATAACTAATAATATCTGATACGTATGAGAATAATTACACACAAAGTGGCGCGTAATTGAAGAAAATCTTTACAGAACAAAAAAGTACCAACATAAACTATAAACACATCCCCAAATAGTGACAATTTATAAATTTATTGTTTTAATATAATTCTTTTTTTTGCAAAATGGTAATTATAAGTTATAACTACAAATTAACAATCTGACGAAACTCCATGATCGGGTGAGACTCTATGATAGTCCAGTTAGAGAAATGGGTTTTTAAAACTTGAAACCAAACTTGTACCGTTGTTCTCGAAAAAACGATTATCAGTGTAAGAGGTCGGGTGTAACAGCTTATATTTCTACAGATGGTTCATATAGTAGGAGAATAAAATTTCTTTATTGTGTATTCGAACCTTTAATGTCGTAACTTTGGCGAAAAAAGAAACGTTAATTTCTATTTCGTGCTAACATCGATGTATGTATGTTTTGAGTAGCTATGATTAATATTTATAAGATAACAACCAACTAAAGACAATCTTATGAAACCATAAACAAGCAAATATACAAGAAAAATAAACAGGTGAATAGTGTGTGACAAAAATACTAGACGGTGCAGCTAGTTCGATTCTCGATCTTGGTACAAGATTTTTGAAATTTTTACTCTATTTTTCTCAAATATTCGGAAAAATTTAAAAAAATTCATAAATAAACTAAAACTTTTCCTTTAATTCAAGTATCTGTTTCGTGTATTTCGAAGCACTCCTTCTGGTCGCAATCGCGTACACAAACAAAAGAAATACACATGATAAAACCAATACATTTTTCGTGCCTCGTTTCACTCGAAATCTAAAAGTACCGAATATTTTTCTGGTACATTCGAAAAGTTCAAATAATTATATTGTTTTTATCTCTTTGAAACATTTGAACTGCTTCAAGAGAGGACAAGAATATAGGAGGTAAAGAAAATTAAGAAAAAATTGTGTCAACATTTTTATACTCAGTAATTTAATAAAATATAGTGTGTGTAAGTGTGTTGCGCATTCTTTTTGCCATGGATTCTTCCTCTCATCAGTACAATTTTCTCGAAATTGTAAATACGAAAAACAATCATTATTGCCAAATATTGCGTACACATAACGTAAATATTAGAAAAGATATTACCTATCTATACTTCACGGAATTTTCTTTTCAGCACCGTCTAAACATTAATCGTTCGTAGTCCCCGAGGCGGTGGAAAATTAATTTGAATAATATAACTGCTATTCATCCCGCTCCACTGTATAGTCTACGTGATTAGAGAATTCTGAAACGAAAGAGGAAGACAAGGACATATATAGGAGCAGTGAGAGAGAGACAGAGAGACAGAGCGAGAGAGAGAGAGACAGATAGAGGGAAAAGCCATTTTCCAATAAATATATTTTGCATTAAAACGGAACAATCGGCGATGCGGCGGAGGTCGATCGACTATTTTCGTTCTCTCGCTTTCTCTCTCTCTCTCTCTCTATCCCTTGTTTTCTTCCGACCCTCCCATAGCAGTATCCACGCCACTCTTACTTTCATTCTTTCTCCAATTTCCTTTTTATATTTTACCAGACGCTACGGGAATACCAAATGGCCCGGCGGAGGAGACCCTCGTGTAAAAGCCTTAGCATCAGCTTCACCCACCGGCTGCGGTAGCGGCAGGCGGACGAGAGACCCTTTTCTTTTCTTTATTTTCCGAATCACTTAACAATATTTTTCAATGGTCTTCCTCCTTTTTTTTCATACATACACACTAGCACACACGGGCCCCACGTGCGCGCTCGACCCGCGTCCTATATCCGTGCAAGAGCGCGCGCGCGAGCATGCTCTCGTTTTGACCCTCGTCGGTTCGAAACGGTTGTGCGCGGCGGTATTTTCTTCTATCCTCTTCTTCGCCTTAAAAATAAATACAAGTTTAGTTCACTTTTTTATCGTGTATACATACATATACACGCACGCGTTTCGAGGAAAACTTTGTTCAAGGTAAAATAACTGAAAAAAACCACCCTGACCGTCCACAGTATAACGGGATATAAGAAAAAGGAAAAAAAAACTTTATGCGTTTCTGCACTCCTAAGCCCCGGGCACGGTGAACGCAAGTCCGGCGATAACGTATCCACCGGGCGCCGCTGCTATATATACGTGCGCGCGCGTGTGTGTGTGTTTGCACGCTCTCGTCGCCTTCATCCGGCTATATAGTATTATTATTATTATTATTATTATATACGGCCAAGACCGTCGAATGCGGTTAAACGTATTATATATATATACACGTAAAGTTATGGCGTTGGTATAAATAAAACGGCCTCGGGGTCGTGATATATCGCATAGTTGTCTGCTTCTCCGCGGCCTAGGTCGAGTAATGCACGTTTTCTTATCGGGCAATTGCAGGAGTCTTACAGTGACACGCCGTGGTGGGGGTGGTGGTGGACCGTCGGAAAGGATACACACCGCGGCGACGGCGGGGGTGGTAGCGGCGGAAGGAAGTAAAAGTAAAGCCCGTGCGATTTGAATGCGCGAGACGTGTAATCCTCCCCGCACGGGCGGCGACTTCTTTCTTCGTTCCTCCGTCCTCTACACTGCAGTCGATCCTTTCCACCCCAACTCGCTCGCACCCTCTGCGCGTTCGAACGGCGGCGGCGGCGGACAGATGGCTTTAGAACGGTCGAATTCCACGTGTGAATATTCGGCACTGCACCAAAGGTTTTAGTAGGTGCGCGCACGCATTTCCCGGAACGCGTGACGCCCACAGAAATCGCGTGGGCGTCCGAAACGGGGGCGAAAAAAGAAATCGTAAAACGTATAAATTATACATCAAGCAATACACGTACGTGTGCTAATAGGACGGGCTTTCGAGACACGCGTAACGTTATGCCGTCGTCGTGAAAATCACCAGTCTCGACGCGCGTCTCGGAGCTAAAAGCCCGCGGCTATATCCACGACGATTGCGTTTTATTGCCCATCCTTCTTTCGCGCGGACACGGAACCCGCTTGCATATCGTTTCATGCACGTCGTTTCGCCGCATGATGTGCTTACGCGATGAAACGCCAATTTTCGGCGAGCCCCGACGATATATACACCTTTCGTAATACCGCGCAACTCGTACGAGGGATCCTTAAGGACGGCCACGTGGGTTTCACGAACGTGCGGCGCATTATTTAGCCGTTTCCGAGACCTCGCCGCGGTCACTCGGTGCATTTAAAGGACACGCCAGCGGTCAGTCGACGGCGCGGCTCGCGTGTTGCCACCCTGTATTACACAGCCGGAGGGCACGTCATGTTATCGGTGGTATTGTACTCATTAGTAGCGGCGAAAACCAAACGTTAAATGGGCGAAAGAAAAACTATTTCAACGATTAATATTTAATGCCCCGGAATCACGGTACGACGTGCTTAATACTATAGGTTATGGGCTGGATAAGTTATAGGATTTGCATATTTATTTTATAGCATACCGAGATACAAAAGTAAATCAGAGGCCCTGTTGGCTAAAACATAATATTTTTTTCTTGCATATTTTGACAGTTCCAATAAAAATGCATGTTTCGTTATTTTTCGCATATATTCTATGCATATTTCATAATAATTCCACGTGTGAAGACATTTTTGAGAAAACAAATTGCCAAATTCTATATTAATATTTATTATTTTATATTATTTTGGAAAACAATGATGGGTTTGGTGCTATTTTAAAAATGTTGATCGGAGAAAGTCATTGATGGAGGGTTTGGAATGCGATTTCACACTTCAAACGCTGACTCGAACACGATTTGCCCATACTATAATTGTTAATTATTATACTGTACATATAAAGGCTCGCATAAAGACATCATCACATGGTATTGTGTGTTGTAATAACTGTTTGCCTTTTCAGTAGCTTACACCTGCAGTCAACCCCGTATACGTTTATAAGACAACTAAAAGCTATCGATGTGAAATCAAATATACGAGTATACTTCGCTATAAGCCTGCGTGCCACCACCAGGCATTACAATTTACAATATAATAATTAATAATATTAACAGCTTGTTTCGCGTGTACATATATTGTGTATTATAATACAACGTTAGGAAGTTGATTACCTTAAAACAATTAAAAAAATGACCAAAATGTAGCAAATATAGCCTATAACTAGTATAACTTATAAAAAATAATCTTCGCGGATTACAAATAATAATGGTTTAAAATTAATAAAAGCCTTATACTTTTTTTTCAATTTATAAAATAATTGTTATAAAAGCTAACAAATTATTCAAAATTGTTGCATTGTACTATTAGAGCATATTTTATGTTATAACTAAAAAGGGGCGTCTCTGGACCATAATTTGGTTGGTAGGGGGGGCGGCGAGTGGAGAATCGTCTATATTTACGGGCTTATTCTTATTAAAAAAATAACAATAATGTTTATGTATTATTTATATACTATACTCGTAGCTACTAATTTAATGGTGATTTAATTGCTAGGGAAAAACATAATATCAATTACCATTCAAAAAATAAAACCTTTTTAATTTTACAAAATTAACATTGATTATAATTTATGATATGAAATCTTCATACCTTTTACGTTCTTCAAACCTGTCAATGATTTTCTTCTGATTAAGTTATAAAAAATTTAATTTTAAACCGAGTACGATGTTTGGTAGGAAAAAAAAGACAGGAACAAGACGTGATAACTGATAACTGATAATTATCAATTTTATATCATTAATAAAACACCCAAGATAGATTTATAAATCCACCTTGAGGATACCCACCCAAACTTTAATTCATAGAAGAAACCAGAAGTACCTTATGACAATGTTTTTATCACATAAAACGTAAACATAGAACCAAAACTAACCGAATACCGGGATACGTCCCAGACACGAAACTCAAAATGCCACGCATCATACTAAGTTGTTAAATCCAGGGGGGGTGATCGCCATTACACCCAGCTCTCACAACTCTTGTAATTAAATGAACGACGGTTGTCGGAAAATTCTCTCCAAGTCCACTGTAGTGATTGGAGTAAATTTGAAATGAGCCAGATCCAGCACTGAAGTTATTAGAAAAATACTTACTTAAAGCTTCTTTTACCATTTAGAATTTTTGAATTGATTAAAAATAACCCCTAAAAAAGCCAGATAATGGAAAAACATCATTTAAAAGTTCAAAATAAAAATAAGTTATTTATTTATATATTAAAACACATTTTCAGCTAATAAAGGATCATCTAACAAGTTACAAAAGAAAAATGCATAATGTTTCAATTTCCGAGCCTAAATTATAATTATATAGTTTTAATGGATTCATGTAATATGTTCAAAACTATCATAATATATTCTAGACATAAAATCGTAATATAATAAGTAATAACCGATTTTTACGAGTACTGACGCATAATATGAAAACTTTAATAAAAAAAAAAAAATTCCTAATCTATTTATCAATCTAATGTCAACCGTATTCTAAACACTCGCAAAGTCAACATTAAATCGTTCATGTTCAGCGTACATCGGTAGATTTCATTTCTCGAATAACGAGCGTGTTTTTATATTTTGATGGTGAAATCATGTTGCCAACGCTCAGGCGAGATAAATAAATTGCGTTAGCATTTTTCACCTACTCGCTAAGAATATTTGTATTTGTTATCCGTTACAACAACGAGAGGTCGATTAGCTTGATTATTTATCCTGTGCATACGCACGTACGTTTACACGTATAATAATTACGATTACGCTTGTTCCGCGGGGTTTTATTATGTTGAACTTTGTTGTTGCGAAAACCAAATAATAATGATTATTCTAAAACTTAACGTTGACGATAAACTCAAATGTATAGCGAGCGCACAATTAATACGATGTACACTCTGAAAGTCGTTAGCTCGTGTATTGTGCATATACGACGCGCAATCGACCGCCGTTCTTCAAATAATGTGTCAACGGCGCGTACGATAAGTGAAAAGTTTCGGAGATTCCGTGTAAAATTGATGGAGTCGAAAGCACTTTTCTTATTCGCGCGATAAATATATACGTGTAAGCGTGTTAACGAAATCGCGTTTTGTACAACACACACACTACTGGTACCGTGCACATAAGTATATAACGTCACACCACGATTTAATTGTTCTAAAGCCAGCTGATTTACGACAGTTATTCGTCCGGAATCGATCCGACCGTCTTCGAGAACACTTCGAATCGGCATAATAATCGGCCACGTGCAAATATACACGCGTCTGTGATTCGCTGTGGTCTCGATCATTTTTCCCCGCCAATACGAACAATAATTTATATAGCCCCTTAGGTACCAGAACAGCCACACGCAAGATATACTGACATCTACGGAGCTGATCGTTTTGTAGTTGAATTCACTGCGATTTAAAATGAATGCAGACAAGTTCTTTCGTATACATTTCCCTGAGAAAAGGTAACTCGTCTGGAGTTCACTTTCAACATGTCCATGTTCCAAAAATAACATTGAGTCCTAATAATACTGGAGAACTTTCTCACTTGGAGGCCCGCATACAATGTATGACGTAAAACACTAGACTCCACATAATGCGCCCAATCCTAAAATGAAAAAATTCTGTTAATAATAAATTCAGAATATCAATGCTAAAGCCTATCTGAGCTTGCGGTAAATTCCGGTAAGAGGTCGTGTTTCAGCCTTACCAAACATAAACAATCCGGGTCTTGTAGTCAATTTCTCTTCGGAAAATCACTTCTCCACCACGGTGCATTTATAGTCGCAGCTAAAAATGTCTATAAAAAATTTCACAATAAATTAAACAACCACAACAAACCACTAGTCTCTATATAAGTCAACTGAACCTTACCAGAAAATCCCCCTCGTCTACTACAAATACACCATCTCTTGAATCCTGACGATTAACTACATTCAATCAACGTCAGAGGGTTGCCACACTGTATAGCTACTTCCACGTTTGTTCTGCATTTATATTTCATCAAATTTACTTATTGTATAAAAAAAAATTAAAGATCGTAAATAGTTTACATTTTAAATCACAAAACTTACTGCGATCTCTCGATATGTTTATGGTCAGATATGCCTAAAATTAATATTATAGGTTCCCGGTTTTCACGCGAACAAAACAGTCGCCATTTTTATTATTATTATAACATTGTTCTACTGTACACTGCGATGATCATTATTTGTTTTCAAAAATCATTTAAGTCGTATTTTATACACGATTACGCGTGTATCGTATGTAATGCTTACGTATACGTGTTTTGATCTATTTAAACTACCTGACACTCGGGTCGTATTGAAAAAATTAATAGAAAATATATTACGTATGTATCGCTCAGGAGAAGGAGAAAAAACGTTACTACAACCTATGTACATAAACGATCTGCTGCGCAGTGGATTAGTACAAGACATAAACTACGTACGTATATACACAATTTATTGAGAACTAATGTATTGCGAGAGAGATGGCGAGAAGAGGGCAAAGTCCCCCGTTAAAAAATCGCCCATGACTAAAGCCGAACTAAAAATAAACACTCGAGTCCACCCGGACGCCGCCGGGCGGATACTGTCTTCCGATTGATATAATATTATAATATACGAGTAGGATTGCGGCGAATCACGAAACGATCACGGCGTACACTACATCACACGCGTGTATTATACTATTTATTTCTCTAAACTCGTCGAGCGGCCTCCGCGCTATTCTAACAATATAATACTCGTTTTATCGTGTATCATTGTTTATAATAATAATAATAATAATAGTATACTAATCGTTAAATAGTTTATTGTCTCGAAACCGGGGTAATATTACGTGTACATATTATAACATTGTCAGACGGAAATAATGAATTGCCCGTACACACGAACGCACGCATGGATATTGGATGAAAAAATTCGTTTTACATTCTGTTAACAACTGTTGTTGTTATTATTTTACCATCGTAGTCCGTATAGCGTTTCGTCTTGGACTAATTACTTTCGAAAAAAAAAAATTAACCACTGGCTCCGACATGAATATGTGCGTCAAACTTAAAATTGTATGTAACATACTAATCAACGCTTGTAATACTACTGAAATCATCATTGTAATATTTATTTATGAAAAACTCCTTATTCGTCTTGTAAAAATTGTAATATGTACCTTTAACAATAAGAATTATTTGTAATCTAAGATAACCCTGGGCCTCCACGCGAGTTTTTCTCAGCGAGGCCCAGTAATCTTTCGATATTAATTTGAATAGAAAAAAAAAAATGAAATAAAATTACGATTTATAGACGTAAATAATGTACGACTTTGGGCGCTCTCGGCGTCGTGTCAATGAAATATGTACGGCCGCGTGTACCGCCGACCTGCGTGCGTGTAAAATACAATATATATGTAATAATTCGTTTTAAGCGACGAGCCCGAGAAAACCGCGGTTCTTTATTAGTTTAATTAGTAGTTAATTATTCGTGCTCGACATCAGAATACACAAATAATGCGTGTACCGGACGGGAAATATCGCGGTGACCGTTATATCATTATAATAATATTATCATCGTCGTCTTGTATATGGTATCTCGCCGCCGCCGTCGGTACCTACGTACGGACAATAATAGGCGTAATAAAACAAATTTTGAACAAAGCGCGTCGTTTCGTGTTTATTTTATGTGCGTGCACCGTACATAATATACGAATCCGTTTTCGTGCCGCCGACCGACGGAAAGGATAAATCATCGTCATCGGGTTGTCTCTTCCCGTTCATATTATCATGTTACCATTATGCATTTCGAGAGTTCAAACACCGCGCGGTCAGCGCACAACGCAGTGTCGTTTAATAATAATAATAATAAAGCCACTCGGCAGTCGTTACGTATTACAACAGGGATCACCAATTAATATTTTTGGAGGGCCGAATCGGGAATTTTGAAAATTTTTGGGGGCCGTCAAAATGCCAAACAAATATTTTTAACATATTATGTAATGTAGCAAAAGTATACAACAAATGAAAAATAATAAATTGAAAAAATAAAATACAAATTAACAGCAATATTATAAATAGAAAGTCAGGGTAAAATTAGTGGGAATTAATGGCAAGTAAGGCCCTCCGCACATAACGCGATGGACACGCGACGCGATTGAAATACGATTAGTGCGACAAGTGCGATTTAAGCGATTTATGCGATCGAAGTCCACCAACACGAAACGATATTTAGTCGATCGTACAGTGTCAATCGCGTGACTTGTTTTGATCCGTTTTCAATTTTCAAAAAAAAAAAATGTCAAGTTCGACAAAAATAAGTTCTAACATAAATAGTGTTGGCCAAACCTTGGCCACTAATTCAAACTTCAAGAAAATTAAACACAATAATAAACCGCCTAAGAATCGGCCACACTCGTCTAACTCATGGTCATTTGATGGACAACAAAGAGCCTTCAATTTGCATTTCACGCGGCGAAATACTTACAGTGGAACACATCATAACAGACTGCCACTCATTCTCCTCTGAAAAAGCTAAACATAATATCCCCTCAAATTTGTACGAAACAATCGGACCATAAATCACGGACAATTTCATTCATTTCCTCAAGGACTCCGGGCTGGACAAATTAATTTAAAATACATTTATTTAAAAAAAATGTAAAATTGTATAAAATAAACAAAAAAAAAAAAAAATGTAACTAATGGCCATAGCAGCCAAAGTTGTAATATTAGATCAATAAAAAAAAATAAATAGTGTTATAATATATATAAAGTCGTGAGCTCAACAACATATTATTAGATAACATTGTAATAACAATGTCACCGAAACAGATATCTATAGACTCCAATACAATATCGGAGTTATTTATATTATAAATATTGCCAATATTTATTTGGGTTCGAAAATATATCTCTCCATTGAATATAATACTAATAATATAATCCTTCCTACACCAGTCGAGAATTGTATAATTATATAATAATGGGTGTTTTTCAACCTCACCAACGAATTTTATATTGAATGTCTCCATGGTAATCAAATTAATTTAAAAAAATGGAATGTAATCGCGTCGTCAACAAATCGCGTTGTCAGTGGAACTCCATTCAGTTTGCTAGGAAATTGCGAGAGAGAGGAATTGCGTCGCGTGTCTATCGCGTAGTGTGCGGAGGGCCTAAGTTTGCTATCGAAGTTTATTCGAATTTTATCATCGGTTTTTACTTTTTTTCCCTTGTCTGCGGGCTGGATAAATTGTGTTCGCGGGCCGCCATTTGGTGACCACTGATACATAATACGTACAATCATACGTACCGTCGGCCGCGTTCGCGTTCTCACGATACGTTCGTATACATTTTTTTCGTTTTTTTTTTTTTAAACATTTCAACGCGGAAGATCGAGAAATCGTTTAAGAAATATATCCTACCGGTCGCGCGCCGTACAGCTCGCGATACCTAGACCTTGTATCAAACATACTCATTCGCCCACCCTGATTAGAACTTGGGGTGGATAATTTTTTACGATCTCATTTTTTTGCTCTATTGTGATATGTATCGTATAGTTTTTTTTCGTTTTTTTCGTTTTTTTCGTAGGTTAACATCAAAGTTTAAAAAAACTACTAAGTATTAATCGATTTGCAGTAGGAAATTTGAAAATTTGAACAGCAGAAGTTGTATTGGTCAATGATCATACAGTATTCCACGCAAGTACTTCAGGTTTGCATCTGTATTTGTCCGCGTTCTGGTGGTTTTGATGAAACCGTGGAACTTCTTCTATACGTCACAGGATCTCGCGATCTATGCATATAAATGCGTCCATTAGGTATTTCGTCAAGATGGTTGCATCGAGCGCGACTTTTCTTCTCCGCTGTTTATACACTGTACGAGCGTCCAAATCAATTATTATACTTGTCTTATTATATATTTCGCCGAAAATCGTACAACGATGACATAAATCGCATTGGCTCGTTGTAACATTGTAACATACAGACGCCAGTCACGAATAGGTTTAACCGTTTGTATCGTAGGTACGCGTACAAGTTCTCGGTGTCTGAGAAATGTACAAGAAACGGCACCGATGACGATGACGTACGCCGCGCACACAATCGCATTACCCGATCGCTTTGATGAAGCACAACCCTTTTAACACACACGAGCGAGCGCATTTATAATTTACAATCTTTCCCTCTACATTTGCTCGTAATCTTATTATTTTTCCTGCCTTCACTTTGCTCATTTTAACTTCCTAAAAAATGTTCAGTGTAATATATAGCAAGACTATATTATAAATATATTATGCGCATGAGCCTATAACTCACGGAAAATGTTCTTCTCAAAATTATTCGTCGATATTCTGCAGGTTGTATAAATTAAACCCACGGATAGTTTTAGACTTATAGTCCGCATGTATATATGTGAACGGCATTATAACGAGTTTAAAGTTGTACTCTCGTATGAACTTCTTGATATTATGTTATCAAATGGATAAGACTCATTAGAGAAAATAATATAATATTATGAAGACACGTTGTACTGTAACAATAATCTGAATATTTGAGCTCAAAGGATTGGCAGAGTCAACGTTTAAAATTTGCTAAATTCGTTTATTTTCGATCACTAAATAAACCTGTAGTACTTAGTATATGATTATAATATAAGTAAGGTTCACTTTGAAGGATAAGTCGTGTACTGTTATCTAATTTAATAAAATTAATATTATTTCGTTTCAAAATACGATTTGGTTTATAATCATAATGATAATACTAATATTATATGAATAACATACTATCAATACATGATAATTGATAATATATATGTTAAGCTATAATTCATAATTTATAAATTATTAATTATTTTATTTTACTTGATTTAAAGTAGAAATATTATTTTAATGTTTTAGATAACTCTAATAGTGCTTCCGATTATAAATACATCTAGTTTGTAATTATAAATATTAAACAAACATAAGAAATGTACCTAAGTAGTTAATAATTTTTGAAGCATTTTTTTTAATAAGAACCTGTTATTCGTACGGCTTTGATTACGTTTTTTCAACGCTCTGAAAGAAAAAAGAAGCTCCAGAAGACGGTGAGCGCAATATTAACTGAATTAAATTCATTGATTGAATCAAACCAAATTTTATCACCAATGGCTTCTGTCGAGATCAACAGCTCAAAATCGAGATCAGCTATAGTTGAGCGCAAATATATTTTCATAAAATTATAATTTTTCCCTCCGTTACACTTTAACTAAAAAATAAAATCACCTGGTACTAGGTTCCGGACAAAATATTGTAAAATACAAATACAAAACTGATATTAAGTATACAATAAGATATGGAAAAAATTACAATGACATAAAAAAGAGCTTACAATATATTTTTATTGTAATGCACAGCCAAATGTTTAGTAAATCTCGTACAAATATAATACATCATAGGGCCTCCAAAAAATGTTGTTACCACGGGCCTCAATCAACATAGTTCTGTCACTGAACCTGGTGATGGTAAATTTTAAGAATTTGTTAATTTCATGGTGTTGACCGACACTCGGCGATTTTGATCAAATCTTTTGACCAACCGAAAATAAGAAAATGTTATAACCTTATAACAATAAAATTAAAAGCAAATGTAATTGAAAATTGTGACGCCTTATTAACATACGGTTTTACCATGGCCTGATAGATTGTTAGATTACCTATTAATTTTTTATTACACGGTATTCTAATTATTCGAGCAATGGTACACATTTTCCACCATATGAAACGTTATTATTACCTGCAAAAGTACAAATTGTCCGCGGTTTTCATTTTTTTTTTCTTTCTAGTTGATCACAGTGTCCTACAGCGTGTCCCGTGTGCTCGCAAAACACCGAGATTGATTTCCGATCGTAATTCGTTTTCGATTTCTCCGAGAATTGGAGTGGCCGACGGCCTCGGTCGTATCATTTCCCCCCTGTCATACCTATTATGCAGATGATATGAATAATATATATGTATACATTTCGTATTATATTATAATAATAACATTATTTTCGCGTAATCTTTTCCCCGGGAGGTTTTATTGCGAATATCGAGTATGTGTGTGTGTGTGTGTGTATAATAATCCTTAGATTATACACGTGAGCGACATAATGCGAGAATTATATTATGCATGTATAATATAATATGTATCGGTATTCGCGCGGATTATAGATACGACGTAGAGTGGAGGGGGTAGGGAGGGAGTAACACTTTTTTAACATTTTTTACTTATCGTTTTTTTCCTCCGAGTATTATACATACTATGTTTGAATATATTACGCTTATGCGCATGTAAACGTTCGATGACTTATATGTATACGTACACGTACAATGTGCGAGCGTTGAAGACTCTGGTCCATCTCTCATTGTCCATCGATTTGTTCGGACTCTTTTTTTTCCGCGCGTTTTTCATCGAGACGCTGCTGCTGGCCTGTTGCCCTGTGGTTTATACTTTAATAAATCCCGCGACACCGTTGTTGTATGTGCCAACAACAACACCAACGTTTAAGTTTAATAAATATGGTCAAATGGACAATGTTTATGCGCAGAGTAGGCCAATGAAGCAAAGGATCTGAGGTAGCACATAATATTGTAAATTAATACTTAAGACAGCCGGACGGACGATACCGGGAGAGCGTGGTTCAAGTACGCATGCGCACAGACTCCGGCGCCACGCTTAATTCGTTTCGTTTTTCGGTGTGAATTATTGTTTTATTTTTGGAAGCCCATCTTAATAATCAAACTAGTACATTGGTTTTAGTTACTGAAGAGAGGATGGATACGACAGTGAGACCAGGGGCCCGGGCCTACCTAGATTTTCTCTAAAAAAAAAGAGAAGTATTTCAATAATGAGAAGAGTGAAAACATACCTCAGGTCAACTATAAAAATTCCTAGGCTAAACGATTTGACGTTAATTTCCATAGAAAGGGAAATAAGTGAGCAATTTATTGATAATCCATCGGCTATGTTTATGAGTTTGCCATCGTAAAGGAAAGAAGGTAGAATTTTGACTTTTAAAATATGTTATAAATGGACAATACGTATATGTTGTAAGTTACGAGTATAATAGTAATTAATAATTATAGACAAGTTATCTTGTAAGACACTCTCAGATAGATAAAAATTTCAAACTTTGCCTTAATATTATTAATAAAAATAATCATTGATAACTTTGAAATTATAGGAGGCCAGTACCAAAATTGGGATTAGTCCTCACTTCCGTCTAACAGCGGAAGATTTATGTGGTCCTACCTAACCTACCCAAAAAAAAATTTATAGCTACGCCCCTGAGTGAGACACTTTATCTCGGGGTCGAGCCTCTCGTTGGGCGCCACTGCCGTGGACCGTTCTTTCGAGGGCATATCGCCATTATCCTCTCTTCAATGAATAGACGACACACTGCACGTGTGTGATGCGTATACAATTATATATTAAGGTACAGTGCGGAAACCTCGGACGGGAACCTGTCTAAAACGGAATATTTATCAGGTCCTATGCGAAATTCCGTCGTAAAAAGTGTTCACCGTCATTTATATTATATGACGATTTCCCATGGGCTTGGTCCGTAGATGCGCGTATTATATAAGTAATAGCATACCATGACATACTGTGAGCTCGTTAAAAATGAATGAAAACACATATATGTATAGGTAATTACCGTGCGACTTATATTTTCTAATATTTAAATATTATTCCTTTATTCGAACGGATATACACGGTAGGTACACATAATAAACACCCGCACGCTTTTGTGCGCGTGTGTGTGCGTACGGTTTAAATAATAAAGAAAGAAAAAAACTATAGCCTCTCACTTTACCATCGTCCTTTAACTCGAACACAATGGTCGAACGCATTCCGCGGGTGAACATGTCGTGGTGCATTTACACATATACACCTTTATACGTGGTACACATAAAATACACTTTTCAATTAAACATTTTAATAAACCGCACTAATGAAAGCTGCTGTTACACACAAAGCGATTCTATACGTGGAACTTTTTTTCTTCCATACACTCGCTCGGTACGTTCGGGGGTTTACGTGCAATTTTTTTTTTACTAAACGTAAAATCTACACGATAAATATACGTATTACCCTCTAAATATTATTACGATTGTTATAATTGCATACCACGTGTCATTATTTTGTGTACGTATTATTATAAATACGTCTAAGAAAAAACACTTTTGTCGTCACCACCAGTGGCGTAGTGTGTGAAAACACCTCGTGGTATGACCACGCGTACTACCTAGGTACTATTACGCTCAGTGGCGTAGCAAGAGTATGGCGTACTGTGCCTACGCCTGGGGCGCAAATTTGTGTTTAAGATTGGTACTTATTTTTGTCGATGAATTCACTAGCCTTCAAGCAAGAAAAGAAAATTTTTAAAGTTTGAAATCTACATTGTAACAAAAACTGATAATTAAATAACTTTGTATTACCTAATTATATACATAAAAAATATCATTCCGTATTTTCGTCAATTTTTTAATCGCTAAAAAGGCGAATTTTCCTAGGATTGCTAGGGGCGCTAACGAGTCTTCCTACGCCACTGGTTACCACTTGTTTTGCGCTAGTATACCTTTTGAAAAATTCGATTTTGACAAAATCCAACGTATCCTATATAGGTATCGTTCGCGGGAAAAATCAGATTTACTTTTCTATCAAATACGTGTTCATAAAACTATTGTTCATGTAACCGAAAATCCAAGCACCGGTATCACAAATGTAATCAAATTTCTGAGGGATACAGAACTCTTTACGAACATTTAGAAAAATACCCGCGATACTATAGGTCTACAATGAATTCTCTCATCACGGATTAATATTGATTGTCTATTCGTGTATGTAATACGTCTTATTATTATTATTGTTTGGTTTTTTTTTTATTTCTCTATCACTTATTAGTCTTAAGTCGCAACCCCATGGAAAATAAATCACTTGTAGCCAACGGCCCTCAGTTGCCGAGGCAGTTTTTTATAGTAAAAAAAACAAACTATTGATATTGATTTAACTTTTAAACAACGGAAGATTCACGCGTTTATTCACGCAATATATTTTTTACCACGAAAACCCACTGCGCGTTCATCTGGAATCTCAATAATATTATACTATTACAACAAGCGAACACACGCACCGGAGAAACATTTTTTCGTTTTAATACCACGTTCTTTTGGATACTCGAAATGATTAACATACGATAAACACTTAATTGGTTATTTTCCCCCCGTACGACACGTCTGCGTTACATCACACCGGTGGTGCGCCGTGTACATTTGCATATTATATCGACGTGTACACAATGAACTACGCATATGAAATCATTATAAGGTAATTAATGCGCATGTTCGGCGCGACGTCTTCGGGACGGAATTGTTAACCGTTCCCTTAGCAGTTGGATTCGGAACAAGTGGACTTGTAATGATATATGTGCGCGTACACGACATAGCCTCTCACGGTATACGCGTAGAAGTGCAAGTACATTGAATGTACATTTATACGAGCGTGGTCAAATGGATAAGGTAATAACGATTATTGTCCGTGAGCGCACGTAGGTATCGTACGTAATAATTATATTAATCTAAAAATAATAATAATAATAATAACAATATATGTTTTAATATTATTCAATGTTGTTTTTGTACCTACACTCTTCGCGCATGTTCGTCGAATACGATCGGGTGATTAAAAATAATAAATTACGTCCGCTTACCGTATTAAATTTAAACGTATATATAATATATATATATATTTTATATTTGTATTATGCGATTAATAAATTATTCAATGAACCGACTACCTACTCGTGTACAAATATTTTTTACTTTATAGCTTAATTTTAATTTACTTCAGACAAAATAAACGACTCGACATTATAACACACGGACACACGGTATATTTATACATACACCCATAACGCTGAAAAATGATTATCATTATTTGTTTTCTTTTTAATAAAACATTAAAACTGACAGAAGTTTTGGTATTAATATACATATACAATAATATCTTAAACGGATCGTTTAGTTGTAGGAATGTAACTCACGTGAATGTTATATACACATACATAATACATGGTATACATAATATTTTACTCACTGTACGCGTTCAAGTGTAACACGTTTTGCGTCTTTGTCATAACGAAGTAGAATCAGTTGTTATGAATTCAACTTATAACTAATAACTAATTAAATTCGACATTTTTTTTAAATATTAATTTTAATTAAAATCATCTTATAAAATTATATATTTTCATTAATTTTCATTTCATTTTTTCTTCCGAGTTACCGAAGATATGTATTGATTTATTGCTATTTTTTCGTGGTAGCCGGTATATACTTTGGAATAAATAAACTACGAATTTAATCAAATTCGGAAAAGTTGAATACTAAGAATGCACCGTAATTATAATATATTAATTTATTCAGCTGATTGTAAAACTAAAGCAAAATGTTTTCTAAACGTAAATATTAATCATTGCAGATATTTATGTCGCCATTATAAATTATTAAATTCATTTTGATTTCCATGCTAATAATATTATGTATACGGTTTCTTCGTTGCCTCAAACGGCATCTGTTTTGAACAAAAACAAACATAAAGTATTTTTTTGGAAGCTGCACAGTTATTATTCAATTTTTTTTCTACCAAAAGTGTGTAATTATCTATAATGCGTATTGTTCAAAACATTTTACCGACTCGAACATATGGACAAATGGAGAGCATTAACTCGCGTTTTGATTTTATTATTATTCAATCGGATTATTTTTAGTTTCATTAAAACCCGTGTAATCCTGTTTCGCAAAAAAATGCGTATTCGTAAATTTTCCCTTTGTGTGCGATAGTTGTATTTTTTTTCCGCGTCACAACATTTTTAATTCTTGTTATTCTCTTCTACGTACCAATATTATCGAAAAAAAAAAAAAAACCAAATATAACCATATTTGGTATTACGCAGCACAATACGCATAACATTGTAAATAGTAACATTCGGAACGCGAATATATTTGAGTACGTATAATCTGTAAAGTCCTGACCGACTGATTCATAATCAACGCACACCCTAAACTATGATAGCTTGCGACTTGCCATTTTCAGGATATGTTTGTATCGTGGCCTAGGCGTACACGGATTTGCGAAATAATCAGGAGCTCTTTGGATGCACGATGATTCTGCTGGCCGGTGATTTTCGCCAAACGCTGCCAGTAGTTCCACGAGCAACAGTTGCTGATAAAATAAACGCGTACTAGAAGTTATCGAATTTGTGGACGTACGTGAAAACTTTCAAATTATCAACGAATATGCGAGTCGCTCTACAAAATGAAGAATTCTTGGATGTATTTTTCTAGCAATTATTTGACATTGGCAACGGAAAAATTCGGGTTGACGCTTACACCGGCCTCGTTCCACTTCCGCATCGTCGAATGAGGAATCGATCACGAAAGTGTTTCCGAATATTGGTGCGAATAAAATTATCATCACTACCACCGCAGTGACGGCATTCCGTTTTATTTCGATTTCTTTTGATCGTGTTGTTAGATTTAGTGTGGCGGAAAAAATACTTCTTGCTGATATTGAATTGTTTTAAACTATAATGTAACTAGAACTTAAACCGACACCGTAGCGACGGTCGACTGTAAATATATTCTACAATCGATTGCCGCGTGTATGGAAGATCATGACAGCGAATCTAGTGTATTTGAGTAAGCCAATTAATGGTCAATGGTCATATTTATGCTCCCTCCTTAATCTCCAAGGTTAACTTTAGAGTTCCACCTCGTTTCTCTAGATCATGTATTCCTTTTGTAATTTCCTTTCCATCGTAACAACTATGGTAAGAACAACCCAATTGGTAGAATGATGCGTTTGGCCAATGAGCACCCTACCATATTTGATCTATAATATAATATTTATAATATGTAAATCATCACTTGAGAACGGCTTGACCGCTGATTTTTTTTTTTTTTGTCACGTTCGTAATTGTTGGTCAAGACAGTTCCGTGTGAGCCACGGGTAGAGTTCAGTTCGTATAGCGTCAATCCGTATCACTCGACCCTCCGGATTAGTACGTATTACTTTAGTCTTGTGCGCACGCCCTTATACGTATTGTTCTATTCCTATTCCGGCGCTGGCATGCTGCGTTTAGTTTTGATATGTTATCACAACGGGGCAACAGCTGGACGGCTCGTTGTACGTATTATATTATTGTATTTTCTATAATCATGCTCAAGCGTGCGCACGTTATGAGTATTATGTTTTTAAGTAAAAAGTGCAAAGTATCATATAATAAGGAACGCGTTTATTTTATTATCAAATAATCTTTTATACTTAAAACGAAAATAATTTATATAAATTATGCGTTTGAAAGTTTATGTAAAACGCGAAAAGGATTTTAAACTTTAAGTAGTATAGTTGCGGGCCACGACCAGGGAAATCAACGCGCGAAACTTTTTTGATCCCGACCGAAACGTGACGGTTAACCACTCGGCACAGCGGCTTCGTTCTGAATATTGCTTCCGAGTAATATACCGCACAACTGCTCGCAATCTCCTCCGCGCCTCCATCCACCCCCGTCCGTTGCCCACCCGGTCGCGGTATATAGTGTAATTATGCCATATTATTTTTCAAAAGCGTAACGGGACGCTGGCCGATTTCGGAAGAAAACCCATTTTGGCGCCATTAAGCGAAACATTTAAATAAATAATTAATGTAAGTGCAAACGCCATCGCCACCCGGAAAGTCGTCGGAAAAACTCGCCGTATACATATTCAGTAGTTTTCCTCCCGAAATAAGCACCTGGTGGTCGTATATCCGCGCGACGAGAAGGTCCTGCGACCGCGGTGCACGCATAAATATTACTGCGCTGTTCTGCCGTAGCTACGCGTTTTCTTGTACAGCAAAAATGTCAAAATAATACCCTTTACGATGTTCATGCAATATTCTGTTGTTGCGATGCCGTCGGTATGCGTGGAGACGCGATGGTCATGGCATTATTATAATATTAGGGGCCGGATCTCGATGCGGAGTGCACACTATTTCTAGGTTATATCTTAGACTATCTTATTATGTTTTCCAATTGGCGCGGTTCATGCAATTTTGTTTTGCATTTCTCGGTAAACTAGTCTTAAATCTAAATGCATATTTGTATACATTATACTATTAAAGATCTTGATCATTTACATTCAACTAATTTTTAATACCTAGTTATTTTCTAAAGCTTATTTCAGTCAACATCATCGTCGTCGCATCAAGTAAAATTTTCTTTTTTTTTTACTTTTAACAAATATTCAGTTATTTTTTTTTTCGTGAATCGTATGTTTTATAGGCTTTTCGGTTTCTGCAACATTCGTATGGATTTTTCGTAATAATATACAAAGTTCAAACTGTATCGCCACTGCCGTGATTCCGCTTCAGAAGTCTGATTTGACATTTTTCACGTTTTTTTCATTTGGCGATTTGACGATTTGACATTTTTTCGAATGAAATATTCGAATCATATATGCGCTGGTACTGAATTCTCAGTACTTTCCATATATTGAACGTAGTGAACGTAAAATTCTCCAATAACCAAAACAATATTTATTTTTTTTTTAATGTAGAATAAAAACAAAACATAAAAATGGTAACATTTATAACTCAACCATTCTTGTATAATGAACAGTGTATTTGTGTACACCGGTATTACATTTTTAAAATAAGATTTATTTTAATGCGTTACGCAATAAACGTATACATTTTTCTAAAGGTTTTTCAATTGAGCAAGAACATATTTAAATTGCGTTTGTTGCAGTATGAAAGTCCGTGGAGTTAGAAACAAACAAATAATTATTATAATAATAAACAATATACGTTTATTATCATAATTGTTTGTACAACGCGAACGTTTCGTTTTGATTGCGTAATTTTTAATTAAATATAAGGCTGCATTATTGTTATTTAGGGACTTTTTCTGTTTACCTACCTAATTTTCCTTTTAATTGTAAATATAATTGTAAATAAGAATTTTCCGTAGCACAAATTAAACATAAAGAGAATAATTATAATTGAATTACGCACAATACGTACAGTCCAATACAAAATGCATTCCTCGCTCCGCTCAGGGTCTAAAAAAAAAAAAACAATATTTACGCACACGGATTTCTGTAATATGTAAATTTCCGCAAGGTACTTCTATCGCAATCTGCATACTTATGTAAACATAGGTATTATGTGCAATACAATACATCGTATAATATGATGATGGTGCCGATGAAACTCGCGGGGTTGTCATTCCAGGCATTTTATATATTACGTCTTAAAATGCACAAGGAAGAAAATTAAGAATAGCGATTTTAACAACGTAGCACAATGTATAATGTATATATAACCTCTTTGACGTTTCGATAGTTCGTAAATCATTGTATTACAGTATATTTACAACGAAATCGAGTGAACGCGGAGCACGTACAACAACCCATATCGCGTTCTATATGATACGTATATATACGCACGTAGCATAATATTATAATTGCACAAAATAACCCAACTTAGACGGTCCATAAAATATGAAGTATAGAGTAACCGCGGTGTTCCTGTTGAGCAAGTTATACACCATATCCTACACGGTTCGATATATTATTATGGACTTCCACACGTTTGCCCCATTCGATCTACCCTAGAACGCGCCGCTATCACGACAACAACGCTATTGATAACCTCGTGACTTGTTCCAATATCGTATTCGCAGGCGATTTCGTGGCTGCAAATTTTATTTTATCCCATCGACGATCTACTCGGTATATTTCGGCGTCCAGGGTGGCCGTACGTTACGTAAAGCTCGGATGCTGACCGAAATCATGAAGTTTAAAGGGCCGTATTTATATACCGCACATATACGGGTATGCATAATATATAGAGCTCGTGAAGTTCCCTTATTTTTACTGTGCTGCGAACGTTTTATTTTCGTTCTGATAAACAAACCGAACTTGTAAACAGTCCCGACTATGCAAATAATATACAAAAACAACCCCGCAGCCGCCAAAAACAATTTTTTTTCTCTCCAAGGGGACGTGACACAGTAATGAGATTCCACTGAGAAACCAAATGTTCACGCACACTTTCAATATTACTACGTCGAATCCCGGAATAGCCGTATGGAAACGAAACTTTTTACCGAAACAAACTTGCGAGAACTCGCTGTAACGTTAGCTCGAGTATATTCGCATTAATAAGTTATTTCCTCAAACATTTTACGTTCGAACTTGGAAACGTACAACATTTCAAAATTATCCAAACAAAAAAAACAAAACGTAAAATATTGAATTTTCGATTTTAAAAAACTCATTTTTATCGTAGAGCGAAAGCTTTTTAAATAAAATCGTGATCGCAAGACATTAAAATGGGTTTAGTATCACTAGACACCACGATTTATAGTTATAACTGAATTTAAAACACGTATGTATCAGTGAATCACCATTTACCAATATTATATTACATATAGTTATAATACCATTCACTCACTATCTGCACTGTTCGCTTCATCTCGAAAACGACAAAAAATTTTCAGTTCCCACATATCATTCGTCAATTCACATCGTCCAAAGAAGAATTGATAGCGAAAGTGTTTCCGAATATTGGTGCAAATCACAAAAACCATATAATTATCATTACTATAACCATAGTGACAATATACCGATTTACTTTGATACATTTTGATTGTGTGATAATATTTAGTGTAGCGTTAAACTAAATTTTAATTGACTCTTTACTGTAATTAAAATATTTCAAACTCATTTATGTGACAACAATTTTAACTGACAGCGACGGGTAGCAATAAATATATTCAAAAATAGTATAATCGAATTGCCACATACACGGAAAATCATAACTATTGAGAACGACTCGACACGAATTTTTTTTCGTTGTGTTCGTAATTTTCCCGTACGCGGCAATGTTCGTACTTGTTGGTCTCGCACATACCTGTTCCATGCGACCCTCGGGTATTCAGCTCGTTCAATATACATACGTAGCAATTTAAATACCACTCACTCGCCGACTGATCACTGCATCGGGAAAACGACAAAGTGTACGAACTTAAATTTGAAATAGCGGCTTCTGTAATAGTCTAGATGCGCAATAAAAAAGAATCTTAAAATTGTTGGCCCCGGCCAACTGTTTCGCGCGAAGCCAAATATCCAGCTACCTAGCGTAGTCGAAAGTATTCGAATTTTATTTATTTACTTCGTTAAGGTGTTGACCATTCATCGAACACCTTACAAAAATCAGTTTCGGTTGATACGTATAAGTACGCGTTAACGGCTGATGATAAAAAAATGTTGCAGAACATTTCTATTGTACGCACGCCTATAATATATTGCACAAATAGTATATTTATGTGGTACGAATTAAATTTGTAATCAGAAATCCCAGATCGATTTATGCAGATACTACTCACGACGCGTTAAGAAACCGCGGTCTACCTATATTGACATCGATTTTTAATTATTTTATTCAGAAAACCTACAAAGTGAAAACCGAGAAGTATATAAACAGGTTGTCCCACCGGGATTTATACGGACCGGTAGCTCCCGTTTTCATATAGATAATCCAATTCTGTTTTCTTTTTACGAGCATCTCTGGGCAAAGCAATTTTGTTGAAAATAGCTTAGTAAATATGAGTATATTATTATAGAAGATAAAAATACCAAATTTTATTTTATGATTTTCGTGAAATTCGAAGAGATCCATTTTATAGTGAGTTTGTCCTGATCATTATAACGATTCAACTTTTAGTTTTCATTGGATTCATGAATTATATTAATTTCTTTAGTTTACAATGAAATAATGTAAATTATTATCACCGGGTCTTTTTTCCAACAATATTTGCGATGATACTGTTTTTAATTATTTTTAATTAAAATGTTGTAAATCGTATACATACTTTTTTGTAAACTAGAAAACTGATTGAAAATCAAGAATTTAATGAAAATTGAACCGTGGAAGTTTTCACCAAAAGAAACCGTACAAAATGTCTATCTTTGAAACGTATAAAAGTTATAGAATAAAAAAAGTAAATATTTAAACTTCTTTAACGACTCACTTACATTTACCCATAAAAAAAAAAAAAACAGAATTCGATTATCTCTGTTAACACGGTAGATATCGCTCCGTGTAAATCCCGGTGGGACACCCAGTATATTATTTTCGATATTATAGGCTAAGCCAGCGTTCTCAAACTGTGTTCCGCAAAATTAGTCTAGGGGGTCCGTGGCTCCCTAGGCCCGGGGCATATCTGTATTGATTAAATTCAAATTGTTATTATATTTTTTAGCTACATTTTTAAATATAAGGTTCAATATTATTTGTACCGTACCAATGTATTATTTTAAACATTTAAAACCTTTAACTATTTATAAATCGGCATAACATTTTGTGTCATAGTCAAAAATCAAAATGAGACTGGATAAGTCTTGTTTTTCGTTTTTTTTACATGTACGATAATTTTGTTTACTCATCTACAATCTTCGAAGTTCTAATAATATAATAATTTCTTCAGTCATAATGCATGCAATGTTTCAAATAGACATTTCTGTGTTTTGGGGCTCCGTAATTTTTTTTTAGGAACATATGGGCTCCGCGAACAAAAAAGCTTGAGAACCGCTGGGCTAAGCGTTCAAAATTGTTAATAGATACCGCGCTGAGCGTGTACACTCAACAATATAATTCGGGGAAACCATATACACAACTGTACGTGCAGGATATTCAAAAATCAATATTCGCGTATATTCCAATGACCGATTGAAAACGATTTCGGGAGACGACCGCTCGTGATTGATGACGACCGTTGCGTACGCTATTAATATATGTATATTTTATATAGAAATATTACACGCGGTGCACGGCCGAACGATGAAATTGGATGATTCACGGTGCGCAATAATAATGTTCGGAAGGCGAATGATCGATTTCGGTGAACGTATTCGCAACGGCGGATGTGAGAAATACTATTGGTGCGTACACCACGATCGTGACGAGCTTGAAATGCGCTTCGCAGCGGAAATGCACGCGCGCGAGACGTACACGTCATCGTCGGACCATTAAAATGTACAGCTAAATGTGTATACTCGTATATATGTTCTCTCGGGGCTAACGGAACAGCGAATATAATAAAATATATCGTTGGCATAATATACGGGGGTGGCGATTTTTCGCGGATTGTTCGCCGATTGAAGGGCGCCGCGCGTCGATACATTTTCTCACAACACGATTGCATTTTATTTAAAATATTTTTTTTTTATAAACAGGGATTGTTTTTGATTAATTCTAAATCTGAATAAAAATGTTGGTTTTTTATTACATTATATTGCGTATTATACTTATAGAAAATTTTTAAAATCTAATAGGTTAGTTTGAAATTTTAAATTTTTGGTAACCATTCAGACCCAATGTCACTTATAGAGGACATACCCCAAAATTGGTCAATAACTAAAAAAAAATTTTTTTTAATGATTTTAGTCATATTAGAGTCCATAGTAAAATGAATATGCTATAAAAAAATTTTTAACTTCACTAAAAATAAATTTGGGTCTGAAAGGGTTAAACACGTTCTTTCGTCACGTTATGTCGCGGACGTGTGATAGTGAAATCGGGTATCTTTCACTAAAGCAGGTGAATCGGTCAAGTAATTTAATAATTATTCATTATCAGTGCCATGAATAGAGGTTGTTGAAAGTGGCACAGGAAGACTCGTTAGCGCCCCTGGCAAACCTAGAAAAATGCGCCTTTTTAGCGATTAAAAAGTAGATGAAAATACGGATGATATTTTTGAACATTTTTTTTTTTTATGTATATAATTAGGTAATACAACATTATAGAATTATCAGTTATTATTACAATGTAAATTTCAAACTTTAAAAATTTTCTCTTCTTGCTTTAAGGCTAGAGAATCCATCGATAAAAATAAGTACCAATTTTAAAGCATAAATTTGCGCCCCTTCATAATTTGTGCCCCTGGCGTAGGCACAGTTCGCCATACCCTTTCTACGCCACTGGTTGGCGACATGGGCGCTTGCCAAGGGCGCAGTAAAGTAAGGGGCGCATTTTAGTTCAATTAAAATTGGTTTTTTTTATATAAATTTTTTTTTCATAAACTATTTAAAGTTTTATTAATATTCAGCGTAAATGTGTAATGCCCAAAAATGACATACTGGATTGCGCCTTGATGATGTTTATTTATTATAGTGTTTACTACTTTTACACTTATATTATACACCGATATATATTATTTTACTTTTGAATGTATGAAATGTATAGACATATTAAGGGCACGAACGACGAACAGCTATAATAATGAGTATTGTGCCTTTTTGATTTATTTGTATGGTTTTTTTTTTAACTAAAACTTATATATTATAATATATTAACATTAACAAACTATTATAACTTATTAACAATAAAGAATCAAGTATTTTAAAATATAGCGTTATTTTGATACGTAAGAATGTTATATTATTACATTTATATAAAAATTATACCTATAAAATAAAACAAAAATAAGCGCCAAAATAAAATTCGCCAAGGGCGCCACGGAGGGTTGTTACGGCACTGTTCATTATGCAATCTTACTATCCGTTTAGGCATTTGGTTAAATGCTAATGGTCACTTTTTTAGATACGCAACTGTTACAATATTTGCCTGATAGTCATACCATGCTATTTCTTGCTATTTGTCTGATGCGCTAAACAAAAATAAGAGCCTCGTAAGCCGACATACGTTCCTTTACTTTCCAAAGGTGATACGTGTTTTGTTTTTTTTTTTGCTGTTGCATCAAAAGTATTCATGTTTAAGTCGTAATAACAACAAACAATTAATAATAGAATAAAGTTTCATAAACTTATACGTTCATTTTTTTTTATATAATATTTGCCGTATAAAAAAAATATTTAGCCAAGTAACTGTTAGCATTTAAGACGAAATACCTATAATAGGCGGTTGGAAAAATTGGATATAAATGAAATCATTTTACTGCTTGCCTATCGTCGTTTAGCGTAAAATGCCTGCAATTTGACTATACGTCCACGACATGTACACACGACAAACATGGAACGACTCGTATGCATATTGTAAATATATTATGTTTGTATGTACGTCATGTCATCGTATTATATCTATACGTACGCACGTGTGTAGTCTTCGTTTCTTCGTCGTAAGGGAAAGGCGAAGAAACCCTCTAACAACACTTACGGTCGCCCATTTCGCCGAACACGCGCTTCGCGTGTACAATACACACGTATATTATATTAGACGCGCGCATTGTGTGAATACGCGATAGGGTGCAATAGTTTTAGGTTTCTAAATAAAAGCTTAGAACGCCTTATTATATCCCGTTAGGTCTGTCTATCCGTCTATCCGTCAGTTAGTTACGATTGTTGATTTTCTTATTTAGCCTTTATCCATGAAATTACAGAATTCAATTATATGCATACATATTATGTTTATATTAAAAACATGTTTCAATTAGGAAGCCAGAAGAATTACTAAAATTGGTAATGAAAGGAATAGTGGGTGTAGATTTCATTCGGGAGTCATAGGGTAGATAGAAATTAAAAAATGAATTGTCTGCTTGTGAGAAGGGAATGGGCAATTCAAGATTAAATGGTTAAAGTTGTTGTTGTTATTGTTGATGTCAAGAAAATTAATTATATTCGTATTAGACAGTATTAAAAAATATAAAAATATGAGTATTTAATGTACGCACCATAGTTGTAATAAGTTTATAAACGTAATAAGAAGACATTTATTAAAGGGTGAAATTGATTAAATATATTTTTATGTTGTATTTTTTGAGAAAATGCGTGTTCATATGATACTGTAAAAAAAATCGTAAAAAGTATTTTATCATTTCTCCAAAAAAGCACATGCATAAAAGAGGTGTACTGTCAAATTTAAGTCTATCTATACCTACTGTCCGCGAGTAATGCAGGGAACCACTGGTATAAGGAATTACAGATATTGTTTAAGACATGTTCGGAAACCGAGAACTCGGGGAGACCGCTAAATAGCTCGGGCTTTCCCATCTTGTCATTCTACGGCAGGGGTCCTCACTAGGATTTCTGAGAGAGCCAAATAGTTCATATCAAATTTTCCTCAGGGCCGCAAGTACAAATCCTTCAGTTTAGTCAGGGCCTAAACGGTATAGGTTAATTACAAAATATATTTTTCTTATTGTTTATTACACTATGAAATGGCGTTAAATAACTTACAAACAATATGATTATGACATAAGTTTATTACATCAAAAAAATTAACTTTTTTGCATATAAAAAAGTAGGGGAATGTCTTTTACTTAATTTCATGAATAGGCCTACTTGAATTTATTAATTCGTTGAAGTCGAAGGGCGAAATATTTCACAATTCTCTAATATGGCATCTATGTTAGCATTCTTTTTTTTCAAAAAAATATTTGTTTCAATAACTCTAAAATGTATGTTTATCTATCCTTAACAATCAGTCTGAGAGCCGCAAAAAATCATTTCGAGGGCCGCATGCGGCCCGCTGGCCGCGTAGTGAGGATCGCTGTTCTACGGTATAAGAATAATAACTATAATTAACAAACCTATATTATTATCGAATTATCACATATTATGTGTATTGTCGTACGTGCAGAGAACCGAAATAGATTCGCATCCGTGCAACACGAACGTCAATGTTATCGTAACAAGTGTTACCGTACGATTATTATTGAAAGATATCGTAACGCCACCGAGACACTGCAACTGCGCTCTGCACCGGACGCGAACAGTGCAGTGTACACTTACGTGTTGAACAGATATAATATATTACAGGCATGCGAAATAATCTTATGTAATCGACCGCAGCAGCAACGACAACAACAGCAATCTCGGAGTCTCCGCCAAGAGATCTCGCCGGGACTTTGCTGCTGCATATTTATTATATCGCGTATAATTGATTAGTTAATTCATTAATTGCGAATTTTAAACATGCCGGAGCTGACGTGCGTACACCGGACGACTAGACGGCCGTCTCTCTCTCTCTCAATCTCTTACTCTATACTCTCTATATAAGCTTCGGTTCGCGAATACCGGTTCTTTTTTATTATTATTATTATTATCGTGTACGTGCGCACTTTTTTTTTCAACCTATTTTTATATACACGTATGTTTGTTCTCTTCTACCCGTCGCGTTGTTTTAAAGAAAAAAAAAAAATTACACACACGACTTCACAATAAATTCATCCATTACTTCCCAATAACGCGCGCCGCCATCGCCGCCTCCTGCTCCTGCTCCTGCTCCTCGTCGCGACGGCGGCACATGGAGGTCGTCTCTCTCGCACTCGTCCTCTGACCCCCCCGACTGCGGTGTACATAATATACCGTCGACGCGCGTATTACTTAGCGGCTATGCACGACGACTTTTGCCGGGGAACGACCGGAAAATACTGTAGACGAAAAAAAAAAAATCCAACCGTGTGACTGTATATGTGTAACGGCCGGGAGGGTAGGGAGGAAAATTAGCAATTTAATTCGATCACGTTCGACAAGCCGTAAGGACGACAACCTGGACCAGCGACGGATAAAATAGCGGACCGACTGAGAGAGAATCCCCCCGACCGACGCCCCACACGTGTAATTATATTATAAATGGGTACACTCAATTTGAATAGAGTATATAATATAGTTGTCGCGTTCGCGGCGTCTTCTTTCTGAACTGGATACTGGTCTACACGAAGAATTCAAAACGGTCATTTACCTACAGTTGCCCGGAAAAATTACCTCTTTTTCTCACCGATTCCACCGCCAGTACTACGCCTAGTTTCTAAAACAAAGTTCACCGGTTGTCTTCAATGTAATGTGTATCAATACATCCTTCGACATAATATTATGATTACACGAACGACCTGCGCAAACACAACAGTATTTTTATTTTATTTTTTGTAAAACGAGTGATTTAGTGATGATCACATGAGATTTATCTGACTCACTAGTTACTATCATATGCCTCTTTCCGTGTTCCTATGCCCATTCTACGAGAAATTTCTCGTTCCTATTTCTCCATTCCACCCCGCCACACATCTTACAATAATAATGTTAATACTAATATTTTTGTATAGTATTAAGCGTACTCACTGTTATAATACTCGCCATCGTATTTACCTGCAGTTGCCGACAAGCTGTTATGAGTAGGGTTGAGATTTCGATGCAGTTTGCATTGATTTCCAAAGCTTACTGTGCAATGCTCGTATTGTCATAAATTTGTTTTATGTACATTTGAATGAGAATAAGAAAGCTTATTTTGCATTTTTTGGCATTTTTTAGTTTTTAGGTCATTTCCTTAATTTTTTAGGGCATTTTAGAGTTTTTGGAGCATTTTTTGAGTTTTTGGAAACCAAGTATGAATTTAAAATTTTATTTTAAGATTTTTACACCAACATGGTTTTTAAATAAATATAACAGATTATAAGTTGGTACTCGTAATTCGTATTCTATTATCGGACAAGGTTTGAGTAACCAGTAACCACTACCCACATTTCCTGTTAAATAATCTTAAATCGGTAAAATCGACGTCCGATGATATCATTCGACGTTCAGTACGAGTTTTGTCGTCGTTAACACCGTTTTATTACTCTAGTTTTTGATAATTTAATATAAAAATGCCAAGAGTAAAATGTTCGACAGATAGTCGGCTGCGTGCGTTTGTACAAGAATTTGGACATAATATTTTTTCTACCGACGGATTGGTGTTATTCTGTAAAATATGCAACGTGAAAGTTACCGCTGAAAAATGATTTACTGTACAATATTTGTCAAGAGATAAACACATCAATGGAGTAAAACAGAGAAAATTACAAAACGAAAAAAATTGCAATTTATACTAAAATTATTAAAAATAAAAAATTTTTTAGATCATAAAAGCATTGTTTTAGGGCATTTTCCGGGGGTTTCTAGGGCATAATTTAGAGTTTTTAGGTCATAAAAGCATTTTTTTAGGGCATTATATTACCAGCCCTAGTTATGAGAAATAAAATAAAATCTGCGGGCGACTGGTCAGCACCCTTCAAACAAATATCGCGCGTGAAATATATTGCTCTTCTATGAGTTGTGTTCTACCGCATGTACTCGCGCTGCAGTCGTCGAGGTGACGAGGAACGAAATTGATGAACGCGTCTTTTGTCGCTTCCGTCCAATATTCGTTTCGCCCCGCGAGGTTATAATGTTAATAGCAATAATACCCGGACCTATAAACCGCGGACACCTCGCGTTGTAATATATAATAATATATAATAATATGTAAACGGACGACGGGATCGATTTTTCGCATGCACTCCATCGATTAGATTAGACTATACCGGATAGGTTTATTGGACTGATTTCCTTAGTTGATAGACGTATGACAGCGAATCTAGTGTTTTTAAGTAAGCTTAATTAATGGTCATATTGATGCTCCCTCCTTACTCTCCCAAGTTAACTTTAGAGTTCCACCTCGTTTCTCTAGATCAGGGGTCACCAACTGGCGGACCGCGGTCCGGATACGGACCGCGAACACTTTTTTTAAGGACCCTATCCACATAGTAGTTTTTAAATTTTTATAATAAAGAAACTATAAATGTGTCGTATACAATTTATATTACATAATAACAAAAATATTTGACCCGTCATGACTCGCACGTATAATTTGAACACCGTTACTCGCGCGTAGAGCGATTCGCTCACCTAGTATATTTTATCGAGTTTAAAGGAAATATTTATTCAAGTCGTCAACACTTTACAGTACGATCAATTACGTTTGTTCAAGTAAATATCCGGAACTAAAAAGCCTGGTTTCAAAACTGTGTACAGTGTTTGGATCAACATATGTTTGCGAAGCCGCTTTTTCTAAGATGAACTTTGTTAAAAACAATTAACGAGCTAATGCAAATCAGTTGCACCAACTTCACATCAAATATTAGGAAGCTCGTGAAAACTAAAAAATGTAATTTTAACATTAAAAATTAAACATTTCTAGTGTAATCTTTTTAATTTTTTTGCAAATTCAATTTGAATAAATAAATAAATAAATATAAATATAAATTTAAAAAATGTATATACCTATTTATAAACGTGTTTAAAAAACATTTTGAATAAATAAGTAAGTATAATTATAATTTTATAAAATATTTATACCTTAATATTAACGTGTGTACAAGTCATTGAAACTGTTTGGACCGCAGAAAGTTTGGTAAGTTTCAAAACGGACCCCCGAAAAAATTAGTTGGTGACCCCTGCTCTAGATCATGTATTCCTTTTGTAATTCCTTTACATCGTACCAACTATGGTAAGAACAACCCAATTGATAGAATGATGCGGTTGGCAAATGAGCACCCTACCATATTTGATCTATAATATTATATTTAATATGATTTGTTAATTATTAATTACTTTATGTCGTCAAAATGTTATATTGTTTGGGTTAATTAACCGAATTTTTATTTACTTTCTGTTGTTAAATTGAATTATTACCTGTAAAATGTATTTGTGCACTATTGGGCCTTGTGCCCGTTATATAATAATAAATATAAAATATACCGGATTCGACGTGGAAAATGTACGTTGCTGTAGGTTTTTTCTTCGAGGCGAGACTCATTCGTCGTTCCGTTTCTCCCGCGGTACACGCAGCACGAGCGCATAACATTCGGCACGCGTAATATAATTTTTATTCATTATCCACGCACTATCGTATTGTGAATCGCGCAAAATTCGGCGCGGAACATATTAATATGCGATATCAGTGGCGATGGCCTGCACTTTCTCCGTGTGGCGAAAAATTAGTTTTCCTACACCTGCACGTGCCCACCCCGTCGCTAACAACGGTATACCGTTTAGGAACACCCGCCAGATGGTTATTACTTATTGGTTATTACTAGGGCTAGGATTTTGTAGCATTTGCCTTTTCTTTCTTAGTACTCCAGGACATAGCTAATCAAAAACAAAATTCGATTCATACATCACAGAGTTCAAATTTACAATTTTGATTTTGCTTTTTTTGCATTTTCTTATGATATTCGTAATTAAATGATTTTTTGGTACTTTAGTGTCAGTTTATTAGCTTTTTATTTAGTTTTTGTTAATTATACGCATATTTGATATTTTTATAACATTTACGTACTTATTTATCTAAACTACTCTTTTTCAATTTATTTTCATTACTATATACATTTCGTGGCTTCACCTTATCCGAAAATATTTCTGAAAATAAATTCTTAGATTTTGTCAAAGTGATTACCGAGTGGGGAGTTGAGGTTACGTTGACTATCTGGACTTCAGACGCAATGAGAACGGTATTTATTGACTTGTTTACTATGTCTATAAAAAAAATTTACAAAAATATTATTTAGCATTCACTAATTATAGGAATTTCCATGGGGGTTTATATTCGCGTGCTAACGTACGGAGTATTGTTATTTATCGCGGAGCCATGGCCCATGAGTCACTTCAGCTGTCGTTAATACGTTATGCCAACAATTCATTAATCGTTTGTTGCATTTTCCTGGTTAAAATGCTTTTTTTGGAGCATTATTGGCAATTTTTTAATGTCTTTATCGTAGGTTTTTAGTGCATCATTTTCCTAGCCCTAGTTATTACGTATACTTGCCGAAAATTACCGTCCATCCGATTTTCGAGTGAGACCTACAGGTCCCATTAGCGACAAGTCCACACGCCACCGGACGATTTACAAGTGCTTGCGTTATGTATGGCTACCACTGTGTGTATTTAACACGTTTAAATTATTTATTATGTAGCGCAATCACAACTCCCCATCTCCGAGACAAGCTGCATAAGCTCACGGGAGGTAGGTTAAACAAATTTGCAGCTATCAAGTGTGATAGGTAGTATCTGTAGGTAGTATATATTTTTGATTTACAAATAAAAAAAAACTGTAATACAATTCAGAGGTTCCTGAACTGTGGGTGGCGACCCAAAAGTGGGCCGTGATTATGTTTATGGTGGGTCGTGTTGAATTACAAGATACATCATTTTTTATTATAAACTTCAGACATTTAATATTGGATTACTATAAAGTACTCTTCAATTATTTTACGTATCGGAGTAAAAAACTAAATAAACGATGTATGTACGTCAATACGAGTATATGCGATAAGGAATTCACAGAGAATAACACTGCAAATGCAAAAAGTTCATTGATTGATATTGTGAGTGGAAAAAATGTAAAAAAATTATTACAAAATGGATCTTACCATAATAAGTTTGGGAACTTACGGTATGGTTTGTAATAGCTATAATTTTTCATTATCAAATATTATCTACATCAATAACGAAGTTAATCGTGTTGAACTTGGTTGAGCTATAATGTTTTTTTTTTTTTTTTTTACCGAAAGCTGTCAAACAAAAACAATACATTCTATTATATTATAAAATATTGCGGGCGCGCGGATCGGTTCAAGTCGAATAACCGATATACACGAGCGCGGCGTTAATTTTATTAAATAAATATTACGATGACGGTACACGACGGCCGCCTCCAATACACCGTCACGAGACGAACACACTATACGTGCACGTACGTAGAGCTGTGCTGCAGCAGAAACATTATACCGCGCGTGCACACAACATGGACATAATACAAAGTCGCGTGTCGGAGAAACGTAAAACATATTTCACCGGGGAACACGAACGATATAAATTATATCACAGAGCGTAATAATATAATAACAATACGTGTGCGAGTGCAAAATTATTGTACGATAAACAGAAGACCGATAGCGGCGGTTCGTCGCAGACGTGTTTAGCGCTATATCGGTGCCAAAAAAAGCGTGTAGCCGCCGTCGCCGACTTTTGTATACGTCTGCACGACACGATCGGTATTAAACGCGATTACGAGGTAATATTATGAAACGACGAGCACTCGCGTAACGGATACACTTCGAGGACGTCGGATTCGAAATGCACGTCGTGGCATCCCGGGCAAAAGTGCTAAATTATATTACGTTTAAAGCTGTTTATATCGGTCGGCCGAACCCACGGGACGGATACAGCAGACCATGATAACAGGGATGGCAGGGGTTTATAAATCGCCAAGGGCGATGCGCACACGTTTAATGACATCATAACGCGCGTTACCCGGTTTTCAGCATCAACAATAAATGTCCACGGTCTTATTGTTAATTACATTATATTTGACTAGTTATGGTCGTTCGCGTATACGATAATAATTGTTTTGGATTCCAACGGGGATTGCAAGAATTTATTTATTTGGTCTAACGTCTGATGCACGTACTTTTAACGTTCGGTATTCGTGTACGGTAACTTTTTCTAATGAAACAAATGTCTCGAAAGTTTCCGCGAACGGATTCTGTAAACGTACATTTCATTTTCGACACGAATGGTGAAGATTCGAAGGGGTGATTCTTGGAATTTTCCAGTTAAACGTACTAGTTCGATTTATTTAAGTTCGCGGCATAAACATAATCTATTTATTATACAAAATTAAAATACGTATCGAAAACGACAAAACAATTGAACTTGAAATATGATATAATGGTTTCTCTATAGATGAAGTAGGGGTTTTTCGAAAATCACATTTTAGGAGGTCAAGACTGTTATTTGGGTTGGATGTATACACTTTTGCACTCTTCGGTAACCTATGAAATATTTCTGTTCGTTTACTATTATGATTTATGGTAAAATAATCATAAAAACAGTAATTCCCCGTCTAAACAGTAATGTTTCTATATCATATGATATATAGTACAGTAAACTATCTACCGCGGGGCTTGGCTAGTCAAAAGCCATTCGACAAATAAAACGCGAGTGGGTTCGTGCCGCGATATAATCGACATGGGGGTTAGTTTTTCCATCCCCGCGCCGTGCGTAGCTCCGGGGACGAACGTGCCGCGCTGGTAACGTGGGAGACTTTAACGGGAAAAATATTCACAGTTGTCGGGGACGGATTGAGTTTTAACCCGACGTGTACGTAAAGCATGTATTGTGATAGTTATTACGGTCGTCCGAAATTCGATATTTTCAAGTCGTCCTACGCGGTTATGAACGGGGAACCGTTTTACATATTATTATAATACCGTGCTGTGTATACGTATAGAGGTGCTCTGCGCTTGTAACGGAAGATATTATAAATTATGAATTATAAATATTTATGTATGCATTAAACGTTGAGATTATACGCATTTAATGTAACGCGCGCACGCTCGGCGATATTACTTGTTATTACGATGTAGGTTTACCTGTGAAAATGTTTGTATTATTTTTAATATTTTATTTTGTTTCGGACGGGCTGCAGACAAATTATAAGTAAATATTTTTTCACCGGCGGCGGACGTGACGTTTTATACGTAGTCAAATAATACGATTTGTTGTACTGTTCTTACAAACGCCGATCGCACGCACAAGTATGTTTTGAAGTAGGTGCAATACGCTGCAGTGCGGTTAATATATTATAATTATTATCATAACTGGGTAAGAAAAAGAAAAAAAATCGAATTTATTATTTACGCTGCTCCCAACACTATAAAGGATAAGTACATTATATTTATGTAGCCACCATCATGGCCATGCGTATGCATTATACTGTCGCGAAAACCGTGTAATATTATGCCACGCGCAGTATTTTGAGCGAATAAAATAAAAATGTCTGGGCGGTCTAAGGACCTGAGGTTTACTATGTCCAGCACGTCGTGTTTCTCGTGTGTTCATAAATCCAATCGAACGTTTCAGAGTGTTTAAAAAACAAATAAAGTACACGTGCATAATAATATAATATTCGCTACCGAAAAATATGTGCGTAAAGTACTATGTAATATGGGTGTTGCAACTCCTTACACGGTTATGCCCCCCCCCGGCGTTCGTTCCCGGAATATCATTTAAATGTGCGCGCGACAAACGTTCCGTGTACATATTTTTGTACACATGTTTTATTTCAGGGTCCTATTTATAAAATTAATAACTATCATCTTATAGTATTGTGTTCGCAACGTAACAGAACTGTTTCGTTTCGACGAATCGGATGCTCGGATTCTGCTGAATCTAAACAAAGACATTTTAGAATATCTTTCATTTGTAAACATAAATAATTAAGTTGTTCAACAATGTTCATTACAGAAAAGTATATAAGTACGTAGTATAAAATAAATGAATATACGAATAAATTGTTTTAAGTTTTTTCTTCTTTTGTTTTTAATATACGTATGTATAAAGAAGCCAAGTGCTGAATAAAAATGAATCTATGTTATCTTTTGTAAAAGTTAAGATTAATCATTTTCTATGATGTGTTAAGATATTAATTATTAAATTAGTTTGGATAAAAAAATTATGTCAGGAACTTACTCATTTTTGTATTATGCGTAAACTTGATTTATTCAAGGTATAACATTAAATCTGAGAGTATTTCAAAAGCATCTATATTTTAATATATTGTTTTTTGAGTTACAAAGATACATTTTCAATTAACAAACATTTGATTAAGTATATTTGATTAACTATTGCTCTCATGTTTGCTCCAGTTTAGAATAATGACCTATCATCAAAACAAATAATAATAAATTAATGCTATGCTAAAATCAATCCAAAATGATTTTTCACGTTTTATTTCTTTTACATTTAATATCCACATATCCTCATAATGGCCTCTATAATAATGTCCTTAATATTTTACTTCTTATCAAACGTCGTATACTTTTAATCTCAAAATGTCTTCATAAATTGTTAATAGATTCCATTAACTGTCATGAAACACTATCGTTAATCCTTTTTAAAATTAAAAGCCTTAATACTAGAAATTCCAAACTTTATTATCCAATATTTTCAAACAAAAATTATATTTTAAACTTCGTTTTCGGTTTCCGTCAGTATTATACTGCCCGGTATATTACGGTTCGCTATTTTCCAATTATTACGTTCCGAACCCGTACGATCCATAGGATTTTTTCCCCGGATCCTTACGGTCCGTGATATTACAGATAAATTCCGGATTTCTACGGTCCGACTTATTACTATTCGGGAATTTACGGTACCCCTTAACTTATTACTACGAATACAAATGATGATTTATCGTGCACAATTATCATACGAGTCTTTCAAAGTGAATACATTTATGAGAAAAAGATAAGATTTAATAGAAGTGCAATAGATTATAATATTGACACATTCGACAAGTGTATTTCAAAGTTTCTGCCACGCCGATCGGTATTTTGATATAATAATATTACGCGCATAAATTATAAATGTTCTCCAAACAGCTGCAGTGGATATGTAATATTATAGCCTTATACACACCGCCGCCGTGCATGTAATATGCGTCAGAGTCCACAAACGACAATAAATCAGACGTTATTATTTAAGTAAGTTATCGATTATTGTGCGTTAGGTGCTTGGACGTATATCGCTGCTGCTGCTATAACGACGACGGTTACACGGCTACACATCGGTACTCTGCAAATTGTTGTTGCCCCGAGATTTATATCAGTCGGAGCTGTACCGCGGTCGGAAGTAATTATGTACGTTATTCGGTTGACGGGTCGATCACAGGGCCCTCGGCTTGTGTTCACATCGTATTATACACTATACGTACACGATCTGCACAATCGACTAGCGATATCGTACGCTCGTACCTCAAACACGACATTACGGTATTATTACTCGATTACGTTCATAATCCGTCCGTTACGTACGTGACTCGAAAAGGATACGCGTGGTATCCGAAGAATTTATTTTTTTCGGAAAATTGTGGTCTTAGGTATATTCCTATATATACTTTTCAACGACTAATATTATGTCTGTTACTGGATTCAATGGTTAATTAACTTTTTTTATAAGCATAACGTGGTAGGATTAACAGTTTACGACTTATAAGCTTAAAAAATGTGTACAAAAAAGTACGCGATTGCAAACAAATCCGGGTCTTACAGTTATATAATCGTATGAAGTAATTTTGATGGAATAAAAACTAAAGCATCAAATTAAAATCGTTTGAATTACAATTCAAACTATTTTAGTTTATTACAACAGTACCTCTAATCTCGTAATCATTCATTTCAGTAGTATCTACCAATGTTACTTGTACCTGATTAAACGTTTGTATATATAAAAAAAAAATTTTACACTTTATAAGTATCTGCATGTTGTCTGGATATACGTACTGGAGTTGTGATTTGCGAAGTCAAAGCTGTACGTTAAAATGCATTTAATAGCCCAACAAATTAATTTGAACACCGCAAATAGCTGATTTACCGCCATGAACATTGTAATGGGTTTAAAAAAAATGAAATGAAATTACGTAATAAACACTGTTTGATTGTTTCAATCAGAAAACTGCCCAAAGTTTTGCTTCCCCTTTTATGTTTAATTCTGCATGAATGATTATACTCACATTATAAAGATTCCAGTTCGGCGAACCAAAAAAAACTAAATGTGTTTACTTTACAGTAATCTAACACAAGAAAATTTTTATTAGACAACACACTAATGTATATAGTATACCATACTAACTTTTAGAATAGTGATCCGTTAAAGTGTTACGGTGCTAACTCTTTACGGACGACCGTGGGGGTGGGCACCGCGTGTATGCGAAACACGTCTACAATATATATTTGCTATTTACAAAAGATTTTTATTTTATTTTTCTAATGAACCTTTGTTGGAGGATAGACGATAAATATTAGTCTCGACGCTACACAAACTATTTGAATAGTAAATATTAGCGTGTTTAGCGGGAAAACAATGTTAAAACGAAGACGTCGGAGACCCATTATTATGTTGCCTGTTAAAAAGCAGGTATTTAAAGCATGTTGGACTAAACGGTCCAAATCCATTCAGATATGTTAAGAGTTAGAATTAATTTTAAACCATAACCAACTGCATGACGTCATATTATCTAAATAATCGTAGTCGTTACCTATTAGTTATTAATGTTATTATAGTGATTCAAAAACATTAAATATGTGCTTAGTAGGTACACGCGGCGTTACCAATATAACGAAAATTAAATATTCTTGCCTTTATATTTTTGGTATACTTGTATCAAAGAGACCGACAGTGACGCGAACAAGGGTAATCCCCCAGCTCGATGGAACTTACTTAGCCCCACGAAACACATTCAAGCCGCCTTTAGAAAAACATAAGTGCTCACGAATCTCACTTACCATTTGGATGGCACCAAACTGTTTGTTTTTTTTTTGCGATTGTCGCTTTTTCTTGAACGCTATATCATATATTCTTACATGTCACTGGTGGAATGTACACAAATACGGCGGAGACTTGAGGCGTTTCCAACTTCGAGCCACTGCAGGGGTGCCCACCTTAACCGTTGCAAACTTTTAAAGTTCCACGGCGCAGGTGCCTACCTCGCACGTTTCTCGCATTGCACTGTGCAACGTCGAATGTGCCGCGCCAAATTGTTTTCGACCAATCGCAGGGAAAAAAAAGGACCAAAATGACATAACTTTTATAAAAAAATAGCGAATTTTCGTATAATTTACACCCGCTTAATATTTTTGCACAAGACCTCAACATTATTCTCTATGGTCATATTTGATAAGACGAAATATTTATTCGTTATCTTTTCAGACGTTCGAAGTGTTTGTAAATGGCGAGATGGCTAAAAGGAAAATGTTTCCCTTATCACCATCATACGCTTCTGCAGCAGCGCAAACGGCGCGCGGCGTCCGGAGATGTGAAAACGGACAAGCCGAGCCGGAAAATCTTGAAAACCCGTGTAATCGTCGCATCGTTTATTATTCGCGTGGGCGTACTTTTCTCGTTTGGACGAGACCAAGTATTTTCTTATCGCGTCGCAGCCGAAATAAGGTCAACTGCAATATCGTCTGGTCCGGCGACAACTGCACGCGCATGCATGTAACACAAACACCTCGTTCGAAAACGATTTATTCTCAGGAAACCGTCGCGATAATAATACGTAGGTATACGCACGCGTACATATTATTATAGTACGCGCATATAATATCGTCGCGCGTTTGAAATTATGATTAATTATCGGTTCGAATAAAATAAATAAAAACTTAACTACATGCGCATATCATTAATTTACGTATACATATTTTGTATTTAAATGTTTCGCTGAAAAATATAATATGCTAATCACTCCGTTGCGAGACATAATAAACGCGCGTACGTATAATGCATAATATAAAGGTACGTAAACTCTCGACCGGACTTCTATCCTCGGTTTTACATTCGAGGGGTGGAAGAGAGGTGTGTGCACTGATAAAAATAATGATTTACGCAAACGTTTTACTTATATATATAGTATATACGTATAATGTATAATCACGTAGTACGTTAAAAACGCGATCGCAGAAAATATTTTGCGTAGTCGGGAAAGATTGTGTTTACATATATAATTTACGTATCTGAAAATCAATTTTAGTATAGTCAAAATTGCGGTACCCGGGCATGATTATACACGCAAAGGTGGTACGAGGGAAATGAAAACCATAAATCGTATTTATAAAATGAAATCTTATAAACATTTGGTGACTTATTAATTGAATATTTACAATCTATACAATTTTTTTTTTTTTTTATAACAAGTGGCGTGAGGGCTCAACCAGGAACAGCTGCAAAACGCGGGTCGATCAAAAAAAAAAAATATTATACTGATAAACTACAATGGTTGTGCTGTATACTTTTTCGTCCACGCACTATAAACGTCTTGCGAAGTGGGGTTTCGATTTAAACAATTTCCCAAAACATTTTGGCGCTGCGTTTAGCACTGCAGTGTCTCATCATATCTTAAAACAGGCAACAAGTCTCCGCCATGTACCGTTGCATTCACGTGTAAACGTCTCGTGATGCCCTCGAAACGTCCACGAGCGAACTTTCAACACAAGTTACTGCGAAAATTTCCCGCGACGAGATATTTATAGCGACCGCGGTATAATCACGGTACAAAAATGAAGTTTTCCACGGAACTTCCGTCACCGCGTGCTCGTTCCGACCGCCTTTTGCGTGTACAATATTATGTAAACGCGCCGCGCCTCATCCCGGAAGTACGCGGCGTGCTCGTGTATATTATTATTTGCATGGGATTTCCGGTCGACGTCGACGTGTCTCGGCTACCACGTGAAGTACACGGTACCGTCGCGAATTTATTTATGAATTTATTTATGAACGTATATTACGATGCCGCGGCGGAATCGATTTTTCTTTACTCTCGGCGGCGGCGGCGGGCGGCGCTCACTGCTCGCCCGCTCGGATTACCGACCCGGCTGCCAGGGGCGTAGCTATAAATTTTTTTTGGGTAGGCCCACATAAACCTTCTACTGTTAGACGGAAGTGGGGACTAATTCCAATTTTGGTATTGGCCTTTTATAATTTCAAAGTTATCAATGATTATTTTTATTAATCATTAATAACTTAAGGAAAAGTTTGCAATTCTTATTTATCTGAATACAAGAGTGTCATACAAGATAACTTTTTTATAATTATTAATTACTATACTCAACTTACAACATATACGTATTGTCCATTTATAACATATTTTAAAAGTCAAAATTCTACCTTCTTTCTTTACGATAGCAAACTCATCAACAACAGCCGATGGATTATCGATAAATTGCTCACTTATTTCCCTTTCTATGGAAAGTAACGTCAAATCGTTTAGCCTAGGAATTTTTACAGTTGACCTGAGGTATGTTTTCATTCTTCTCATTGTTGAAATACTCTTTTTTATTTTTAGAGAAAATCTGGGTAGGCCCGGGCCTACCAGGCCTACCTACTGGCCACGACCCTGCCGGCTGCATCGGATAATACATACATAGTCGTCGTCGTCACGCGGGCTGAATCGTATCGGAACGGTTACATCTCGCCCGAGACGTTGTAATATATTATATTCGACGACGGGGATCCCCGCGTTATTGTGTACATCAAACGTTCTGTGATGTATACACGTACCCATACACGAAAACGTTTCGTCGCGTTTAACGCGTGTACGGTTTATAATAAACGAGCACGCAGACGCTCGTCGTGTATTATTGAGAGTTTTGTTCCGGAGAGCTTCGTCGCGCCCTCCCCTACCCCGAATTAAACGACTTCGCTCCGTTTCGACGATAAAGCCGTTGTTTCTACCCCGGGGACGATTATCCGCCGCTGCGTATACAATGTAACCCGGTATCCGCTCGAACACGACTCGCGATCACTGTACACTGGCAATCAGTCTTGAAGCAAGAGTACATACAATTTAAGGACACGCACACATATATATATATATATATATATATATGTACGGACACGGGCGTGCTCACGACTCGGTTATCTGTTCGCGAATTCAGAACCGTCCAAAACGATTTATTACGACGACTGTATATATAGTGTCGCTCATCCACGCCGTAATCGATTCGACGTGTATTTACAATAGAATTTCTTTTTCGACAAAACGCGCAAATCGCACACGGGATCGTACTCACGCGCTTTTTCTCCTTTGTACCCGTCGCCGCTCCGTTATTACTGCACTAAATCGTCGCCACCATGGGCGAGAGCTTTCAGGAGCCAAAACGTATAATATATAGATCCTTCAAAAAGGTACCGATTTATCAAGAACGGTACAACTCGACATCGTGCAATTGTACAAACAGTGCGCAGATCTACAGGATAATACAAAATCGTAATCAATTTACCCGTCCTTTTGGATGTTGTACGAGTAGTTACACAATATACTTATATCGTATTTTATGTTTTTACAACCGTGACACGGAGATCAGTGGATTTGAAATTCCGATGATCGAAGCCATTTTCAATGGTCTTAGAAATGTATATAATGTTATTCGAATATATGGATAGGTAGGCCAAATTGAAATGACGTAAAACCCGATAGTCCGGCAAAAACAAAGGTCTATATAGTTGATTCTATATGCATACGGTCTTTGGTGGACTTGATCGTATTATTAAAGTGCGTTTCCACGGGTCACTCTCGATGGATTTTGTGGATAAATCACCCAAATGTAATGATCCAAAAGGAAAAGAAACCATTTAGATGGTTCGTTCTGTTTGCAATTTATTTTTGATAAGGGTTTAACCCAAACCAGTAAATGTATACGCTTTTTAAAAATATTAAGTTCAGTACAACAAGGATTGGACTTGGCTGAACTTTGTTTATCGCTCGATGCACATGATAACTTTGTATTTTAGGTACATAGTTAATTATTAACTCGCTTTGGATAATACGCCCAAAATTGTTACCATCAAAAGCGAACGTGTAAACGTCAAGGTATTGTGACGCCGATTTCGAAAGGTAAACCGAAAACAAACGACAAACGGTCCGGAGTCGGTTCGGCAATATTTTATTCAGTCATAATGTAATTGCAAATCACGTATCGCAGCGAATCCGTATTAATGCATTACTCGGGTTTTTCCCTTTTAAAATAATACGATGTTGCAGTATAGTAATTATTCGTCGCCACGCCCAAAGTGCACCACACCATTATTTTACGACCCCCTAGCACGAATCACGAAATACAAATACGTTCGATTGCGGCGAGACGACGAGTGCATCGCCGCGCGCGTACACATTTATTTTGCAATGTACGTTCGTAAACGCACGCACCGACCGCACTCCGCACCTACGACGCGTGTAATTGAATAACGATAAAAGCGACGAGAAATGCTCATTTTATGGTTCATTAATTATTATTGTATACGATTTGAATGCACGCGTACAAATATTAACCACTTTATAAATCAAAATATCACGCGTTTGAATTGTCGTAAACCCAAGTGTATTTAAATACAAATTGTTCGTTAACCTTTTGAACGCGCTGCACGAAATCGGAACCGTATAAAAAATACCACGCGTACAGCCTTGTGGCTAAATGTTACTCGGTGCTACGCGATGGCGATGAATATGGTTATTTTACGGCGGTATATGCATTTTAAGTATAGTGTATGGAAACAGTGCCGCAACAATAGGGGACGCAAAGTATGCATTGCATTCCCAGAGGCCTTCTTAGGGGGGCTTAGAGGGCCCACAATTATCTGGGACTTGGCTACTATTAAACTTTTAAATTTTAATTCATAAAAATAGGAAACGTAAATTTAGTTTCAGATTTTCTTTTGCTGAGTAACAAAAGATTACCATCAAAGTTTTATTTTTATACCAAATTTATCAATCGAGTATTATTATTTATCATTGATTTTATAATACCGATCGGTAATAATTCGTAAAATATTTATTACAATTATAGGCGGTGTATACGGTCTCTACACTTTACTGATGAATTTATAATTTTATTAATATTTTTTCATTTATTTTTAATGGGCCCATAGCTTTTTCTTGCATCAGGGCCCGCCTAAGCCTAGTTGTGGCACTGTATTGAAACAAAAGGTTTGCGTATTTTTATGGTTCTCTTAAGGACGAGGAATATTTGTAATCAAAGTCGATTCAAATAGAACACATTCTTCCTCATCGAGTGGTTCAAGAAAGTTGTATGAAATAAACGCACGATATTTAAACGCGATTAACAATAAAATATGTTACGGTTTGTGGTGACACCACTTGGACAAAGTCGATATTATAGCCATAAATTTCGGCTAATGCGTAATTCTTCGTTTACAATCATTAAAATAGTCATCAAACGGATAATAATTCTAACATCATCCGGCCAATAGTGGATACAAAAGTCGTACACGACAAATTGTATAATGTTTTTCTAAGCACTCTGTGTGTATAAATATATGTGTGTGTGAGTTGCATTCCGTTTTCACGTGTATTTTTTCTCAAAACTTCGTTTCAGCTTTTGCTCTAAGCTGTTTAGTCTTACATTAATTCCGTAAACGAGTATCACAATAACGATAAGCGCCGTTCTGCCAGAGCGAATTATATCGTTCACCAATAACGATGGGCTACATTAATCAAGTGAAAGACATAACGATATGGTTCGATAGAGCAGCGTTTCTCAAACTGTGTTCCGCGGAACCCCGAGGTTCCGCGAAGATCACTTCAGGGTTCCACGAAGATTAAGTAATTTTTTCAACATTTTCAAGAAAATTACTTTAAAATTTCCAGATTAGTAGTGGGGGGAAAAGTATGCATCATAGACGTAGTCGTCATTTAGAATCTGTTCATGGTGAACTTAAAGATAAAAATGTAGAATTCTTGCTCGAAAGCGTGACGAACTATTAAAATCAACTGTATGGTTCAAACTACAAAAACCGCAAATGAAAATGCGACCGAGGCTTCTTGTTTTGTTAGCTAAATACCTTTAACACAATATTATCACGCAATTATAATTTATTTGCGAATAATCCTAAAAAAAAGCTAAAATGCTAAAAAAAAGTAGGGGTTCCACGTTAATAGTGCGCATCAAAAAGGGTTCCATGGATAAAAAAGTTTAAGAAACGCTGCTATAGAGTGTTGATCTTAATTGCACGATGAATTGGTTTTCTAACATTTTACTCACCATGCAACGCACCAAATCCAAAATTAACATTCTCGCCGCAGCTTCGTCGTCGAATACACGTTACGCGCGCATGCGCGTTAAGAGCCGTTGTAGCTCCAACGCACAATAAACACGTCTGAAACGTCCGAGAAACCTGCGGCGGCGGTACGAAATCGTTGCGCGTATTGTTTGCATCCGAACGCGTTTCGACCGGTGAAATATGGTTAGAGCGCGGTGTATTCACGCATGTTAAATGTTCCGTCAAATGCAGTCGAATCGCGCAATAAATCCACGAGTCAAACTGGCGCAAAAAAAAAAAAAAAACAACAAAAAATCACTATAATTACAAGGTCTGCTGCACTGCACTGGCAGCTATACGAAACGATAACGTCGACCTTGGGCGGTCGGTAAAAATATTAAACTATGTAAGACGACTTCACCACCGCGTGCTGGTGCGGCCGCTGCTTCGCACGAATGTACGCATATAACACGGATACCGCTGCAGTTTCCGCCTGTCGAAATGTCATTATTAGGGAGCGGACTTCAAGGCGAATTGCATTTTTTTCTGAATGTCTTAGAACAACGCTTTTCGAGCACACAGTCGGTTTCGTACATCGAAGAATTAGAAAATGAAACTATTTCGTTTTGCATTTATTTGCATCTTTCTGCATTTTTAGACATTTTTCGATTTTTATTAGAGCATTCTTTGACATTGTTATTTAGTGGTGTAAGGTATTTTTTCCACATTTCAAAATGTTCTCGGAAAATATGAAAAAATGAAATTTGAAATACTCACTGGAAAAAATCAGTTTAATTAACACATTAATGTTTTTACCGATTGCACCCGATAAATTCGACGCCGTCTGTGATTATAAGTTGCGCATAACGTTTTAACTTTTATTTCAATGTTCACAATTATTTTAAGGCATTTCTTAGGCTGCTTATGAGAAATTTTTAACCATTTTTTTGTTAGTACATTGAATCGCATTTTTTTTGTTTTTTTAGAGCATTTAAATCAGCTCCCTAGTTATTTTATTTGAAACGTGGAAGACGCGACGTACGCCCGTGGCCGTACAATATGTATATAGTATAGCTGCTGCGCGGAGACTTATTGTTTGTTTATTAAAAAAAAAATGTATGCGAAAACTAAACAAATACCGAATGCAAATATTAGACCAACTTTGGTTGCGAAATGTTTTCGACGTTTAATCGTATTATATTACTCGGTTTTAATATTAACGTAAGAAAGTTTCACTTCACTTCGAATTGATATTATATATATATATAATATATATATATACTGACGCCGCCGAGCGGGAATTCGAACTTTACGGTGCTTCCACGGAACAAAAGTTTTAATAGCGAAATAAAAAAATAAAAAGTGTACAGAGATGACTTGCTTATAGAGCGGTGTATCCGATTCGAACGTTTTGCGATAATTCATAATTATTATATTAAAAACGATAAAGCAGTAAAATCACGTCTCGCGTACCGCGTGTTTAGTATAACATAACGAACTTTACGCCAATATTATCGTCGCTGCGGTGCGTGCATAAATTACACGAACGGACGAGACTTACACGCAGTCGGTAAACATCGAAATGTTCGTACGTGCGTTATTGCCAAGAGTCGAAACTGTAAAAAAAAAAAAACGCCGTCAGACTGAAACCGTTTAATGACGTATATCGCGTCGAGTCATAGTGTGTGTTTGTAGTCGAATAAGATTCGGTTGACTCTGAACAAATGCGGAAAACAACGTAAGGGATATATTTTATCGTTTTGAAAGCGGTCAAGTCGATTTTTCGCGATTTTGTAGACGACCGAACGAGGCGGTCATCCACGCAGTACGTACAGCTGAGGCGTCTCGTAAGGATCACGGGCCGGGACGAACAGCGCATCGTGTAGACAATATTGTACAACGCGGTCAAATGCCGCGCTACGGCAGACTATTCTGCGCATTCTTGTGGGAGCTTTTTTTTTCTTTCTATTTTTTTTTCTAACCACACGCATTCCAATAAAATAATGATTTAGTGTACGCATACGCCGCGCGTGTTTAGCGGGAACGTGCTCGAAACGATTTTCTCAGCAAAAACCGAAAACCGAGCACGAATCGTTAATGTTTAACGTGCGGTACGCGATAAGTTTCGAAAAAAAAATCTGACCGTCACGCAATCGTTTAAAAATGAACTCACCACAAAGTACCTACCTGTACAGTTCGGCCGCGCACCGTATACATACATAATACATGGGTGGTTTTCTCTTTTCTTATCTATTTTGGGCAAACGCGATTTATGCCTGGTGAAAAATCGATCTCGAAATGATTTTTCGTGATTGTACTTTAAAAGTTCAACCGGCGCGGCGTAGGTACCGGCACGTAGAATAACAATAGATAAAATAAATTATGTTGTCGAATAATAATTGTTTAAAAGATGGGTGGTTATTTTATTTTTTACATATTTCTATTTTATTTCAGCAATGTGTCACAATAAAAACCAATGCAGATAAACATATTATAGCGACAATATTAAATACATGAAGAACGGATCGAACAAAACAACAGTGCAACCAGTGGTGGTACAATGTCGAGATTGGAAAAGGTAAACAGCGAAACAGTATAGGTCGATATTTGCGAGTAATTACTCGTTAACGGACGTTGCGTAGAACAGTAATATTTTCAATCGAAATTCGAACTTATGTTACCGTTAAAACCCGAAATTCGTTAAAACTAGTTTTAACCGGGATTTCAATGTTGATGTCACAGTTAAAACCCGAAATACGTCAAAACTAGTTTTAACTAGTTAAATTGGAGAACTAAACAGAACTTCAATATATTTATCCTATTTTTAAAGTACAATTTTAACAAAACCAAATTCAATTTAAAATAAGTATTATTTCTTTTATTTATTTTGACAAGGCAAACTGTCGTGGTATTTTGAGTTACATAATATATTTTTTTTTTTTACAAAAACAGCGATTTGTCTCACACGACTTCTTACAAGTACACCTTATAAATCCTTGCCCTGATCCCGTTGATGATTTTGTTGCGGCTGCGCGAAGAGTAATTTGATTGTCAGGAACTTGTTTGACAGTAATAAATACTTCTTTACAACAACTAAATTCAGACCTGAAATCATTTTATTATTTACTGCCAAATTACTTATTTTATAATATTTAGTGGATGAGGAGGTGATAATAAACGGCTGTATGGAAAATACAAATAATAATCAAGGTGTGAAACAAATCGCTGATTGTGTAAAGAAAAAGTACAAATGCTACATAACTCTTAATACCACGATAGTTTGCCTTGTCAAACAATCAATACAAATATACTAGTATCGACATTGAAATCCTGGTTAAAACTAGTTTTGAAGAATTTCGGGTTTTAACTGTAACATTTATATATATACAAGTTGTACAATAGCGAGTCTCGCGAACCGTATAGTGTATAATATAATTATACTCGCTATATTTTATACATATTACAGAAGTGTCCCAGTGAAGATCAAACGAATGTATCGATTGGCGTTATTCTTCGTAACTGCAAGAGACACATAATAATAATGTCTACTCCAGTATCAACATCGACCGATTGCGTAGTTAACCGGTGCTTGTGATCAAAGGTGCACACATCGTGTTGGTATATTATTGGTGGAAGATCGTCTCGACAGGTCCGTTCAACCGGACCGCAATGCATGGTGTAAATAAACGCAATAAAAATCAGAAAGCGCGCAAAATAATTTTCAAAACTATTCGACCTACACGTTGCACATAGTAATAACATTTTGCATTGGACAAAACTGTTAAAATTGAAACTTAACGCGGAAAAGTCTACGTACGAGCACACATATAATTTTGTTATCTAAAGAATCGAGAAACACGTAATTTCGCTGGCGACAGACATAATTAACCGTCATAATATTATGTTAATGCGGTATAATGAGCGTGTTCGATAATTTATGGCGAGTCAGCATGATAATTTATTAGTAAATTAAATATAAATACATTCATTTCGAGAGTTCGCAATGTGCACTTTTGCGGCGTATTTTTCAAACGTCCGATACTTAAAAAATACCGTTTTGACCGCATCGCCGTCATAATGTGTTTATAACTTGTAACGTTGCAATGCGTTACGCTCTCGTGGAATACGGTTGAAACCGGACGGTTGGTTACACGTTGTAGAGGGAAAACTCGATGTCGCCTTTTAGGTTCGAAAAGATTATGGTTTTCGCGTTGAGAAAAACGACCACGGCGAAAATCGTCCGAATGACACGCGCGCGTCTACCACGGTACGCGTAAATACCGTTCAAAACGTTAACGTCCACTATTACATCAGGTTTCGCACCGGATTTATTTCCGCGAGAGAACCGTTCGTCGCATAATATTCCGTAAAACATTATATTACACGTATCCAAACGAGTAAATTATACATATTTCATACGCGCGATCCCCGTTCAGATAGGCGCGATCGAGTAGAAAATGCTTATAAACTTCGCGGCGCGTGTAATCACGAAAATATACTTTACACGCGGCGTGCGAAACCGCGCGACCAACATGCGAGACACGTCATCGCCCGCCGTCCTTGTCGCGGGGTTCCGATGCGTTTTCAATATCATTATGGAAATAATAATTACAGCGAACACTTATTATAATGCACATGAGTGCAGTATATACATAATATTATCATTTTACACGTATAAATAACGCGTACGGCGCTACGGACAGAGGGGCGAGTGGGTAACGTTGGGACAGCTGGTGCGTTCTAAAATCAACGCGTATATACAGTGAAATCTCTGAATAGCGGACACTGTCGGTCGCCGAAATTTTGTCCGCTATTTAGAGGAAATCATTTTTTTTAGTAAATAAATTCAATAATTTTATTTTATATTACATATTTTTATATTAATTAAATAAAAAAATAAGAACTAACATTTCTGAAAAAAATCTGTTACTTTAGTTGGTTTACTAATTTCAGGCGTAGTTATTTCGTATGTTGAGGCATTTTCTAATTGGACTGTGTTTGAGAACAATGAACTACTCTGTACCTCGATAGAAGAAATATATTTACGTATGCTTTTTACTGCTAGCAATGCCTCTCGTAGACTTCTTATTTGTGGAATTTCTTGATCTTCTTCATTTTCTTCATCACTTTCTTCTTCATTTAGTGTAGACATGCTCGTACTATCAAATGGATTTTCGATATTGGTGTCGTAAGTCTCTACGCAATCGTCTAGTGTTATGTAGTCATTTTCCGTAATTTTATTGTCAATCACCTCAATAAGATTGCCAAGTTCTTCTATGGGTGTAAGTAGATCATCGACGTCTGTAACGTTGTTATCATGGTGCCTAAAGCCAGACCGCAAAAAGCATTTCTTTACTGTTTCGGGTTGAATGTTTTTTGTAGATGAAGACACCCAGTAAATTGCATCCAACACGTTGATATATATATAGGTACTTGCATCGCGTTTTTGGACTGGACACAACTTTTTTTTTCTGACCGATTTCGCATGGTGACTGTGAGGAATCTGCAAGTTTCTCAAGAGGTTTTTCCTAACCTACTATATACACGTTGAATCATCAAAATGGCCCGCAAATATTGCGACTAATAGTAACCCCTAAACACACACACAAATATAATATTGTATCGGTCCAAATGGATAAATGGTCATTGTAAACACTGACTGGGTACTGTATACATAATGTACGAATTTTTCAAGACACGTGGATAATTATATACCAGGACTCAGGAGTAGATATTGTGTATACAATTTTCAGTACTCCGCAAGCCGTGCCAATTGGAATTACAATTAATAAGCCAAACTTATTGGTAATAGGTAATATAAACGTTGGGTTTTAGTTTTTAGTGCGATATGTATATATAAATTAAATTAGAAGGGTCACCAATATTATGGCTTTGATTTATTATAAGCATTTCAAATTAAATTAAATCAAAACTGTAGTGAACATTGAAATATTATATATAATTTAAAAACTTATTTATTTTTAAATGTATTGCCATCGTGGCATTTTAACTTACATAAAATTTAAGCAGATTTTTTAAACTTGAATCTTCTTGTATTACAACTATCCACTCAAGTGCAGAGGTCTTATCTTGGCCTTCTAGATTGAAAAACGTCGTAGCTACTTCTCCGAATGATTACTGAACTTCCTTAAGTACGTCAAAATCGATAAGAGTAGTCTCAAAATAATAAAATAAGAAATACTGAAATAAATTAATAAGTTCAGTATGTCTTATAAACATTATAAATTGTAGACAATTACTCAGTTTTAGCATTGTATACAGTGACCGCACCGGTGTTTACAAAGACCATTTTTTCCACTTGAGCAGTAACATTTTTCCGTGCGGTGGAGAAAATATCAAGTATTGTACGTATTCCAAAAATTTCCCTTTGTACGTTAGTTTATCAGAAATTAGAAGTGACATAAAAGTCGTAATTCTTAAATTTCAAAAAAGTATACACGTACGCTCGCCGAGTACGAATGTTGCTCAGCCTCATCTGGCACGCGCGTAAATAGTACGAAAGTTTTCAAACACTAGGCCGTATCATGCAGTATTATACGCTTGTTAGTTTTTACGAATCTGTTGGCGCAACAACGTTATTCTCGCGTGCATAAATCAATGCTTCCGGAGAGGATTTGACGCGCCCCTGCGCTCAGCCGACCGGAAGCAGAAATAAACTGAAAAAAATAAAAATGAAAACAATAATCGCTAACCGAATAATGTGTAGGTGCGACGACAGCGCGGCGGTTTGCTTGTACACATAATATTATACGTGTGCGGTGCGTGTATCATTGTCGAATTATTATTCGCACGGGTCTTACTGTGGTAACATTGTTCAAGATATATTATTGTTGTTTCATCATATCATGCACGTACGTTCGAATTTTCTCTGCAAACAATAACGTATAATAATTAGTACACCGTTCCAGTATATCGTCACGCGCCTCGTAACCTGTTAAATTAAACACAACGATATTACAATTATGATCATGCGCGTAACGTTAATTGTTTTTAAACGTTTGTTGTTGCATTCCATTTTGCGTGCGAATGTATAATACAACGCAATGATTCTCAAACGGAGGGTCACGACCCCCTTGGGTGTTGCCAACAATTTTTTTAGGGTCGTCAATATTTAAAAGAACTTGTTAGATGTTTTTGTAAATAATCATTGTTGAGAATTACAATTTACGAAAGTTTTAGATTGCCGAAAAAAACGAACGATTCATAGTACGCAATTTGGGACAGAAAATCTTAATTTAAATACAACAATAATCATATTAATGTATCACTCCTTATAGTATTACCTTTAAATCCAGGTAAATGAGTGATTATATTATGTTGCCTCGTCCGACCACTCACTTTTATTGGTTTTTTATTCCATTTGGTATTTTTATCCTTACTAAAATAAAAACTATTTGATTCACTTACATCGTTCACTTCTTCATCATCCGAAGATGTACCTAAATCAGATTCAAGGGTCATGCTCACTTTCTTCAAAATAATCTTAATCGTCTTCAAATTCATTATCAGATAGTGGCTCTTCTTCTTCTTGTCTTAAAAGTTCTGCTTCTAACTCACGATCCGTGAAAAATTTAGACATAATCTAAGATTCTATATCAAAAAAATAATAATAAATAAAATAAAACGAATAATTATTTATAAAAATAATAATAATTATGTTTAAAAGTACTTACTATAAAATAATCGAGTGAATATAGATTCGGCTAACTACGTTTTTAAAAAATCATGTCAGGACACATGTCTGATTTCCGCAGTACGCTTAAAGTCACTCGTCATATATTTACAGTGCACGAACGATCGTCTCGGGTCAAATTCAAGACTTAACTGGTATAATAATCAATGTGTGGTTAATTTTAAATTTCACATTATAGATAAAGAAGTTAAAAGAGATTGCGGAATATTCCGTTGATTCCCAAATAACTGAATCTAAAAATAACATATATGTTCAGAGATATCGGGTCTTCATGACCCGACGTGACTAGTTAAGGGTTAATGTTATCATAATAAAGGGTCGCTCAAAATCTTGGTTACATTACAGTGGGTCACGGCCTCAAAAAGATTGAGAACCGTTGGTACATCGTATAACTGCGCAGTCAACGGACGAAACGAACGGAACACGCGCGCCGGAAGAACTTTTTACATCCATATTATCCTAACCGCCTCCCAATAATTGTTGTAATAATTGCCAATAACTCGGGCTGTACGCTGCAGTGATCGGCGCGTATCGTACGGTTTTATTTAGCAGATGCCGTTCGCAGATGCGGTTAATACGCGCGCGTTTATGATTGTGCTGTGCTGAAAACGCTTAGACGAAATTGAAAAAAAAAAAATAAACGAATAAAAAACTTATTGTACGTCGCGAAGTGACGGGCACGGTGAGACCGTTTCGGGTTGAAAAGCAGCGGATATTATGCGCATACACGACGTTAATACACGCGATCGCAACGAAAACCACCGGAGAACTTAAGTGCTGCGCTTCAATCGACTTTAAATTCGAGGCTTGCAAATCCAGTACTTGAAAAGATCCCAGATCGAGATAAACTATACCAAAGTTATTAAACCCTTGTAATGCCTATACAGTCAGTGGTGCGGGGGCGGACCGGGAAATCGGGAAATCGGGAAATTATTCGCGATAGGCCCGCGGTCTTCGTGTGGTCTACTTTATTCGTAATCTTAACTTGATGTTTGTGTGAAAAAAGTTTTCTGTGGGCCATCTATTCATATTGTCCGGGCCAAAATATATCACCAATCCGTCCCTCCTGTATGCTGCAATATATGCGTGTTGGATAAACATCAAAAGTTTGAAGAGAAATTGGCGCGCGACCGATATGGAGAGACGGATTCGAGACATTCGTCGAGAGCGCGAGCCCGGGAGTGACTGCGCTTACCCTCCTAACATGGGAGGGGTTTGATGAAATAACAAAAAGCGTAATTAAAAAAAAAAAAAATTTTTTTTACACGCGGCTCTAGGCTTTTATTTAATTGTTTTTTCCCTCTACGCCGCCGTCGGGGGGGGGGGGGGCACGAGTAGAAGAAACCTTTTATTGTGTGCACGAAACACATTTCGAGAGGGATGACTGCTGTACGTGTATTATGTTATGTACTGTTATACTACGTAGTGCGGCCACGGAGTAGCTCACGCGTTCTTCACTCGCACGGTGCGCGGTATAATAATAATAATATCGTTTTTCCCTCCGCCCCAGTCCGAAAATATTCGAACCACGCGTGGTCGACGTCGCGAGCGCTTTTGATGTGCTCCTCGGGCCCGCGGCCCCGGGCATTCCGCGCGCGCATCAAACGGGAACGGCTCGCGTCGCGCACAGTCGTTTCAGAATTTTCGGCCTACCCCGGTCGAAAATGCGCCCCCGTAGCCCTTCCCACCCCCATCGCAACCTCCCCCACTCGCCGTACACTCGGGCGCATGGAAATTTTCCACACACGAATTCCGTCACGCGACGACCGTGCAGCACTACATAATACAGACCTATACCTATACGCGTGGGGTTGGACTTGTTTGCGCGCGACGAGATTTCGGGGCGAACACTATACATTTACATAACACAAGAATTGCATTTACATAATATGTGTTGGATCGCGGGCAACTGTATAATACACAGTCATCGGCACCACTGTTTTTGGCAAATTTCAAAAACCTAATTGATTTTCTGCTTGATATACGAATGCGTGGTCAAAATAAAATACCTATACGCGCTTCAAATAATTAATCTATTCAAACGCTTTACAAATACTGTATATCTATGTAGTATAGACATAACATATGAATGATAAAACAAATATTCTGAACGATTTCTTCATTAGACTTATACATAATGTAAACATTATAACTAAAAGTAAATAATGTTGTATTTTTGATTTTACTTTTACACTTCAAGAACAATACGGTCTAAGGGTCGTTTGACATAGAAGTTTTTCTTACAATGCATAATCCTTTTATCGTAGGTGCAATGATACCAGTGGCCGGGCTTATTGCTTCTGCATTATTAAATGGGCATCGCGTGTAAATTTCATCGATTTCGTGTACAAAATATTGCTCGCGATACGCGTAAAGAAAAAAATCAACCCTACACCAGCTCACTAAATCCAAAAACCATCATTGGTTATTAAATCCTATCATTCTTTAGCGCAATGAAATGTCGTTTTTTGGTATACGCGTGCAAATACGTGATTTAAGGTTGGTCGTATTTCCACTAGCTTTCATTATATTGCTTCAATTACACCCAAAGACTCTGTTGTTTTTAACATAAAAATATTTTTCTGAAACCATGCTATTACATGATGCTGTATAAAACTGTCGCTATAAAATTTCTATAATGTAATAAATTACCTGATTACCTGACAACCTGAAGTAAAATGTGCTTTGATGAATAATTGAAAATGGAAATGCAAGAAAAAATCGTAAAAAAATTTGAATTCCATCGATTGTACTCGATTGTAACTCCCCTGAGAACAATTAATTTCAAATACGAATAGGTACTAGATAGATGATAACTCACTTATTTTCTACGCGGTAATTTGAAGGAAACCTAGATTCTTGACGACAACTGTTGACATCAGAAAAACAGAGAAAGAATTTCAAATAAACTTCAACCTAGATTGAAATTCAAATTCTGCACCGTCTAGTAGATTTTGTCACTCACTATCTACTAGACTGTATCAGTGTTTCCCAATATTTTTTTTTTGTGTCTGTATTATACAGTATACACGGTTTCGACTAGAAGGCCATAATCATGGGAGGTTTTTGATAGAAAATGTTGTCGGTTATTACTTGAAATATCGAATAATATCCAATTTCTATTAAAAAAATTGTATGCGATCCACGACCACTTGAAATCTACTCGCTAAATGGGGCCCAGTCATGCAAAATGTTGAACACCCTTGTTGTAAACACATTACTCGTTTGATAGCGGCAAGAGGGAAAGTACTGGTCTACCGTCTTTGTATAAAAATATTTAAACATGTTATCAGGGCCGCGTGTACAAGGAGCCGAAACTTAGCAGAGCGTATTGAGCAACTGCCTTGGGTGGAAATTAAGGACAGTAGAAGGAGAGTTATCGAAACAGTTTACCGCACTCTACGAATCTTATTTAACCATTTCGTATATCTACTTTATTGCTAGTTTTCAGCGATCTCGATGAAAATTTTGTTAATCAAACTATCAGGTAATAAGGTTCGCACTGAAGAATTGTGCCGCAAAAAATCGAGTTTGGAATAAAAGTGTATAATTTATTGAGTATTTGCTTGGAGCTGCTGTGTCGATAAACTATATATTAAGCGGTATAAGTTAATTTTAATTGGTAGTACAGTGGCTTAAATTCAATAACAACTCGGTTGTAATCGATCCGAAGCAAGATAATTTTTTTTTTATGCTTTTGAGCTTATAATATTAAGTTATACGGATCGTACACGTATTTATTATATAACAATATCGTTGTACAACACACCGTTCGTAACACATTTCGTAAGCGGCTCCGTCGGAAGTTTATAAATTTACGTCGTCGACGACGGGGATGCGCGCATCGAAAATGGATTACTCCGGCTATACATGTATAGGTAATAGTAATAGTAATAACGTATACAGCCGTGTGGTAAATTATATATTATACAAACATGTACCTATATACGGTTTCTCAGGAGGTGTGTGTGTGTGTGTGTGTGGAGGGGGGAAGGAGGGGAGAAAAAAAATCCCCGTAACATAATCTACTACCTAGAGTGTACGTCCCGCGGGGTGCGGCCACTTTCGGACCCCGGCAGAGACGCGGATTTTATCGTAATATATTATAAACAAATACGCGAGTTAATCCCACCGACGTGTATACATAAATTTATACGTAGGACGCGTGGTGCGGGGCGGCACTTTGGATTACCGGCGGAAAAGCGCGTTCTGCAGTGAAATTCACTCCGACGGTTAAAATTTACCGGTCTAACGAAGCGGCGCGTATAAACGTATCATGTGCACACGCTATACGTGTACGCGCGCGCTCGGGTAAAAAACGGGCGCCGGAGAGGAGACGGGGGCGAAAACAAGAGACGAATAAAATCGGCGAGGAGAGGGGAAGGAAAAAAAGAAGAACTTTGTACGACATAATCGCGGCCAGGCTACGCGCGGTACGCGTACCTATGATTTATCGCGTCCACGTACGAAACGTGCAGTTTATAATAATGTACAGTGCGCGTGTACGAATTATATACAGCAGCGATTCGAGGCGAAATAATAAATCTGCGCCGAAATATAGCGCGCGCGAAAAGTTCGGTGTAACGCGGGCACGTGTGATAATAGTTCGGGGCCAGGATTTCGATGCAAATGGCGCATGGTTTTTCAGGTGATCCTAGACAATAATGCTGTCCAAGTGTATACGTGCATTATTCGTTTCACGTAACAGACGCATAATACATAGGTCCTTCGAAGGTGCACGCTTGGACGATATTTTACTGCGGTTGTCAACATGAAAATCACCAGTGGACACAAATAAAGTGATAAACGAAGAAGATAGGTACAACAGTCGATCGACATCGAAACAACTATAAATAAAAAATAAAAATTTATTCCATATGATTATAAAACTATTAGTAAATTTAATGTTTTTTATGAACTATAAATTGTTTGTAAAATTATAATCATAAATTAATATGTATTTCAACAATTTATATTATTTATTTATCACGTATAATGTATAGTTTATACCAGAGGTCTTCAACCTTTTTGGACTCACGACCCACTATTGAGGCCTACATTTTTCGCGACCCGCGGCCACGTAAGCTTTGTAGAAAAAGAAAAAAAAAGCAAAAATCGTAAGTTATTATGTCCAATGTCATACTACGTGTAAAATCGTACCAGTGTACGAAACATGTACAGTGCGATTTGATATCCATTTAATATTATATAATATTGTTGATACATATAAAATAGATTACAATCATTTTTAATCTGTAACTTTATTTGTTAATACTCTACGTTAAATAATTGAAAAATTATTATTATACTTTATATAATTTTATGAACTTTATTTTTTTTTTTTTTAAAGAAGACTTATCGCGACCCAATTTTGAAGCTTACGCGACCCGAAAATGGGTCGCGACCCACCGGTTGAAACCACTGGTTTATACTATATTATACATATTTAATTGTACTTATAACGACTATACTTGTCGTTTAAATACAGATGCTTCGGGCGGTTAAAAAAAAAATTCATCATATAATTTTATATTTTTTTATCTTTACCGCTAAAAATGTATGTGGTCCACGAGTAACTTTCAAAATTATTATTAGACCCTTTCTAAAATCCTAGTGAGGACCGTTGATCTATGTAATGCGTGCCAATATAAAATGAGTAATAACATACTCGTTCTCGTGCGAAATAAAAACGAGGCTCGACCGATACGCGTAATAACTTATAATTTCGATTTATATTTACTATTAAGATAAATTATCGTCATTCTTCGCACTCGACTGTTAATACAATACTGCGTATGCATACGAGTACATATTGTTTTATCCTCTCGTGCGGACATTTCCAAATTGCAACATATAGTATCATGTGCACGCGTATAAAATATATAATAATATTACATAATATTCTCCCCTCGAGAAGTCTACACGTATACAAACTAAATATATATATACAGTATATACGCGCAAACGGTGACGTCGGTTATAAATTAGCTAAACCGTAATAATAATAATAATAAAAAACTCATCCGTTTGTTTTGCGTATAAATCTCGTGCGAATTATATTAAAAGTAATTTATGTTTTACAATCGGTCGGATTTAATAACGACGATAATAATTTTCGAAATACTCCGGTGTTCATGTAAAGTCTGCGGGGGAAAAAAACGAACCGACCGGCGCAACGTTCTCCTCTCCCGCCGTCGCGCCAACGCGGGCAGACTCCATTTCATGGTCTGCGGAACATTGCTGGAAACAAAACGCGCTTTGGCGAAACAACGCCATCGCTGCCGACGCATAGTTCTACCCCTGTATACCATACGGTTGTTATGGACGAATTGTATTTTTCATCTCGTTCCCCTCCCTCGTTGTGTTCACGGTTTCGCGGTTCCCCGCCTTCTATATATACGTATACGTGTATGCAAAAACTCCGCGGTGAAACAATAATTTTTGCTCGCGTGTCTGATTGTCGGTAAACACATTCGATCCGTCTACGTCGATGACTGTATTATTACCGCGCGAGCATCGCCGAAAAACCACCCGCATCCGTTCGTCCCCTAAATCAGGGGTGGCCAACAGTTCGATCGCGACTCTCTTTCGCATTTTCTTGAATTTTTTTTTAATTTTTTCAAAAAACGAGCAAAACGTTTTTTTTTTCGTGAATTTGTGTATCTTTGTTTTACCCACGAATATAAAAATTATATTTAGAAAAAGGCAATGAGAATAACTATGAAAAACGAGATTATACACGGATTTGCGATGCAACGTCTACTTAAAAGCTAGATCGTCAGAAAATAACTTTTGGAACTTGTTAAGCAAGGAAGAATTTCCCAATTTAAGACGATTTGCTAAGTCAGTATATTCTTGCTTTGGATCGACATATCTATGTGAGTCAGCCTCTTCGTATTTACTTGAAACCAAAAGTAATTACCGATCTCGTTTGACTGATATGCATTCTGAAGATAGCTTGAGATTATCTTTGTCATCAAACACTCCAGATTTTGTGAAATTATCAAATCAAATGCAAGCACAAACTTCTCATTGAATAGTTAAATAAACGTAATAATAATAGCTTAAAAGTAATAATCATTAATTTGTAATCAAATATATTAAAATACGTGTTATGTAAAACTATAAAACTAAATGTTATTAATACATATGTGTAACACGCATATACGAGTACATATTTGTTTATTGACTACCTTTTTTTTTTTTTTTTGTCGATCGCGATAGCCTGAGAAAACTAAGAAGTCGATCTTAAGTCTATTAAAGTTGGCCACCCCTGCCCTAAATCACACTCCGCCGGGGTCGCCGAGGAGAAGTTCAACAAACGTATATTATAATACCATCACCGCGGTCGAGTTGTCGGCGCAACAACGATCTCGACCCTCGCGATTTCTGACGTCCAAACAGGTCACGATATCGATACGATGCACTGCACGCGGTTACGCGCGATCGAACGCGACAAGCAGCTACGAAATATATAAATACGCGTATCACACGAGATGTAATAATATTATTATTGCCTCGTGTCGTCCGCAGTGTCCGTACAGCCGCGGTGCAACAACAGCCGGCAATCGGGTTAATAAGCTTGTATCATAATATTTATCGGGTCTGGTGTGTCTTAATTTTTTGCGTTTTCTTCTTCTTCTCCGTATTGTACCTAATATACGAGACGAGCGGCGAAAATTGTACACAAACGGACGAGACGATAATATAAAAAAAAAAAAAAAAAATAATAATAATAATAATACTAAATGCGTATCATGAGCGTGCGGTCGTGTTCTTCGCTGTCCCATCGTCGGTTATTATCGTTTATTTTTCTTCTTTTCGTCGTTTGCTTTTCGACCGCTGACCGGGCCCTAACCCGTTTGAGCCGTTGGTCCGCGCGAGCTGTCACGCGTCCGCGTATATAACTTCACATACGCGTTTTGTGACTCAATCGTGCCGTGTGTGTGTGCGAGTGTGTAAGTACGCCTGTGCTTGTGTGTGCGTGTGTTTTTGTGTGTGTATGAGTGTGAATTTACCGACCATAAAACGTTTTGACAAATCCAATAAGATCTCTGCGATCGTAAGGCGAACACGTTTCACGGACGCAAAACGTATTACGATATTATTATCACGTGTTTGCGTATTATTATTATATTATTTTTTTTTTCTTCCACTTTTGCGGAATGACGAATAAATATATTATTATAATATAATATTTATACGCGTCTATATCTGAACGCGGACGCTCGTATAACATTTCAGACTTGCTCGTGCGCTGGTTGGACGTGCGTTATTGTGCACGGCTAAGCTGCTTTGCGTGTCTTTAAAATACACGGGAACACAACTGATAAGTGTCCAAACGGGAATACGAAATTAATATAATATGTAATATTTTTCTTTCGCCGGGTTTCAACGAGCAATAAGGAAACGCGCTATTTTTATTTTTATTTTTTTCCGGTTGAATCGTTAAATAATTTAATATTACGATATTTAGAAATGTATTTACCGATAGCGGTATAGATGAAAAAAAACCATTATTTTTTTTAATCTTTTCAATTAAAACCGTAGGCTCTTGGAATTTTAACATCGCCTGTTGTACTATAAGCTACTACGCGTATAATTAGGTACCGTATACAATGTTTATTAATTGTAAAAATAATAAGTAAATATTGATCGAGTGTTTAAGTAACCGTTCTTTTCTTCTCTGAGATGTGGTCCGTAGTAATTACAAATACCTAATTTTATTGTTTCATCCGAATCCAGTACCTGAATGTCTCACAAATGAAATAGTAAAATAATTTGGTGACAAACAAAAATGTGCTCAACTACATTAAATGATTTGGTCTAGAGTCTAGACTGTATGGGTACCAACAATTAATTATTATTAAACAAATTTTTATTCTCAAAGGTAACATTTGTCATAATGTAAATAAATGTAAATAATATAAAATTGAGTTCATTTCACATTATGTTTTGAATGATATCGATTAGCATATTTTAGTAAATATCAACATCGGTATACGAGTGAATATTATGTTAAGACTGTAAACATTTCTAATCGGGTCAATAGGTTATATCGAAAACTTAAATCAACATAGGTACAACAATATGGTACGGTAATCAATCCAGTTTTTTAAATAAATGTACTCTAGAAAAAGTATTATCACTTTTTGTTGACTTTATTACATAATTAAAATCCAGTTTTACCAAAAGTATTACGTATATATATTATTTGTCCTATGCCTGAGCGGTACAAGTTAAAAACGGGTTATAGAAAAGAAAATTATGCGGACGATGAAAAATGATGGGTTAAGTAAACGCAATAAGATTGCAATTATTTCCCAGGACGGAAAAATGTTGATTATTGAACGGCACGCACACGCGTTAATCACATCACGCGATTCGCCAAGACATTTTTGCATCACGGAAAATCATTTATCAAACACCACTATTTCCGTCGTAACGGACGGTAGAGTGTTCGCGGGGCTGACGTATTAATTTATCGCGAAAACGAATAGAATGTAGGGAGAACCGAGTCGTTGGATTGCCCGCAGACCGATATGACGTGTCGCGCGCAGGGTCTTACGGGCACAACAAAAGTTAGTGTAAACATGTTGTTATCATAGCCTGGACCAGACAAGGGAGCGGGTGAGGACTTATGGGTTTGTAACACCCCACTCACCCATACCGCCCAAAATATTAATAAATGTATGTTTATTTATTTTTTCGCCCTCACTTAACAAAACAACAAGTAGTTCTTGTCCGCGCAAAACATATTGAATAGGTGCAAAGGTAATTATGTCAAATTTTCCGTAGTTATTCGTTACTCGATAACATCGCAGCCCTTGAAAACCTTAAAACCCTCCTCCCCGTAACACACTTTTGTGTACGCGCCCGTGAAAGGACGGCAAACGTCTTCGGCAGACGGCCGGGCGCGCGCTCGCTCTCCATTGTTTAAACGCGTCGCGTTAATAATGCGCGAATTATAAACCGCGCGGTCGACCCTCGTCGGTTGAAGTCCGCAACGCATTCGCAGGGTGGAACGGACCGACCTCGGTAAGAGCAAAGGGAAAAAAGGTTATTACACGTACACGCCACCGCCACCACACTCCGAGTCCTAAGCATACACACACACACACACACATATGTAGCGTGTAGGTAAGCGCGTGTGTGTAGGGTTTTAATTAAAATTTACCGCCATGACAATACGCGCACGCACACGCGCGCGCGCGGTACTAGACTCACGTGCGCACGTGTGCGCTGTGTGGGCACGACAACGAAGACGACATAAAAGGCCGAAGAGCTGTTTGTGTGTAAAATATTCGCCGCCATCGCGAGCGCGCACGCACACAAGCCGTCCGGTGCAGTTCAATGCGTGTGAGTGCGAGTCGGTGTGCGTGCGCGTGAACACGGGGTTTTTCGACTGGTATCGGTTTCCACGAGCTTTGTGCGTAACGCACGCCACGCACACGAGCGACCGCGATTCTTGGGATTCCACGGAGGTCGACCTTTACGTCGACTGCGTTACGCATTCGCATACACGCTAAACGGGTCCACTCTGTGCATCGCATAAAGCGGTTTCCGATACGTGGTCCACGGGGGTGGATTTTTAGGGGCCCGGAGTTGCGTTCAAAGTGAAAATATCACATGCATGTAGCCTAAGACCTGCGGGACGAGATTATGAGCAAAAAAGAAAGGCTTCACTCCTCACGTAAAGTTTCAAAATCCACGGAATAACTAATAACTATACACATATACATATATATATATAGTTCACAGGCGCCCCGATACAAAGCTAAGGTACTAATGTTTTCGTGGGTCGAATGAAAAATGTTTATTCATCAAGCGTTCTTACATAGTACAAATATCATTTTTATAGATTTTAAATTGTGGTAGTCTAGTTATAGGTGTGCGATACATACCTTACAACATCATAGTGTATTCCCAAAAAAATGATTGTGTAATAACTAATAATAGCAAGGTATATATTTGTTAATTAATCTACAATTAACTAACGGACAGTGCTGCCATTCGAGCACAACATAAAGTTAGTACATTTTAAATTAAAGTAAAAATCTATAATAGACATAATAATAATAATGATGTCAAGTAAAATAGTAAAACATTATAAAGTATTTTTTACTATAAGAAAAATGTTTAGACAAAAAAGTTGGGTTCTTTATCGGCGGTAGACATTAACCGTATTATAGGATCGTTATTTTACAACTAAAACGGTTTTGGGTAAATAACCATTTGAAAGCTTTATGGAATTATTTCCTACACGGATTACCAAATGATTAATCGTAAACAAAAATATAAATAAAAAACTAACTGCTGTAGTAGGTTAAGCGATATTAAATCAAAATCTGGATGGAATACTTATATAAGAGAAGCAGTCATAACGCGGATTTGTGAGAAGCAATAAGCATACCCTTACAGCAGCCCCCAAATCACGGCTATGTGCTTATGAAAGTGCAGCGAGCGCATGGTAGTACACAGTGACTTGACGAGTGTGATTTTCGTACGTAAATACATTGTATGATAATAACGCGTATTGATGTGCAAATGAGAACTTTTGAATATGACTAATAAACGATCTATTATATGGTAGTATAATCACATGAGTCGGACGGAGTTGAGGTACCAAGGGTTCGCAAGGAGGGTGTGGATACCCGCGGTCGAAACGCTCCGCGGCTCCGATGGTTTTCGAGTCATCGCACCCGCTGCTTCAGCCTTTGCCAGGGACAAACGCGCATTCGGTCACCCGTCATCGGTAGACTTTAAGCCGCTACAGCAGCAGTGCAGTTGCATGTACCGTCATCACTCGTTCAGCCGCGGGCGCAAGAGATGACTGATTGCCTTTAGATGGGGATTCCGTTTTCTATATATATATTATATATTATACGGTCGAGTGGCGGATGGCGCGCGTGATATAATTACCGTCGTCGAAAGACCCTCACGACGGAAGGGACGATGGTGGAGATGTGCGTAGTGCGTAGCAGACGTCTCGCGCGCGAGCGGTCCTTGGCGACAGGAGTCGCGCGCTCTCGGCCTCGTCATAATTACACTGCAGCACCACCGGCCGCGCGACTGAATGATTAACGACTTTTCGTCGGGGGCGGGTGACGCGTCGCTTGTGTAAATATAATATTTGCATCGCGACGGAATGATTGTATAATATTATTATTATTCTTATTATTACAATGAAAACGGTGAAAAGTATTAACGACGGCGTTTCGCGTGACAACATTTTATTATAACTGTTCATACATAACAATACGTCATATTATTTACTCTCGCTGTATACTCGCTTAACTCTTACGCCTAGTGCAACTCAGTGGGTATTACCCGGGTCACAACATTATAATGTATTGCACACTCCGGGGGTAGATGCCGTCAAGAGATATTCGTGAGGGGCGTAGTGCGTAATGAAATCGACGACTTCGTAGCAACAACGGGAACTCGGAAAATAATGAAGCATTAATTTCGTTCTGGTCTTTTCTTAATCAAGAACATCATACGAATGCAGATATCGAGATGATCTTCGATACGGGCCATTGAAAAAATGTCTTGTCCCTAACAGACCGGAATGGACCTTGCGTATTATAATAAATGGCGAGATAATGATAATGATAAGCGAGCCAAATAAAACACGACCCACAGGCGAAGTCTTCTATGTAAACGGCTAGATCGAGTAAAAGCAGCTTTAAATGAGGTGTATGAAAAAGTACAAGAACCCGAGAAGCATTTAACAGAGACCTTTGGAAGTATTCGCGGTCATCTGTGAAAGATGAAAAAAACAAAGAATCGTGAATATACGCACCGACCGATACGATGTCGTATAGTGTTTCGATGAGCTAGGGGGTGGCCGCCACAGCGAGGCCTAAATCGGCTGTTAACCTCTGGCCCCCGCTAAAACTACGCGCCAAGAAATCTTTCGTATTGTACAGCATGCTAATTATACATAAAAAACGTGTAGTATAACGAGTATAGGCGCTACGAGACCGCGACCATTAAGGATGTATTATTTATTATCTCACGCGGATATCTGCGGGCGGCCGTACAACCACTTGATCGTGAGCCGCCAAATTAATACGCATCATATAAATAAGTGTACCGGCATTTAATGTGTACATGTGCGTAGTAAACGTACACGCACGTAGTGCCCACTACGATGCGCTAATGCGTTTTTTATTACGACGCGGATTAGATCGCGTACACGTCGAGAGTACCGAGCACAACGTAACGTTATTGTGTACGAATAAACGCGCACCGTCGTCGTGTTGTGTATGATATGTTAAAAACATAATTATTACCATCATCGTTGTTGAGACGCACGGATCAGCGGTTTTACTCACGTAATAATAATATGATTATTATTATTATTATTATTACCATTATATTAATCGACGACGATATGCCATTACCCGCGGTGCGCACTGCCGAATAGCCAGGCACACATTTCATATATAAGTCCTCGCGGTTGATCTTTCGAGATTTTCTCGCATTACTGCTATATGCCAGCGGTTCTCAACCTAGCTCAAGAGTAAACCGGAGGATCCACGTCCGAGGACACGTCGGAAGGAATCAAATAAAAAATTCAAACGTTGTTACTCGTCAAATTTTTATACACATAATATGTATAATATTATACGGGATTTTATACAAGCAAATCCGCGAATTTTTTTTTTTTTTTCCATCAAACCAAATATTCAAGTACTGTTAAGAGGACGCCGCCACACCCGCGTGCGTTGTCTCCGTCTTACGCACATCATGGCAAACATGTGTTCAGCGGAACCAATTTTATGTGATTAGCTTTAATATTAGAGTATTCAGTATATCTATTGGAGTATACTGGTCTGTTATTGAACTCAAAGGGAAGAACAGTGTCTGTGTCTTCTCGTAAATTACTTCATACTTAGAAGCTTCTTGAAATTGTAATATTTTACATAATCATAACTCGCTTATAAATTTAAATATCATAGAAAACCAACGAGAATACACAGCTGATAATGTTCTTCCCTTTGAGTTCGATAATACGTCAGTTTGCTATAATATTAAAACTAACTACAAGAAATTGGTTCTACTGAACATGTGCATTTGTTCTCTTAAATGGAAACAAAACCAAAATCATTGTTCACTTTAAAACTTATAAGTAATATTATTATTAGTAGGGCCCGGATTTCAATGCAAAGTGCATATTTTTTTAGTTGATCATACACAATGCTTTCTAAGTACATAATTCGTTTCATGTAACGAGAGTTTGAAAGCTACAAATTTTATTTTGCATTTTTTTGCATATTTTGACGTTTTTTCATTTTTAGAGCATTTTTAGCATTATTCGATCATTTTGTTAGTTTTTAATGCATATTTGTTCAATATAGATATAAAACTTGGACTATTCAAAAAATTATCTTAAGATAAATTATTTTTTTTAATATTTAAGAAGGTTTATCGGGTTTTTCCATACACATTGTCAATTTTTTAATAATTTATTAGCATAATTATGTTTTTTTTTTAAATTTTTTTTTAAATGACATATTTTTGTTTATACACGTCTTACGAGTTGTAAGGAGACAAATTAAAAAGCAAATCATTGATTCATAATTTACTATACGAATTTTAGTTTAAGATTGACCATGATTCCTGGTTTTTGGGGCTTCGTAGATTTTTATTTTTAGCGTCTGACGGGCGATCAAAATATGTTTAAGAACCGCTGCAGGTATATACTACATACAATATACATGGTATATCACCTTTCGCGCACCCTTGCACTTGCCTCAACCCGTTGGCGGTAACATTGGCCCAATCATTGTCGTACAGACTGCGGTACGCGCGTGTAACGACGTAATAATTGCGTAGGCGTAATCATCGTCCATTTTCGATTTTGACCTACGTACATATTATGCGTACGCGCACAGCGGGGGGGGAGAGGGGCTACTGCCATTTACCCGCCGCCGTTACGGTATAACTGCGTGTATAAGTACGTACACGTGTACGACCGTTTTTTGGGGTCCCTGACCGCGAAAACGTTTACTCGATTACAGTTCGTTTCCACTTTTGTTTCAAAATCACCGTGTCCTTATCGCACTGGCGCATGGACTGCAGCGGTTCCATTATCATGCCGCGGCTACCATAACCGTATAAGGAGTGGGCGCGAAAGTGTCGCACGAAAACGTCGTCCTTAAGCAGCGAGTACTGGTGAACGGCCGATGCACAAGTGAAGCTGCACGGACGCACGCACGCGAGTGTGTTTAACTGGAAATCCGTTAATCGTCTTAACGTACAGCGCGTGTTATTTTAGTGTGTACGCGTGTAACGTACACGAAACGCAAGGTTTGAAGCGAATATTTATAATAACGCCTACGTGACGTGAAAACGATCTTAAAATATAATACACAAGACGGTAGAGAAACAAAGCGAGTTTTTCTCGAGATAGAGAGAGAGAGAGAGAGAGAAAGTATTGATCAGGCCAACGCAACTAATTTCGGTAGTTTATATACGCACAAACTTTATTAGTGTACCTGCAGTGTATAACGGTTGTATATATATATATATATCTGGCTTAAATCGCAGGGATCTTAACGAGAGCTGTATAGATATTTATCACGACGGGACAAAAACAATTAAACGATTAAGCCCGCTGTACCTAAGAACGCGCGCGTACTGCTGTTAATTATGTACAACGATTAGAAATGGGTTGTTCCGGCCCCGTGCTCGAATCGGCGGTAATCGCAATCGAAGTTTTCTAGTAACAACCTTAATATTTTATACTGCTGTACGCGGGCGGATCACACCGCGGTTATCGATTCTCGGTCTCGCGGATGAAATCGTTATTTTCCCAGTCGTTTTTCTAATGCGCCGTCGACAATCGACCGTACAGCTATACAGTATAATAATTGTATTCTAGTTGAGTTATACGTTCATGCCGTACAGTTCTTGTGTTCTATTAATAATTGTATTTATATGTGTGTATATAGTTTACTCGTTTATACTATCGTTGACACCTGAAAATCAAAACCAATATAACTATTAGACCTTTCATCGAGTTGAAATGTTAGAGCTTTAAATATATATATTCTATACGATGTTTTATTAATATAGTTCACGGGAAAACGTTTTAAAGTGAACTGTTGAAATATTTATGACCCGTGATCGATTTGAACGCATCCGATATTTGATAGTTTTGTAATTCAATGGATTTGCCCAGTGACCTAGATAATATTTATCCATCTCCGATTTGTCTCATATCGGTTTCATAGATAATATTGTCTTGAAAATAATTAATCTATAATAAATAACCGACGCATCCGGTTCGTGAAGACTCGAAGTCGACTGTTAAATGAACAAAAAGCGTAGTGGCGAGTTATGGGCTCGGGGAAGAGGTGAAATGGCTGAAAGTGTAATTTTCATGTATAAAAGTTGAGTCTGCGTATGTATATGTATATAGTGTTTAAGAAAAAGACCGTACTCAAATACATAAAAATGGGTTATTTCAATAACGGAAAAAAAATTTATCCTCTTTATATTACCAAATACCAGTTGTATGTACCCCTGGGCATTAGGAATATTTTTCTTTGATTTTCATAAAATTTTCTCAGATATTTTCGATTTCTATTAATCATTTGTACTTTTTTAGTTGAAACCCTCTAGCTGTTATACCGTGATTAGTTTTTGTATGAAAATGCAAAACATTTTGTTTGATTTTTTCTATTACGAATCGTGATTTATTTTTACCAAATACATATTTAATTTGAGTAATATCAGTTAAATCACGGGCTCATTTACTAGAAGCCGGGAAGTTATGGGAACACCCAGCACCCCCGTGAGTTCACCTCTTTACCTACGTACGTACCCACTGTGTTTATAATATTGCGTTATTCGAAAATCTTATTTGGTATTGTTTGTAATTGATTTGCTAATCTTATGTATTTATATATATGTATGCACGCTTTGTTTCGGATTCTTGTAATTCAGAAGCACTCGATGACAGATTGATAGTATAATTTCATCGTTACGAAAACGTAGTCGCGCGAATGATATAAATAACACAAGACAAACGGTACGTATACAAGGGATGTAAAGCAAGACACGCGCTATAAAAATGTACGTGTTCGTCTTTTCACCAGGGTGTAGTGTACATAACACGTAGGTAGAATACTAAGACAACGGCGTACTTCACTGTTCGTTAAAGTTCACTCCCGTAGCAATAATAATAATAATAATAATAATAATAATAGTATGGTAATAAGATGATGGCCGGGTCGAGCGAACTTTTTGTTATTACTACTGTCATAGTTGTTTAAAGGCGTAATAATGCTAATGCGTGTGCTGTTACAAGATATTTCCGCCGAGATTCTATTACGAATTTTTTTCGCCGTGAAGCTTACGCGTATTTTATAAAACATTATACATATACTTACGTATGATATAGTGCGCGTTGCCGTCTGGCGGGCGGGCGGTCGGACGACGAAAACGCGACGAAAAAAAAGATCATAAAAAAAATTCACGACGAGCAACAGAGTGTCCTATTACCGACGTGATACGCCCGAAAATATAAACTGTCCTTAGAGTCTACGTTGTGCGACCGATTTGGCGGTTTATTCCTTACCGCGGCAGTTAGAACAATACGCGCACGCCAGCGGTCACCAGTTAATATTTTTGGAGAGCCAAATTGGGAATTTTGAACATTTTTGGGGGCAATCAAAATAGCCAAACAAAAAATGTTTAACATATTATATAATAATACAAAAGTAACACAAATAAAAAATAAAATACAAATTAACAGTCATTATAATATAAATATAAAGTTAGGGTAAAATTAGTGGAAAAAATGGCAAGTAACCTTGCTATCGAATTTTATTCGTATTTTTTATCGGTTTTTACTTTTTTTTCCTTGTCTGCGGGCCACCATTTGGTGACCACCGATGTACGCAATACCACACTGCTATGACACGAACAAGCTGAACAGTGTACATTATGCTAAAACAAATAAATAATAACAGTGTACATGATTCGTCGAAGACCGAAATACATAATTACCGTCATTTTATATTACAGTATTGATGTCGTATTATTGCAAATGCTACTGCACGTTGATCGTCTTATAACAAAAACAAATTTAATATGTACACTATTTAGTGCATACCTCGAGTTCAAATACTTTTCGTTATCAAGCACGTGATAGGTAAACATTATGAAATATGAATACATCTTCGCAAAGTCGAGATATTATAAAACGTAAAATTACCAATTCGTGAATCGCACAAATATTAATTTGGTGTTTGAATATTTTCAACTTTTCAATGTGAATTTACCAAAAGTTCACCGTCCCCTTCCCTACCACCTTTGACGGACTGTAAACAGGAGAGAAGAAGATAGGATTTTACCGAATCAATCGTTTAAAAGGTCAGAAAAAAAGCAACAGAAGTTCATCTAATCGTCGGTTTAATATAACTGCCATTTATGTTGATTCAAAACCCGATATATATATATGTATAATATTGTATTTGTTCGTCAACTAACTCGATTTAAAGCGCTATATTAATATCGCAGTATACATTTTAAAGACGTATTATGACAAAGATGTATAGTTGAGAGTTTGCAACAAAATATTATGATACAATATTGTATGAAATGTCTGAAACTAAATGTAGTTCTTGTGACGATAAAAGCAAAAAAAAAAAACGTAATTCTTTAAATCCGCTGGAACTTGTGTACTACGAAAGAGTACCTACCTTATTATTAGTTTAATTTACAACTTCATTAAACAGTATTTACTAAAGTAAAACTTTGCCGCTTTTAATCTTATCACTTTCAGTTTGTTAATACATTTATCTGAATAGTTCTGAGTACGACTTTCAATTTCTTTGGCAGTCGTATTATGTATTTAAAATTAATTATAATGGCATTTGTCGGGAATGTTTTCCGATATTAGGAATGAGGTTAATAACAAGATCTCGCCAATCGAATTAATTACAATTTCACCGTAGATTCTTTATAACCGTGTATTAAAAAGTGGTTCGAAAAGTTTTAAAAGAATACGTGTTTTTTTTTTTTCTAATAACCAACCGAAAAATAAGAACATTATACAACGATAACGTTATACCTTTATTATACTTTCCCCTGTAAAGAAAAAAAATTATTACAAAATCATGTTAATCGTGACACATTCCGGTATGTCAAATTATCTTAGGTTATCATTTGATCGCTTTACCTTTCTGTACAAAATGCCCAACAGGTGGTCGCCAGAGTCCCGTTCGAGTTCACCATGGTAGTCATTGTTCACTGCAGTTTGAAATCAAATATAGTTAATATTCTTATTATGCTGCGTCGAATGGTATAGTCTCTCTGTCTCTGTCTGTGGCGCCGAAAAATGTAAAAATATTCTGAACGTTTAAGGACATTGATTTAAAGTTTAAATGTATTTCGCTACGTGTATACAGTTAAAATTTTTTGAAAAATGTACAAATTAAAATTTTAACCGCACAAACGTAGTAAGAATCAAAAGTAAAACAAAAAACTTGATCGATAATCAAATGAAAAAAGAAAACGAGTTTTTCATATTTTTTCGGCGATCTCAAACGGTGTACAACATCTAAATTCCAAATAGTTCCGTTTTAACATGTCGTTTTCGCAATATTCGGGTAGCGCGTTGATTCTCCCCTCGTCATCGCAGTTTGGTTGTTCATAGTCGAGCCTCCTACATAAACACGCAATACAAAAAATGACCGTGTTGCTTATACTTTTTGCACTGCATAGTAAACAGCGGTACGGTTTTTTACGATTTGTGCGAGTATGAGCTGTTGTTACGGTTTTTTTTACCGTCGCCTGTCACAGCTTCGGTTCAACTGTCAGTCGCGGATACATTAAAACTAATCCGAAAACGTGCGCGGGCCGCATTGTTGCTGTTCGTATGTTGTCATCCTTTGATAAATTAACCACACGGTTAAATGTGATCGTAGGCACGATTTACAGTAAAAACCTATTCCCGGACATAAGCCTCGGAAATATAGCACTTGTTGCGGTTGATTAGATAACCTACAGAACGATTAACGGGCACAAAAACGCACACATATCTATTTATATATTATTATACTCTACCGACTTCAATATCGACCGTAATACCGCGGAGGGCGCGACTATGGGGTTTTATTTTTTTAATAAAAGAAAATACATTCACCGTCCAAGCTACACACAGTTTAAAGAATAAATAATTAAGTGACAACTTTTTTCACGTTTTTACGTTTGTATAACATATTGTATATCCATATTGTTACACCTATGAACCATGTGATGTATGGAACGATGATAATACTCGGGCGAGAAATGCCCATGATCACGCATCCACAAACAGTTGATATGAAAAGGGAAGGGTAAACGATGTTTTTTTCTACTGACTTATAAACATTTTGTTTAACGGGCAAAATATATTTATGAAAATAATTATAAAATAAACTGCACATAGTATACTTGATACACATTATATATCGTTTTTGACGGTTATATGGCATACGCGTAACGACCGCGACGGTATGTAAACCATATTAATATCACGTTTAACATTTGTTTATATTATTATAATTAAAAACAACTAAACGCTATTCGTGGTATACGATAAAAACGAAATCCAATAGAGGTTCATATTTTCTACGGACAAGTTTTACGCGGCGGGCAAGCATGAAAATAATAATTAACTACATCTCCGGAGGGGTGATTTACATTATTAAAAGCGAAAATTTATTGTTCCGACTTAACCGGTGGTAAATATTTGAACTCGGGAAATTTCACCGGCGAGGAGTATTTAAAAAAAAACCCACGACCACGGGTAGGATATTTTACGACTTTGGTTTAGCTGTAATCAAGACCGGCCCATCGCTATAGCAAAATAGGCAGACGTCCGGGGCGACAACACTTTAAGGGTGGCAAATTTCGAACAAAGATTTAACTATTTATTGGTCGATTTTGCAAAAGAAAAAGCACGCAAAATACATTTTATTTGATATATTTTATAACCTGCTCTGACAGACACCTCCCAATAGTGGATGTTTTTTTTTTGAAACGGGGACATTTTCACTATTTTGGGGGATACCTATATGGACACCTATAATATTTTGAAATTAAAATAATGCCAAAATACGGTCGTTTCATGTCGTCAGTATAGAGGTTGAAAAGAGTTATATTTTCTCTCATATTGTAACCTAAGCAAACTAGATTGTACTGGAACAGCAAAATTCCATATAGGCTAAACTTACCGATATTGCCGACGGAATTGATTAATTTATATTTACTTACTTCCGTGTGTATCAAACTAATTAAATTAAAAATAAAAATTTACATTTAAAAATAACATTTTAATTAAATGTTACCTAGCTTAATATGCTCTAAATTCACACGTCTACTTTTTATGAATTTCGAATTTCTACCCCCTCAGAATTGTGGAATCCTTAAATAGTGGACAACATTTTGGTGATCAGGTGAATTTGGAATTCAGAAGTTTCAGTGTATTGTAATTGTTATAGTTGTAGTTTATCAATGAAAAATGTATTTATTTCATATCACAGTGTTTTAATGTTTAATACTAGTGTATAATAATATTCTTCATAAATTAATAATGTCTCGTATTTTTTTCATCGCATTTATTTTTCCATACCACCCTTTTCACCCCAAAACAACATAACTATTTAATAGGGGTGTCAAACATTAGATTTGCCTAGGGTGGAAAAGAACCCGAGGCCGGTCCTGACTGTAATAATATCCTACATAATATTCTGCACACATATATTTGGTTGTAGGTATAATGATCAATGCAGACACGCCTACATTGGTGTTTGATGAATTATAATATTGTATTACAGAGATCGAGTAATTATCGTAACAGTATAATTCATATTTCCAACCCCAAAAATTAGAACGCAATAATCACGTAACGGACGACAGTACTTATATATGAGTATATGCACGCACCTGTGCGGAGTGCGTAACATTTCGTTCGGTTATTATTGTTGTTGTAACTTTGAAACTATGTGTATACGGGGTGTCCCGCCGAGGTTTCACCCATTGCGATATTTGCTTGGACAATGAAGACATTCAAATTCTGTTATGTTTTTATAAGATTCAAAAGGACAAGAACAACAAATGTTTTGGTTAAAAGGGTGAAAAAAAGGTTTATTATTTTATTATTTTCGAAAAATTTGAAGGTGGCTATTTTATAGAGTTTATTTTTTGAAAAGAATCTTGACGTTTCAACATTTTATTTTCATTGGCCTCATGAATTTAATGTAATTTTAGTTTCCAGAAAAATTGTGTATTTACATTATAATTGAATGATTATTTATATAAATTATTATCTTGTCTCGTTTTCTTTTAGGTTTTGTATTTAGTACACGATTCTTATGAAAACCATAAGCTCAATGAAAATAAAACGTTGAAACGTCAAAATGTTCAGAAAAATGAACTCTATAAAATGACTACCTTAAAATGTTTTGAAAATAATAAAATAAAAAAACATTTTTTCACCTTTTTAACCTGAACATTTGTTGTTCTTGTCCCTTTGAACCTGATGAAAACCTAACAGAATTTGAATGTCTTCATCGTCTAAGCAAATATCGCAATGTGTGAGTCCCCGGCGGGACACCCTGTATACATTACACTATGCGAATTATCGCGGAAGTGAAATGATTCGAGTACGTTTCGAACAAGTAAACGTATATATTATTCTAATTTATAATATACCGCGGTATATATTACGCGCGCCACAACTTGCGTGTACCATAACGGAATGGAAACTATATACAGGTGTGTATAACTCTATACTCTTTACCCGGACAAAGTTCGCGTTTTAATAATATAAGATTGCGACTTTTTTTTTTCTCATTCTTTTGACAAACTTTTCGCCAACGCATTATGCTCCTCCACCCACATATACATATATTATTACCGTCGCTCGCATCAAGTGAAATTATTTTCGTGCTATTAAAAGGAAACACGTATACATGTATATATTTCTTGTGCATAAACGAAATATTTTCGCATCGCTCAGAAAAAGAAAAAAAAACATATATATATATATATATATATATATATATCTACTAACGGCGCACCTCATATTATAATAATAATGACGGCACGTATTATATTATACATACGTGTACGACTGAGTAATTTATAGTATTAAAAAACTTTCTGACGTTTACCAGTTTAGCTTTTATTATTACAATTTTTTCCTCGAGACGAAAATGCGCTCGTCTATCTCCTATACACACCAGTCGTGTTGTACTAATACACATCGCATAAGTTAAATATTTCATCAGCAATATACGATGACGACGACGAGTAAAAATACGCACCTGTAAATATCGTATTATCTTATAACCGAAAAAATGTTTTAAATATTTTGACGGCGAAAACTCATTATTTTTAAACAAATCTTTCGTTTCCCGCAGTTGATCAAATTCAATTATCTCCGAATTAGATGGAAAACATATTTATATTTACCAACAGGCTCTATTTTAATTTTTTATTTATTTTTACATGAAATTTGCTCCGACGTACACTGCCCGTTTAAGACGAACCAAGTTTGCGAATAATCGGACCGATCGTCGACACACAGGAAAATCTGAGTGGGAGAATAATAAATGTGCGAAAAATCGTAAAAATATAATAATATCCCGACGCGATAGTTTATTATCTGGTCGGAGGTCCTTAAACTCCTTATATTATACTACTATAAAGGCATATTTTAATGAAAACTGGTATAATGTTTATGTTTTTATGATTTAACAGTATTTTACGACGCGCAATATAATGATATACGTATAATCGCGTACAACAATATAACATGACGAGACTAGCTGGTTGTTGTCGTTATGGAAACTATCAAATTATTACCACGATTGACAAAAGTCCATTAACTACGATTGGAAAACTGGCCTGCGCCATTCACATCATGTGCGATACGTGTCGAATATTTTGTAAATACGAGTACAGTGCAACAATCCAAACAAATTGGTGAGCTCACACACACACACACCGAATCGAGAATATAATAATTATAATAATAATAATAATAATAATAATAATAATGATAATATAATAATACTACAGCACTATGTATACGCGCGCGTTACGACAATGATGACGGTAATGAATGACATTAAGTCGTTAATTTCTATTCTGTCATTCTTCGGAAACATATATTTTCAGTACGATTTTGTACAATTTATGGTATACGCGTAATTATATTATATATACCATAACTTGATGAATGAAAGTTGCATTAATTATTCGTCGTTCGATATCCCAACAATTAATCATTTTTAATACAATTAGACAGTGATATATAAATCGATTAGTCGCTGGTATTATTTTGCTAAAATATTACTATGATTACAAGTAAATACGGAATCATATTTTATGGGAGCCCGTAAAATACGAGCGAGGTGCATAGTATCCGAATAATATAATTTCTAATAATCAGGACTCGAAATTTTAAGAACCTATCATAGCAGTGAAATACGAGTTATTACAAAACACCGAATAATATACGTCCATATGATGACTATAAACGCTCAGAGTTAGTTGTATACGTGTGTCACTTGGTTCGATAAAAATAAAACATCTTTCATCAAATGTGTGTTTAAATGTTAAATTTAATCTAGACAACATAATTAAATATTTACAAATAAAACAATATTGTATCATTGATGAAACAAATTCAAATTTTCTCGTTTTGGTAAATTGTATTGAATTGTTCAAACTTAAAAGTTACAAAAAAAGTAATATTGGTCACGGATTGCTTAAAAATAATAAAAGATGTACCATCTTACTAGCCACCGATGTGAATATTTTTTGAAATTTAGTGATAGTGCGTACTTATTATACATTTTATTTCGAATCAATTTTAAGAAATGCAATTTTACTAATCGAACAACATTTTCCCCACCCCCTTGTCATAGCCTCAACACCATAGAGTCTGCGGATATCGTACATAATAACGTGTTGATCAAAATAATACTTTAAAATACATATAACTAGTATACACCTATTTATGATGCGGTTTTTTACTTGAAAACGTGACTCGGTGACTGTAGTCGTATGTAAACATTATGGTCGTGGACTATGATGAGTGGATTGAATGCTTGACTGCTTGCTATGACAACTTGTAGTGTCAGGTCAAAGTCGGCCGGTATAAATAGTCAGGGCGAAATAGCCAAGCCAAGCAGGTCTTATCGTAGGACAAAAGAGAGGTCTGCTGACTGCTACGGTTGTTCGGTACCGATCGCATCACCGGTGCGTTTTGGCGATAACATATGTTAGCTAAGGCGTGCACTTGACGGACCACGGCGAAAACCAAGGAGCCGTAAGAGCTTGTTATCGCCGATACGACCACATGCGGAAATATACGCGTTTAAATGAACTATTTAAATTTAATGGTAAAACGTGATCTGTTGCGTCATTGATCTCAAAGCGAAAAATAATATTAGTATTAGCGAATCGAATAAAAGAAAAAATTACTCGACGTTTTAATGGCGATTTGAATGATCAGCACTCGTTATGGAATCGACGAAATTTGTGTCCCCGCGATCGTCCATAAACGCAGTGTTTGTAGGATTTTGCGTACAATGACTAAAATTCGTATACCAGGCCCCGCGAGACGTTCCGGCGCCGCCCGGCCCGCCGGCACCGAATACCATGTGTATAATGTACACGTCATTATAATATTCAAGTACGTTATTATACGGGGAAATGACCGAGAAAATATATTGTTATTGCGTCGTACACACTTCCGGTTTGCGCGAACCTCGAAACTTCTACCCGGAGGCGCGAAGACATTATAGACTTGGTGTATATGTATAGTGGTATGGTATACTTAACAAACGCGAACATTATCGAAAATGGGATTTGTTAGTGCTGTTCGAAACGCCCGTATTGTTATTGCACTGAAAGATACGCAATTTTCGATATCTACGAGTATATATACGTATATATATACGAACGGGCGGGATAAGAGAGAAAGAGAGCGAGTAAAGAAATGAAAATAAAAATCGCCAACGCGTTTCCGTCGGATCGATAAACAGCAGTAGTTCGGGGGCTTGTTTTTTGTTTTCGTTTTTAATGATAGTTTTTTTCCCCCGCCCCTCCCCGCGAAAACTTTGCACCCTTCGTATTGTCGCCTCGTACAGCGCGCTGCGTACACATAATAACGACTATACATACCTACTATTATACGCCGCGAGCAAATCGAATTTCGTACGCGATAAAACCGTATTACACTTACGTAATTTTGTCATGTATAATATTATGTATAATTAAAAAAAAAAAAAAAAACACAACTCGTATATCATTTGCGGGTAAAAACCGCGTGCACGTGCGATATTTATCATTAGTGTCACGCGCGCGGCTCCGTACCTCTCTATATTCACCGGCTAACATACAAATAATAATATATAATGTATAAACACGTATATATATACCGAACACGCACACACGCGCCACGCAATCTTCAATACACGTGTGTATCCTATCGTATTATTATAATCGTATCATATCGTCTTCGCGTATCGCATCGCACGTACGAACGAATACCTGCTGCTGCTGCTGCTGGGGTGGTCGTTATTCGCTAGTGTAATGATGATCAAAATAATATGAAAAAAACAGTGAAAACCACCCCACGCCGCGGCGCCGAGGGTGTACATAATCTAAATATAATCATCACCAATAGTTATAATAGTACGTGCGGCAAGCCGCAGACGATGTTATAGAACCCACGCTCACGTGCAACTTCTGCACGGGTCCACGGACGACTCGTCTCCCCGCAGCGGCCCCGGGGGTACAACACGGGGTGCGCCGCGTTACCGTGTAACAATAATTATTATTATTCGCAGTAACCACGTCGTCTCGTTATGATATACGGATATATATATATTATGATGACGGTACAGTGCACCACCTACGTACATCGTACGGATATGAATATGCACGCACGGGGCGGTGGAGGAGAAATTAGCAGCTCGTTAAGAACCGGGGAAACAGAAGACGATAAAAAATGAAAAAAAAATATATTAAAAAGGGGCTGCTCGGCGCGTAACCTGTACACAGTCGGTAGGTGTTTAAATTCGATTTGACGCGGACCGGGCACAGTACGCAACACAAGACTCGTACAATTACTGGTATTATCGCGCGGTGTACAATGGTAACACGCGATAAACGATCCCTTTGTGCGACGCCGCCGCCGCCGCGGAGAGTGTCTTCGGGTCGTCCGCGCGCCGCTGTACACGCGGTGCGATGTACCGTCGCGGGCTCGCGATGCAGGCGGGGTCGGCGTGGACGGTGATTTGGTTTTTTTTTTTCTTTTGCCTTTTCGAAAAACTCACCGGGCACCGTCGTGTACGGCGTACGAGATGATTCGGTTAGGTTAGAAACGACGGCGGCTGTTGCGGCACACGCGAGCACCGGGTTAAGTCGCACGGTGCGTGCGACGTATAATATAGTACACGATATGAGAACGCAACAATTACCGTGTTGGATGATGCGGCACATTCTTTACGGTCTCACCTCCCCTCGCCTCCCCGCACCGCCGTCCGGTCCGATTATTATATATCGTTATGGTTTTTTCCCGATACGCCGCGCCGCCGCCGACATCGCGAGCCTATTTCATTTACCGCATAGTATATTATACGTATACATCGTATATTTTTTTTTCTTCTTCTTATACACTCCATGGGTACGCGACGACCACGCGGTCTCGTGTTTACGTGCCTTTGAGAAATTTCGGATACGACCTCAGCGCGCGGAAGTGGTTTCCCGCAGCCGCGTACGTACGCGCGGCCAGCGGACCGGAAACGCGTGCAGACATGCGTTCACCGTTGGCCCAAGCGACCGTATATAATGTATACCTACGTCGGAAGGAGACTCGGGAAAACACGCGTCAGACCCGCGAAGAACGCTACAATAATATACGCTATTGCTCGCGGAACTTTTTACTTTTTTCTTTTTTTTTTACTATTCTTTTCGGACTCGTGTATGAATTATCCATGAGCAAACGACGGGGACGAGGGTCCGCTGTACACCGTATAGTGATGCGGTATATATATATATGTATACGTACGTGTATAGATGTGCGCACGAGGTCCCGAGGATCAAAGACCAAAGTGCTTAACCTCCCCAAACGAAAGATAAAGTCATGCGGTTTTATGTATGAGAGGAAAAAGAAACACACAAACAATTCCTCTTAATCTATATATATATATATATATAGTACGTGTGCGCTGCAGGTACAGGTGCTTGTTTTTGTTTTGCGGACGAACGTATATTATTATTATTTTGCAAATAAACAACTTAAAAGTATACGGTGCGTAGGTAGCCCTTGTTCACACGTGAACAATACGATTTTCAGTGTGCGGAACGTCGTATTCAAATACACCCAAAGACCATTAAGGGAGATCTTAATAAGATATTTTAATCGTTTTTTTTTATATTAATCAGGAATTAGATTAGATGATGATGCTTTATGTTCTAAAATAAAAAACGACCGTAAAAAATGTCCGTCGTCGCGCAATACCGCATCGTTGTATAATCAACGTCCCCCGACTCGTACTCCTTCACCTCAGCTACGGCCAATCGACGTCAATTTCTGTCAACGCCGATTTATTTATTCATTCCCACCCGGTCATCACCACTTAAGGTTTTGGAAAGGAAACTGCTACACGGATTATCGCTAGACTTGTAAAGGACAAGAAGGGCGAATATCAAAAGAAAATAACGGACTATATATAGATGATATTCTCCTCCAGACACCAAACATATACATTAGATACGATCAGGAGTAATGGGCAGGACGGGCAAGGGGAAGTCAAAATCCATTATTGGAAGTACTGAAACTCTTGAAAGTTTCCGTATGAGATGGAAAGGTGTAGTATGGAAAAATACATGAAATAACATGGACAATTGATAAGGACGATAGTAGTTGTCAAGGAGTATACTATACTAGGTTATATTACAGAATGATCCTAGAGTTAACGAAAACTCTAAAGACAAAAAAAATTATACTCTTATGAATGGGCAGTAATGTTTTTAAAAAAAATTTTATAAGGTTACTGAAACCCTCCCTGGAATTCCTAAAATACATAATAAAAATCTCCTTTCAACGTAAACGAGTAAAAAATGCGAAACATGGAATAAAAATATGAACGTTAATTTGTTGTAATTTTAAAAGTACATTGCGCTTTATACATTTTCAGGCCGTTCCAAAAACAGAGTAAGTACTTAAATCCGCAGTACAGTAATTACAGCGCAAATGCATATACTACCATATGTTGTACTGATACATATACGTATTTTTAAGCATACTATTTGTGCGTGCACAACACTGTACGGAGATATGAATATTATGATTTCGTTCTAAAACCAACAACAGATTTATGGTCTTACGCTAAACCGATATTTTAACGCGATTCCGTATATTTATCCTGAGATAACGTTAGAAATAATAATAGTAATAAAACACGTCGGATTAAATATCATACAATATTATTATTTGAAACGCCGGTCGTCTCGCATATTAAAGCTGTCTGAATAAATCGCGATTATATTATATTATTTTTTTTTCTACTTTCCGCGTCGCATCTAACTTCCATAAACGGGAAAGACCGAGAAAAAACAATTTTTTCCTCGGGAATGTTTTCAACATTCCGTTCAAGCGTTGTACGTGTATTCTGAATTTGCATCTACATATTATATACGCACGGGTCTTGTTATACACGTGGTTCGAACCTTGACGATTCGATATTCTCAAACGGTTCAAATAAAATATTAGTATATTAGTATTATATTGAACCGGTGCACATGGAAATATCATTGTTTACTGATAAAATAAATCAAAACTGTTTTTATATACACCGTTATGCAATCCCTTCAGATTTAAGTTGTCCAATGTCTTTACCGCTTTCAACAGTGTATTTTATATTATTAGCACGACTAGGATTACGATGCACTGCGTTTTTTTCTAAGCCTTGCTATGCGACACTCGTGTTTTCACATATCCATTAGTCATTACAAGATGAACATTTTATGTTATTTTATTTTGCATTTTTTGAAGTTTTTATATCAAAAAATAAGATTTGAAATTATATAAGATAATTTAACGGTATTTTTTACGGAATTTTTTTGATTTTTTTCATTTCCAACCTTTATAATCATTGATATACAGTCCTATCAAACGGATAAGTGACCATTACATTGATTATATACCCTTTTAAATATACATACATGTGTATCGCAGAGGGTTCTGTCATTGGATGGTCTCCCTCCTCCGTTTCCTCCGTTATTTATCATTACGTATTCATTGTAATTATTCCGCATCCCATTTTGTAATCGAGCACATTATACCGTAACGGATTGTAAATTTTTAGAAAAAATTAAAACAAATAAATACTATTTTACGACTGTACGCGTCAACGTGACGTTTTTATCCCTACGGAATGCGTTGAGCTTACAATATTTTGGACAGTCGTCGCGGTGTTCTTACAGAAACAACATAACGTACAAATTCGTTTTATTTTCCTAAATCGTTGTACGAATCGTAATTTATCTCATCGCACTAGAACAGCGTTTCTTAAACTGTGTTCCGCGGAACCCCGGGGTTCCGCGTGGATCACTTCAGGGTTCCGCGGAGCTAGAGTAATTTTTTTTAAAATTTTCAAGAAAATTACTTTAAAATTTCCAACTAAAGATTGGTAGTGGGGAAAAAATTAAGTATCATATACGTAGTCGTCATTTAGAATCTGTTCATGGTGAAATTAAAGAAAACAATGTAGAATTCTTGCTCGAAAGCATGACAAACTATTAAAATCAACTGTATGGTTCAAACTACAAAAACCGTTAATAAAAAATCAACCGAGGCTTCTTATTTTGTTAGCTAAATACCTTTAACACAATAGTATTATATAATTATAATTTATTTGCAAATAATCCTAAAAAGAAAAAGCTAAAAATCAAAAAAAAGGAGGGGTTCCACGTTAAAAGTGGGTATCAAAAAGGGTTCCATGGATAAAAAAGTTTAAGAAACGCTGCACTAGAACATGGTTATCTCCATCTCGGACGCGATTGATCGCGTTTCCTGTTCGGAAACTTTAGACACACACAAGTAGATGGATCACACCGCACGCGCTTATCCTGAGCGGCCCGCGAGTATTTATGTTGTATTTATTTATTTACGGAACGCATATGCAAAACGTTTTTTTTTTTTTTTGTTTCTTTGTTTTTAACACTTTACAACCTACATAAATATGTGTATGTTTATAGTTCCATCGAAGAGATCCTTTTTCTAAAACACGTACAGCGGCCACACACGCGCTCGTCATCCACTGCACACGCGCACACACACACACACCGCTTACACGACAAATTTCGACAACTCTCGTTCCGTTAAAATCGTATTACATACACGTTTTTCTGTGTACGAATACATAAATTCGGACACGTCCACCGGTATGTACGTATTATATTATGCAGTGTACCGGGTACCCGTACGATACGATCCTTTTGCCGAATTCCGATAGGTTAGAAACGTACTAACCCAACTCCGTATATTATATTATACGCGTTTTCCGGCCAATTTTTTTATTACAGCGCACATTACATTATACGTGTGTATAATATATATATTTTATGTATTACGCACGGTTCCGATCGAATATTGTGTTGTTGTTGGCCGGCGCGATCGATCGCGTGGTACATAATATTATATACGAATAGGTACGGCCGGTTTTTTTTTTATATATATTTTATAACTTGTCGATTATTTTACGTTAGAAATAAAAAAAAAAAAAACACTAGCCGAGCTTTGAAACGGAATTAATTCAACACTAAAAATCGTGTTTCAGGAATATTTTATATTTTTACCTATGCGTACACACGGGTACGGTGAATTGCAGAGAATTTATTTCCACCGACTTCAGTACGAAATACTGTACTTATATAGCCGCCGTGCAGCTATAACGGTCGTAATTATGTTTATATACGTATTATAAAATGTATTCATTATGTATATCACAATCCGTACAGATTGCCATTGCAAATCGTTTACTTTTTTTTCAACGTTCAAGAATTTCAATATTTAACAAATAAAACCAACGGACAAATGATGCACATAACATTACAAGACGAATTATGCAGCAAAGTAATGCGATGAGAAACACATTGAAATCCGTAGCTGGTATCTAACTGCATATAATAACAGTTAGTTTGTAAGTGTTTTTTTAGTAATAAGCTATTATATACTAGCTGTATACTGTTATCGTTAAAACACAGAGCCTTACAATGACAGAAATATAATAGTTTATGTGTATAGGTACTAAAAAATAGGTTTTGTTCGTTTGTGTTAAAATTGACGGATTACTTCTAATTTGTTACTCAATATCGTTGCATTATTATCATTACCGTATTATATAATCGTATTGAAAATTGTTTACGATTAATCCGCCTGCGTTATCCGAAAAACGATTTTAATATTGTACACGTCAACTTTTACGCGGCGACACGTTTTTAACGGTGCCGATGACGACTGAAAAGTTTTTAATAGGAATAAATCATCTTTAATAATTATTTCGAGTCGTACCGGGTTTTTAATTAAACATTTTCTGTTTGTTTCGAAATTACCGGCGAAATTGGTCAATGTTTGCAGTATTAAACACTGCTCGCACCGATCGTACGAGTGAAATGAATAAAAAAAAATGTCGAGTTGTTTTCCAACAATAAAGGTAGGTGGATGTAATAATATATCATGATGTGTACTTGAAAATTGTTTTGAATAATTTATTTTTATTCTTTTTTTCGTCATTTGCGAAAAATCCCAAACGCAGAAACGCGTACAAAGTGTACGAAATTTAAATTAAAAATAACGCTCGACGAGAACAGGAAATAAAACGTAAAAACTCTACGTTTTTTTGTACACGTCACGAACAACGAAAAAATGTATTTCCATTCGCCCACGGGTGTTTGTTTGGTTTTTTGTGCGCGCGTAACGTCTCTGCAATGATATTCTTCCCGGGCCGACTGTTGTAATATTATATTATCTGGTGCGCGCGCAGTATCGCTACACGGCGTCGGGACAATGCGCATCGACCGGGTGGATTTCCTCTGCGTCTTGCTTGTAGCGCGCGCGCGAGTACACGCGTTTACGACGGTTTTAGTTTCTAGGTGTACCTACCCACGTATACCTGTACCCAGGGTCCCCAAAAGGGGTGGTTGTTGGACCTGGAGTTCAGGGGCCCGTGCGACCGTATAAATTTATTTGTATTTTTTGAATTTTAACAAAAAAATATGTATTCAATACAAGTTAAGAAATATTTGTTTTTTATTTTTCTTTTAAATAACATTGTAATAAAAAAATAAAAATACATTATTACTGTCAAAATGCTTATGAATCTTGATTTTCAAAAATGTATAGTACATTGTGTAATCGGAAGTCTTATAAAGGGCCCGGACAAACATTTAGTGCAAGAACCCAGAATTTGATGTGGGGGTCCTGCCTCTACCTAAATCAGTAGTTCTCAACCGGGGTGATATGAACCTAGCTTAGGGGTGGTGACGCAGAATTTTAACAAGAAAAGAAAAAAAATTTAAAAAATTAATTTTTTCGAAAACAATCATATTATTTCTTTATAATATATTATACACCTATACCACCACTGCCATATACATAACATACCTCAAAGTTCGTATCTTCATAATAGTTTGTATTATTTATATTTAATCATTTCCGATGAACACGTGTACCTAGTAATTTGTAAAACGCAACAGACTCACAAAAACAACTATAGAAGACGATATGCGACTCGCTCTTTCCACCATCAACCCTAGGATTCCCCAACTTTGTAAAAAACACCAGGGTCAAATATCACATTAAATTTATATAAATCATTATTTTTTTTTTTAACTTTTATTTTTTTTATTTGCATATTTAAAGTTTATCTGTTTAAATTTAAAGTGTCAACGTTTTGAACATGCTTTTTTGTGTACTGTATTTTTTTTTCTAATACAATAATAATTTTAAAATATACAGCTAAGATTTTTATTATTTTGATGTTAGGGTGACGCAGTGTTTGATTCTAGTGGCTAAAGGTGACATATGTGGTTTACTTTGTTGACGGCGGTGGGGACGTTACACGAGTGGTGCAGATTCACACAACGAACTGTTTGTTGCTCGGCGAACATTTCGTCCGCTGTATTGTGTACTAGCACTGTTGGTCATCAAACGATTTGATTTGCGCCCCGGACCGAACGTGTGATCACTCTCGATCCTGTCGTACGATCGCAGCGATACTCCGGCGGAACATCGATTTAGTTCACGTATTCCCATACGTTTCCGACGACAAGCAGCGGCCGATAAACTCGTGTTGACGGCCATATGTACCAAGTGTGCCTGCCGGAACGTTTCACGTTCCAACACGAATTCGGATCCGCGATAAGTACGACGAGGGGTGGTCACTAACTTTAACTTTGGGAGCCGCAAATTTATAAAGCTAATTTCAAGCGAGCCACATTGTAAAGCGTTTATGAAGAGATGTTTAGGAAGAGAAGACACATTTTTTATTTTAAATCGAATGAAGGAACGTATGTTATTTTTTGCATTTACAAAACATTATTAGTATTGACATAATTATTAATATTATTGTTGATTTATTTATGAGAAGTGCTTTTTCGATTATTCATTTTTTCTGTAAGCTTTTTGAAATCTGGCTGATAATTTGTCAGCGCAGCTCGCACAAGTTCACTTAAATATTCATCAGTTAATTCAGATCGATATTTAGATTTAATGAATTTAAGCGTTGAGCACAATTATTCACACACATAAGTATAGTGCCAAAGATTGAAATAAGTCTCGCACCGCAATTTTAGTTTAAATTTAGTCCAAGAGCCGCACGAAACTCAATTAAGAGCCGCATGCGGTAGCCTCATTGTGGCCACCCCTGCTATACACCATCCATTGCCCAGGTAACTTTAACCGCGAATACAAACGAATGACAATAGTTATTTTTCTTCAATATTTTAACTGAATTTATTGTAACTTTACAATTTCATTACAATCGTGCTATCGATTACTGTCGTTATAACAAATTTGTCTTATTCCGAATACTTTTTAAACAATGACAATTAATTTTATGACTTTTTATAAAAACACGCGTATTATGCACATCTAAAAATAAAATAGAGTATGTTATCATTATTTTGTGTTACAACGATTATTCAGAATTATTACCATTTTATTCGTACAAGATAATCTGGAATGGTACGCGTAGGAGCAGAGTTAGAACTTTGTGAATCTGCTTGCTTTCTTACACTTTTTCTGAACTCGGCTGGTTAATCGAGAATATCGATTATTGTTCATATATGATATTGTTGACTTATCTCATCAACGTAGCTATTATTTTTATTAAACTCATATGGGCCATGTTATTGGAAAACAATACTTATCAGAAAGCATAATGTAAATAGTTAGTATAAACATGATTTGTTTGTATTCGTAGCTCAAATCTCCCGGGAAGTGTACACATTACCCGGTATATGGTACTTTTGCAGGTTTAATATGCAGAAAGTCATACGTTAGAATGCTGAGTTTTAGAAAATACAACATTTAAAATGTCGACTTTTAGAAATATTTATGAACAAGTATAAAATAAATATGATTTTTAATATTTAAGATTCGGAAATTCGTCAAAACCATAATCATAAATAACAACTATTCTGTCACAGATTCGAATTTTGATGTTTCCAGTCATCCGTCTAAACTACAGATATGGAGTTTTATCGTAATTCTACACCAATAGTCGGTGCGATAATAATTGATATTCCAAAACACAGTTCTTCTAAAAATGTCATATTATTCTAAAACATGAACTCAAATCACGTAATATACGCATATATAGTCAAAACCGAATGGGTGTATAAAACACGAGTGATCGGTATCACGTGAATCATCGATATCTGTACGTTCGTATGTATACGATTCTATGAAAATAGCAAATATGTTACTCATACGATCTGCTGCGCGCGGATACCGCGGTGCGTATACACTTAAAACGGCTTAGCCGGGGTGGGTAAATGCTCCCTCGTAGGTAGTGAAATACTACGAGAAACGGGGTGAAATCGACCGAGTACTTTGTACCCTCGACGAAGACGTTTCCGAAACTTTACACCGCACATACATAAGTATACTATGTCTCCTCGTCCGCGCGTGCGCACTTTCTCGTAACTCAATCGTTTTAACTTCATCTTCTGAACTCCTAGGTACTAGTGTGTATGAGCCCACGTTATATGAATACTATATATATATAATATATATATTATAAACACAAGGTGCGTATGGTTATTCGCAACAAACGCCGCGGGCGACGTCATTGTATATTATACGCGCGAACGTGTGTGCATACGATGTACGTCCACCGATTACCAGGTATAGCGTATACCTACATAATATTTATAATGTACGCTTACACACCTACGCACACGCGCACCCTGATGGCTGCACTTACACGATGCAAAATTAAAATTATAACAGTTCCTATCCCGCGACGAGTTAAACGGCCACGTGCATTTCATCATCGCCCTCTCCGCCCACCCCACGCACGAGACCCTTTCCGTCACGCACACACACGACGCACACGCACGCACACACGCGCACGAGTGAAATGCAGCAAGATTATCGAGGCGTACACATTCACGAACGACGACGTTGTAACTCGTAACATTTTCTCTGACGGATGAAAACGCATTACACGACGATAGTATTATAACACGTAGGTACATCGTTCGTAATGGTGTAACGTATGTTTTCGTTTCCACTGCCCGTTTCACTCTTCCCTCCGGACCGTATTGTAGCGATTACCGCACAAGTGCATCATGATTTGTATACCCACGGAACATATTTGTACAAAAACAATTTAAATCGAATTAATATATGGTAGAAATTATAACATATAGGTGCATAACGTTTAGAATATTAGTACGGGTTGAAATTACCATAATTATTAGAGTTAATTTTTTTTTTTTTGATAGGCTACCGTTTAAAATAATACAATTTCGATGACCCCCCTGCGGAACGCGTATATAATACACGTGTTAGGTACTCTTCAATTACATGAAAACTGGAAACCTTTATAGTGTAGCATATTAAATTAGACCGTTGAAAATATTAGAAAAATTACTGTAATTATATACTCGCGTATAATGATGTATGTAGGTACGCTCAAAAACGTTTAACGGTTGTTTTCATTACACAACAAATATTCTTATAATTCATTTAATTTTAGTAGCTTACCCACTATCGTCCAAACAGTTGTTATTTTTACGCGGACGGCAGCTACAAAAACAATGGCATATTAATCGATATTTTTTAAATATTAGAAGAATACTCAAACAGTTTATATATTTTTTTGATGGCTGTATGAAAAACGAGTCGAGCTCCAAACATATAGCCATGTAGGTAAAACTGCGAGGGATAATAATATGTATATACTGGTTATTCGTTTGCTTATCGAGTAGTATTATACGTCGATATCATTGAAAACGAATATAATAATATAACAAATATCAAAATCGTATTCATTTAATTTTTTTAGTTATTGATAAAACAGAACTTAAACTTTATGCTCGTATTTATGATATAGGTATGTACAAAAAAGTATGATATAGGATGTCAGCGCAACTCGTGTAACCACTAACCGCACTTTACTATTTATATATTGGTCCATCATCCCAAATAAACGTAGCGGAAAAAAACTAAAAAACCTCAAAGTTTTTTTTCCCCCACAGCTTTCTATTACAATCCGTTCGAAGTCTACAGTTGAAAAGTAGTACGGTCACGTGGTTCATTGGTTGCGGCCTGCAGTAAAAATATTAGTTGGGTATTATTAAAATTAAATTGTAGTTATGAAATGAATTAAAACGAACAAATATATCAAATTAGTAGTATGGTTGATATTATTCACCGAAATTATTGACAGTGAACAAATTAAGTTTTATGTATGTGTAAAATATCGAGTAACTATAGGTAATAGTTTGAGAATAAAATTTGAAAATAAATAAAAACCAATAGCTTTTCTTATGAATAAAGAGATCATTTTTTTTTTTTAAACGAACAAATAACGCTTATGAGTAATGAGTAATGTAAATGATATTACCTAATGATATTTTTTCGATTACGTATTATGCATTTGTATTTACGGTTTAAGACTACATTTCACTATACACATTTCGATATCTATTGAGAATTGAGATAATGAAGATAATGAAATTAAAGACTCAGAAGGACTATGATTCATAATTTATTTTTTAATCATTTTTTTAGTTTCCATAACAATTGTGTATTATATATTATAATTAAATAGTCCATAATTTAATTCTTATTTGAAAACAAAACAAGATAATATCAAATCATTAAATTATGGGCTAGATATACTCGTATGTATTATGGCACTATGGTATAAAATAATTCAACATTTTCAAAAAAATAAACTTTATAAAATGGTGATCTTCAAATTTTTGGAAAATATTAAAATCATTTTTTCTTTTTTCATTTTTTTACCAAATCATTTAATTTAATTAAAATATGGGATAACTGTGGTCCTAGTCCCTGCGAGTCTTATAAAAAAAAACACAATTTCATTATCTTCAATACCTCAGGAGATATCAGAATGTGCGAATCCTCGGTGGCACACCCTGCATAAATCCGGGTGAACAGGGCTTATTTACGTTAATATATTTTATCGATGTAACGTATACGTATACTTTTCGGTCAACATCTAAAATCCAACTAGTGCATTATGCAAATGCATAGCAATTGAATAGAATTTTTATTTTTTTAACGTGAACATGTGATAATACATAACACGAATAAAATTATACAGCTATATAAAGTACAAACAATATACATAATATATAAGTATAAAATGATACGCACACACATATACGTATATACATATCTAGATGTACATAAGTGCATTAATATAAATTAACATAATACATATAAAAACAATAAATAGATAATGTTTATGTGTGTGTGTGTGTGTGTGTGTGTGTGTGTGCGTGTGTGAAACAACATTATAACGTTCGTGAGTTCAGAACGAGAGGAAAAATGTTCAACACAAAACAAAAAAAAAATACTATTTCACAAATATAGGTCGAATGGACTAAGAGTTTATTATACTACATAACACCTCGTGTACACACAAGCATTATGCGCAGTTATACGGCTAGGTATACCAGTTATACTTATAGGTTCTTAATTTTTTTTCAATTGCTACACTGAAATATTATACCGATCCGTTGGAACGTTTGAACCCCGTTCGAACGGTTAAATATTAATTTCAAAACCGAAATGATATCGTTGTGAAGTTATACGACTTGCGGAAATAACATTTCATAAAGTAGTGTACCTAATTCCTAATGACCAAAGAAAAATCGTAATCGTACTCAGACTCGAATCGATTAAGTCTACAAAAGAGTATCCACGATATACATGGATATTTCTTGCATTCAACAACACTAACGAGCAAAACGAACCTTTTCCCTAACAACGATTTGGTTGACGACGACGAGCGTGACGTCGGGCGTGACGTTTCGGACAAAAATCGTAGCAAGACCCCCAACGATACAATATATCCATAGGCACAATTAATGAAAGTGGCTTAGACCACATGGATTGTTTGTAGCCCTTCCCCAAAAAAAAAAAAAAATTACTAAAGATCACACGTCATAAGTATAATATTGTACGGCTGTAAAATAAATTAAGAACAAATTTCTTTAACCCTCTCCCTCCAAAATTTCAAATATTATTTGCGCCTGCAGACATGTTGATTCAAAGTCCCTTCACGGCATACTAGAAACACTCCTCACTTTCCTATTCCTTTTTCCTCATATAAATATTTATTAAACTCTCTTATGTATCGTCCTATGCGTCTTGCAAATGAAGACTCCCCACTTTTAACTCCCCCTAAATGATATCCAACCAGGACTCCTACCTGTTTTCTTATTACTTCATTTATCGTGTATTTTATGTATACGTATAAGTCTATTATTATTACTCTATGGTATTATTTCCATTCAGTTTTTTTGTTTTTTTTTTTTTTGTATCACCCGGCCTGTGCTGCTATTAAAATAAAACAAAATAATACTAGAACAGTGCGAATGATTACACCCGGTTCAGATACACTATTACATGATATTATGTGAGTGTACGAGTAGGGTTTTATCCGAGTGCGAATATAGTTGCGTTATCCCGTCCGGTGTACTATGAGGTCTACGAGTTTATAATATTAGAGCGAATCCGCGTGTTTATCAGGGTCAGTCTAGTTAACATATTTTAATATACGGCTGCGTTCCGCGGGCGCCCACGAAGAGATTATTTTTTTGAAAACGATTAAAATATTAAAAAGGACTGTATTGCGACGACTGCTCGCGACTGGTTCGCTGCAGCGTCCGGTGCCCGGGCATTGAGCGTGAATAAAATATTAAATGTAGAGCAAATCTCTACATTAGAATACGTCCTAACGGATATTATGAAATGTTTACGACGCGCGTGCGGATTATATTGTCATTTGAGCGCGCACGACAGTATAATCATAATAATAAAGCGCAATCGTGTCAGCGCAGTCGGTTTCAGAAAGCATGGTACGTCATCTCAAGCGCTAATCGATCGTATAAATTGTTATTTTTATTCATGAATACGTTTTATAGATAATTGTGTAATATAATGACGATATGATTTTATAAATAGAATTTATTTCGATAAAATACGCTCGTGCCAGCAGTGTACTACATATTATAACTAGTAGAAGTCAGCTTGGATGATATTGTATTGATATTAGGTATTACTCGTATCTGTGGTGGTGTTTTTCAATTGTCGACTACTCGGGATAAAGGTAAAATAAAATGTGTACAATTAAAGTAATAGTGCACGGTGCACAGCTCTGTAATTAAGTTATTTTTTGACTGTATTCGTTCTGTTGTGCGACAATAGATTTTATCGTCCTTTTTATAAAAGTATTTGCAGATCGTGTGCTTCTGATTCGATTAATTTTACCGTCAAATATTACGTATAATGCTCCTTGATGTGAAATAATGAATTTAGTAATATTATTATGTATAATAATTGCTTGTGCGGACTTCGTGTCGCCGTCATGTCAGCTCGTTTTTTTCTCAAGTAACATTTTAATTTCTTCGTCCGTTGACATTTTCCCATCATAATAAATAACTTAATTTTTCTAAAATATGAAAATAAAATAAAACGTCTTCCGGGCAACAAACGTTTGTTTTTTCTTTGTCCGAAACGTATTACTCTTCCGATTTTTCTCTCTCCAGTTGATTCAAATCAAAATCAAAATATATATATAATCTGTGCTTAATATTGAAAAAAATCTTGGCCACGTGGGTTGCTTGCTAATCCGACAGTAGTTTGATCGTATCAAAGTGGAATTGTATCTAATTTAAAAATCAAATTTAAAAATCTCTAAAGATTCTAGCTCATAATATGACGTAGGTGCTCGCGGAACGCGACAAATGGTGATCACCGTAGTCTGACTGGGCTCAAATTGAAATATTTTGATATTACTCAAAATTATTTGTAGGTACTTAATTATTTGTATTGAGTAACCATGAGAGGTAAAAAATAATGGCAAATTTATTTTGAATTTATTTTATAGGAGGATGAAAAATATGGATTATTAGTTTTTACGGTTCACCGGCATTTCAACCGTCAACCGTAACTGTTACTATATACGAACAGTGTTTTTGAATACAGTCTTTGACGAACGTCGCGGCTAGTCTATGATTCCGTCGTGTTACAGTCGTCAAGTGGTGCCGCGGCTCGAGTTCAATAGCGAGTCGCATTCGAAACCAGTCTACAGGAATTACGTGTAAACGGCAACAACTGTGAAAGCCAAACTCAATTGCCTCCTGCATACACACATGCAAACACACACACATACACACACGCACGCACATATTGATTGGATACAAATATACACGTGTATACCCACCCCGTCACTAGCCTGGCGTGAAGTGTCTAGTCGATATAGACGTACTTAGAATATATATTACATACACCGCGGGGACGGAGGAGGCGCTGTGGCAGATATTTCCTATATATTCGCGTATCGATGACGTCGCCAAGTGCCAAATACTTGAATAATCGGCGCGTGTTCAACGGTAATATACATACATAAGTATACACACTCTCACACGCACGCGTGCACGCGCCGACGTAGGAATTTACATAATATATGTCATTTATGTTCTAATATAGGAGCTTATATACATCTCGTTTCTATATATATATATATACGTATAACATAATATATGAACATCCGTGTAGGAATTTACACGTCCACGTTTTTTACAACACACGTTCGCCCCGATAATCTACGACGTACATACATGTAATATACCAGCCGTAACCAGAGCGACCGATCCCCGGTATACCGCTATATGACGAATCGAGCAAAATGTGTATGTAGGTACCCGCGGTAGTTGGTTAGCATATACCTAAAACGTATTTACGTATAATAGGTAGGTAACCGCGATCCGAGGCCGCGGCACGTGTTTCATGCACCTACCTGTACACTAGACTGTCCGATTAATAACAGTTTAACAATATAATTACGCCAATCACGGAACGAACGAAATCAATAATTCCAAGTCGGCTTGGTCGTTGACTCGAACACACAGGCTAAGCCGCGGGTAGGTATAACGAATTAAAAAAATTTTAATTTTCTCGTTCAAACAGGTTACATGGTTCTTTTTTTTTTCTACGTGTATTATTATGTTCACCCGCAGTATAATACCTAAGGATGGTTCGTCCTGCGCATGCTGCAGTGAAAAATTAAGCCTCGGTGACAATATCGTTTCCGTATTGATGAATTTACGTTTGGTCACGATAAACCTGTATTCTAAAACAAGTTTGTTCACATATTAAACGGCAATTATATTTTTCGTGGCTTGCCAGTTCGTTTATTTCACGCGCAAACGAGATCGCATGCCACAGTGTAGTATCTATAACTATATATTAATTCGGATTTCATAAATTACAATTTACACGTCGTTTTAATTACATAATACGTATTGATAATACTTACGCATGTACGTTTAGGTGTGCAATCGTATTTTAATTGTACTCAAAAAACTACCTTTACCAATTTTGCAATTACTCATCCCATTTGCGGAACGTGAAGGGGTTCAGTAATCAAACCCAAATTTAACGAAAGTTACTTTATCGTAGTATAGTTAACGGACTGGGAGTGTAAAAAATCGAAATATTCACCTTTTGTATTTTCCCTACGAACATAAGGAAGGACCACCCTAATATATACTACATTAAATACGACCATTTTATTATGTTTTGTTTTCCGAAAGTTAATAATTGATTACGATCGATAATAATAGTAATACCGCGGGACCCTGAGGTTTCGTTAGAAAATAAAAAAAGTTAAACGTACATCGTTTTGAAAACTCAGCTTTAACAAAACATTGGTTTTCGCCGAGAACGCACCTGAAAAATTATGTCAGATTTTTCAAAACAAACAAAAAATAATTGGTTGCCCTATTAATTATTTTTATGGCGTATAATTTCACGAAAAAAGTTGCTTTTTATACTTCATTTGTGTATATATAGTATATACTATATATAAATTCGACGAAACGCTGTACCTTTTTAAGGCGTGCTATTGATTAATTTATACAGAGAACGTATTTATTGTATATATACGGTTACATATTTTTTCGTTAAAATGTTGTTTACATTTCAAAAAAATAATTAACTCGTATAATAAATTGATATTTTAACGAAACTAAGTGTAATATAATTAATCGGTTTATTCAACATACAGGGTGGTCAGAGTTTTGGGTGACGAAATACGTGTAAAAGCACAGCAATTATTAGTTTTAGATTTCCCTGTTGAAAAAAAAACACATTTTTCTGTACTTAACGTTATTCTATGAGAAAACTGTTCCAACGGAAATTCTGATCACCTGGCCGTGTGTTATTGCTCCGACGAAATACGATAGGGAGTCAAAAAATTTGCTACACAATTTGCAGTTTTGAATTGGGACGAATACGTGGTATAACTGCGTACGCGCACTCGCGGAAGTCGTACGAGGAAAAAGTCTTCATTAAATCTCGCGGGGCGCGTCGAAATTATTCATAATTATTATTAAACAAACCGCGAGCAATCGTCGTTCGTTAAATATGATAATTATATTATTTGAATTTAAAGCGATCCCGCGAGTACCAGCTATTTATCATTATCTGCAGACGGATAAAATCAACACAACACAACCTAATATGCATATCGACACGCACATGATTGTAATATAATTATTATGTATTATAATACGTAGCGTTGTGCGAAACGACTAAAAAAAAAAACACACATTCAGTTCGTTGAATTCGGCCTTTAATGTATAAAATATGACCACATTAAAAAAACTTAATCGCGCCGGACGGAACGCAATAACGCAGAGGTGACCGAGCACACGCATTTGGTATGAAGCCGACGAAACTGGTTTACCATCAATCGCTCTGCGTACCGAGTGCATTATATTGTATAATGTACGCGTTGAAGTTCATTGTCGCGACGGAAGATATTGAAAATATTTTATCACTGTACGACACGATTCTATTACGATAGCGTGATGCACTAATAACGTAAAGGTTTTATATGAGAAATAAATAAAAAAAAAAACACAATCACGGTAATAATTCAATCGCTTCTTGTGATTTCTTCACTTTTTAAAACGCGCGTCAGTATTATTAAACGACGTTCTACGACGGCGGACTCGAAACGTCGTACGATTTGAATTTTAAAAAATACCTACTGCGTGCCCTATACGTTGTGTTAATGTGCATGTGCACTATACTATCGCTATAGTGTACCGTAGACGTAATGCGCGTACGCTACTTACGTGCAACATATACGAGGACGCATTATGAGTAATAAAACACGCAGACGTGTAACAAATCTCATCGATGCGACTACGCTGCACTTGTCAAGTCATTGGCGTCGCCAAAGGGCGTACCTACCACTATTATGTTATAGCACAAAGCGGCGGGAACGAAAAAAATATGTGTTTTATGTATAGCTGCAACGCGCAGCATATACGTAGTGGCATCTGCTTGTTATACATTGATAGTGCAGATATTATTATTACTATTCGGTTCGGATACGCGAGTTTCACAGTACCGCGTTGATATTGTAATATATTTATACGTATATATCATAAAAACATAAGTCGTTCGTAAAAAATAATAATCAACGGCTAGGAGTACGTCATGGTAAAAAAAAAATGAGATGAATGTAATACAGTATTTATGTACACTAATGATAAGACCTGTAGATTTATACCTTCTATTTCTACACATACGTATATATATATTCATAACTTGTAATAACATAGAAAATAATTGCGTAGTTATTATTTTGTCTTTGCAGGTCGCGGATTCCCGTCAACGGTTCTTAACGTCTAAATTAATAAACGTGCAAGGGGGGAAAAAAAAAGAGAAAATATTGTTTTTCATGTAGTTTCCGCATGAGGTGAACCCACGTCATCGCGGGTTAAGACCATTGTACGCGCATAATGTAACAGAGGTCGTGGCGTCAAGTGTCGAATTGAACCGAAGGTCGATTTTTGTTTAAAATAAACTACTCGAATAATATACATAAATACGTAACACATGTTATGGACGACCCTCGTTTGGGCCGGGGTGACCTAAAAACTAAAATGGGTTTCGTTTGTCGTTTAAGTGCGATAATTTATGGCCATAACAAATTCGCATGCGTCCGCTACGCGGGGTGGGTAGGAGGGAGAGGAACGACAATGTACTGTTTAAAACTGTTTTCCAATATTCCGACACGAGTTTATACGGCTAAAATAATAAGAGCTATTAAAAAGAGAATAAACAAAATAAACAATAGCCGCCTTACAATAGTATTACAATACCATTGTGTTAACTCCGTATCTATTGCGACTTGACTAGAGCTAAACGATCATATTCCTAGGAATTTTTTTTTTCTTTTAAAATTGAATTTTCGATTATTATTGGTATATTACTTAAACAGGATTTCTTTTCAAACGCGAGAAAATGTGTTCATTTTAATGTATTCTCTTTTCATTCCGATAACTTGTGTTATCTTCAAATATCACACCCCGTCTTATAAGCTATGGGGTATAGATGTTAGATCGACGGAATATGAATTTCTTAGATTGATACTTATAACTTATAAGTTTATTGAATATGCATGGAGATATGAATCGGGATAAAGGAATAAAAACTTTGTTATTTAGTAGATATAGAAGAATGAGCGAAACACATCCGACAATATTTCACAGACAATTGTTTACATAATAATAAAAAAGTTAAAAAGTTTAAATTGTGAAATAAAAATATACTTATTAACATTTAACAATATAGTGAATTGCATTGTATTGCACAAAATATAAAATATAGCAGAATATCTAGTACGAAAATTACAGTTTAAATTGTACTAACTATATGATAAATTATTATTATTAATTTCCGAAAAATACTTCAACTTGAGATTTCTATTTTTTTTAACGTCAACATTTAACTTTTAATAAGACAATTCTAATAGGATTTTACAAAAAAAAATAATAAATTCACTTAAAAAAATAAAGTCTTTTGTTTGGATTGTAAAATAATTGTCGTTTAGGTATCTAGTAATTTATAAAAGCTATTTTTTATAATTTATACCTGCACTGAAAAAACCACCGATATTTGCTTTCGAGTTTAAACACAGCCATCCCATATAATGATCCTAGTGTCTCCTTCCTTCCATCTCCGGCATTTCTTCTCCGTTTTTTGTGAGTTTTGTTCATTTACTTTCTAAATAATTACATGACGTGTTGTCGTTGTTTATGTATTATTTAAATACGCTATTGATGTACGAAACAGACATATTTATGTATATTATGACCATAACTCGTGGTTATGTAAAAACAAAGAGTTATGTATTATAATATATACGTATAATGCAGTTCGTGTTAGACTATGTGAGATGTAAAAACTGTTTTTCATAAAAAAAAAAAAAAACCTATAAAATAACCGAATAAATTCGTTTGTTATCATAAAATTTGATAAATTATAAGTGGACATTAATTTTGAACGAACGCACGCGGAATAGCCCAATAAAGAACACAGTGTAAACACAGTGTAGGTATACACCGCACCTACCATAAAAAATATTAAAAACAAATTATACTTTTAAATCGAATACACAATATACATTTACGGAACGTTGTAACATAAATTTAATCGCCGAAACATCAAACGTCAGTCAACAAAAATACGCATAGTACACACATATTATATTTACCGTATACGGACGGTTAGCAATCAGATACGCGTGCGCACATACTGTACGATAACAAAACATACAATATGTTACCGTAAAAGCCCGATCACTAGGTAAAACTGAGTTTCACCAGCCAATACTAGAACTTACCGTTTGCGTTGCTCAGTAAATGTTTAAAATAGTAATTTTTTTCAAGCTTTTAATTTAAAATCGTTGTGTTCGTCCAGACATCTTATAGAGTATAGAACGTACAGATTAAATTAATAAAGCTGATTAATACACGACAAACGCAAATTACACCAAAAGTAGTCATAGCAGGTAGTATATATTATTATAACAAATAACTAAAAGTTATTTTTTATACAAGAAAAATACTTTTATTTAGCATATTATCACTTTTTATTTGCACACGATGTACTATTATATCATGGCACTTGTACCGGTTACGTGCAACGTTTGATTGGCGGCACTTTCATTTTATAACATTTTCCGACCATCGCATCACAACAAATTTAAAAGAAATACCACATCTCACCGGCAACGCGGCTCATCGATCATATTATAATTTAATTGCCATTTATTGTCTCATTTATTAACCAACTAGGTTTGAACGTGTCAGGATGTACACAACGTTTTTAATAAAGTACCGAATGCAATTATGATATTCAGCTTTTACTCCGTACAAACGGTAAGTTCTAGCACTTACTAGTAAAAACCCAGCTTTGCCTCGGGTTTTTACGGTAAAACGTAATATACATACATAAAGGATGAACCCTTTAGGCCTTGCAAACGTTGAACCGAACAAAATAAATATATAATGTGCAAAAACACTGATTGAACATAGTCAAATCGATTCGATAATATGCACGCGAACATCTTGAAATCGAACGACGTGTAGGTACAATGCGTGTGCATCGGAACGAGCCGAATATATACATACTATTATGATTGTCATCGGTTTACGACTTTACGTGTTACAATACGTATACTGGCGCGTGTACGTTGCGCGGTGCCGACTGTTTGCAGAAACTTTATCGTGAAAACGTGTTTAGTTTTAAAAAAATGTGTACGACACCGACGCCCCATGATAAACACATGTTGAAAGCTACAAAGACCATTTAGTCGTTTCAATTACGATCAAAGATTTCTTATCTTTAGACATTATTAGTGATTTCAAAGAATACGTAGTAAAATATATTTTTTTATCGTTAAAATTAAAACAATATCTATGTTGTTCTCTGTTATACGTGTATGCGTCTTAAATTCTACAAGTTGTAGGAAAAATATGTATTTTACAAGATAACAAGTTAAGAAATTGTTATTACTATCCAAGTGCTTCTAGAGTCTAGATAAAAATGTCGATGAATTGATCGATATCAGTATTTGAACGACAATGGTTTGACACAAATCTGAAATGTATATTGTATATATAAATTATTCGAATTGACAAATCGTTCGGTAAATAACAGTAACGCATCGTTACGCGCGTTCGGCGTATCTATAGGTACGTACTATAAACACATCAAACTCGTGTCAAGTGGTGGATATAAATAATTACATGCGATACACATCTCGCATTGTTGAAACCAATTTTCACCCTAAACCGAGATGCACTCGAGACTCATCCTCTACGCGCACGCTGCGCATGTTGTTATGAATATTAGGTAAACACGCGTGCATATAGCGAAAATCACGTATACACGTGCATATTGTCGGCAAGTACACCAGTTTTAATTAATACTTTCGAGTACGGATACCTTGCAATACTACATCTACGTATATCGGCAGTACGCATTACGACTGTACCACATCCGTACACTCGATGACTGCATAGGTTCCTACTTATAATTGACGCAGAATACAGTAATAGCTATGGTAATGAAGTCGCCGCCACAGGCTAAAATTTACATTTTTAAACGTTTACGCGTAGTACTACGCGCATCTCTTTTCGTAGGTATACATTATACATATTCAATATTGTTTTAATTTAGCGTAAAAGGAGGTATACGCATATGTTTAGTCTCAGCACTTGAAGTGTAACGAATGGAAATAATAAAAAATTACTAATAGTTAACTTTCTCTATTGTATGTATTATGATTTTTTTTGTAATTTTTCAATCCAGACGTTGGCTTATAACAAATTAACATTTACAACAAATACGTCATCTTCATGTCTTCCTTATAAGTTCCCTGTATGACGGCTTCTAAATCACGTCTTTAGGAAGTGATTTCTGCGTCCTCCTTTATTTGGCTGATTTGCTTCGTAATAAGTATACATTACTTATACAGTGGCATCCAATTGCAATTATTGGAAAATCAGATGAACACTACTACGAATAAAGTTGGTAAAATCGCATACTTTGAAGTTTGGATCTTTTCCAACACCGAGTGTTTTAACATATAGGTACATACTTTTTACGCAAGATATTGGTCTGCATATTATATTGTAATTAATGTAAAAAACACCCAACTGAAATACCTCAAACTTGAATATTTGTACTACAATAGAAAACTCTGGTAAAGAGCATGTTTGCGCCACTAACGCAAACATGTTATTCGAAAAATATAGCTTAAAACAATATTACGCACGCACATATACCTGCCGTCGTGCCGTGATCAATTTCATGGTCATCGGCCTATTTCGGTTCACCACCGACAATCGACAAGCACAATCACAAATTTTATTATAATTTTAATTACCATTATCTTTTTTATATTTGTGTGTGTGTGTGTTATGTAATCAAAAAGGCCCAGTGCCCATGTTTATATTTGTCTGTTTCTGTGTAGTACGAACCGTCGTTGCGTACACATCGACCGCATTTTTTGTTATATTTTTGTGTGGCCGCCACAGGCATAATCTATGTTATTTCTATGTCTATCTGAAAAAAAAAACGATTAATATTTAATCAATATTCGACGAATTTGATATTACTATTATTATAATTAATGTTTTTTTTTAAAGAACATGCGGGACTATAAAATAAAATATTGCGATTCCGAAATCGTTATGAACGTTTTTTTTTAACAGACCGATACGTCATATCTAAGGATTACGAAAATGCGTTTTGGTCGTTTAGCGTGGTACTCGATGAGAGGAGTGCGATTTTTAGACCTGCACGATCGAAAATAACTTGCAGCGCAACCAATGTTACACGGCGAAGGAGACTTTCCAATTAAGTCCCACACACTATGCGCAGTGTGTATTATCATGTATTATATAAGTACAATGGTAAGTACATGGCGCGTGTGTCATAAATTACGTGCGTTCCCCCGTACATTAATCACGGAGTCACACCGCATTTAATTATTTCCTATAACAAGCAGAATTCGAAATAATATTAATTCATGCTCCTTGTACGGTCCACCGTTTGACACACGCACGTGGACCTGCACGGTCTGGTCTTACATTATTACGTGGCTCTCGTCTTATTGGATTACACATGTGTATATGATATTCCCGGGCAAATGTAAACTGGGCCCGTGGTTACTTTTTGTTGTAAACTCGGCCCGGAAATTTTAGGTAATAAAATAGGTAGATTGTAAACTCGTCCCGATCATTTTTGTATCTTATCATGAACAATTTGTTGTTTAAAATTAAAAAATTAACAGCCTAAATGCACATTTTCAATTTCAAAATACAAAAAATAAAAAAAAATAAAGAAATCTTAGAAAAAACACTTAAAAAATATAAAGATAAGGAAATATTGGTGAGTGAATACGTCAAAAATATGGCTTTTTACTTAAAAAATCAAATTTATATTATAATCTTACATGATTACACAACAATTTTATATTTGTATCTTTTTTTATACTTACGATTTTACATAAATGCGTTTTATTTATAATTTTTGCTCCGAATACTCAAATAAAATTATCAATAATTTTTACCTGAAAAAACCCTTGGCCGAGTTTACAATAGACCTTATGAACATTTTTTTTCTTCGAGCCGAGTTTACAATCACCCGATGTTCCCTACTACCACGGTCGCCGACAGGGTAAATAATAATAATAATAATAGATACGCATTCAGCTGATGTACGAACCGGTGTATAGGCGAACAGATTTACATCGAGCAAAGCTATGAGGAGCACGAGAGCGTTTTAAATGAATAATGACGAGACACTTATTTTAGTTACCCGCACCGGCAACAATAATTATACAACGTGTATTGACTATCGCACATCTATCAAGCTACTACTACTGCACACTAGTTACCACTACCGGTACCGCTGCTGCAGGTGGTCAAGTCAAACATATTTATTTACTACTCGGAGACCGAGAAGCACTTAGAACGCGACGAGGTAATAGTGTACGCGTATTATGAAATATACGAGTAGGAAATGGTACGGCTCGAACGCGGGCGTATGATTCGGCGACCAGGCCGTCGGAGTAATGGCGTTTGTGGTATAGAATTATTAATATTAAAATATGGGTGGGATGTAAACGACCGTGTTTTGCATATTTAATTGACCGGTATTCGACTCGGTAGGCTTGTGGAAATTCGCGATTGCAGGTTTTCCCGCGTTATCAGGAAAGTAGTTAAGATTTCACATTTCAATACATTTTACTAGGCACGTACATATATATAACGATTAGAATAAATTCCACTAAGCTGTACGTTGATTTGTCATTAAAAAGTTGTAAAATGTACTATAGTGAATAGTACCTGTGTATTATTCGTATTATTAAAAGTAATCTTATGACAATTTAAAGCAAAATAAAGTTGATATCTTTTTTTTTCTGGTAGTTAATGATTCAATGGTGTACGCGAAAATAACTATTCGCGAAATACATGTGCCCAATAAATAACAATAAAATAACGATTACAAATCGTAAATTTTGAATTTCAGATATTCTATACAGGGTGTCCACCGATAATTTACTAATTGCGGTATCTCCTGAGATAATTAAAACAAACACATTGTGTGGTTTTTTATCAATGAGGCTCACAGGGACTAGGAATAAAGATATTTCATATTTTTATAAAATGTTTTGCGAAAAAGGTAATTTTTATTTTATTATTTTCAAGAAATTTGAAAACAGCTATTTTATAATGATTATTTTTCTGAACATTTTGACGTTTCATCATTTTGTTTTCATTAACTTTATGTTTTAATATTTTTTTAGTTTTCAAACTATGTACTAAGAAAAACTTCTCAGAAAACGAGACATGATTGTATCAAATCATTGTATTGGTTAATAGAATACAATTTTCTGGAAACTTTTCAAAAATCATGAAGATAATGAAATAGAAATGTTGTAATGTCAAAATTCTTAGAAAAACAATATCTATGAAATGGCTATCTTCAAATCGTTTGAAAATAATAAAATAAAAAAATATTATTTTCACTTAATTTACCAAAACATTAAATTAAATTAAAATATGAAACATTTGTGATTATTCAGTACTTGTGAGTCTTATGAAAAAAAAAAAAAAATAGAGATATGGCAATGGGTAAATCCTCGTTGGGGCACCCTGTATATAGGCGTCATTTAAACATTTAATAAAAGATAGATCACCACTCGCTGAACAATGCCGCGAAGGAAAAATTAATATGTCGAGAGTGACAGCTGCTGTTACTCTTAGGACGCGATTCAAACAAAGTAAAAACCAATATACAGTAGAAGTACTCGTGGTTCTCGTTGAGTTTGCTTTTCTCGTTTGCTGGCTGTGCTTATAAACTCTTAAACGGACAGCTATAGGAGATATATAATATGTCTGATGGGGAAAAAAAATGGAAATAAACCATAAACGCAAAATAATACGTTAGTTGCAACAGTACATGTAACGCGCATACGGTATGCGAGTGTAGTGCGTCGGAAAAAAATATTAAAAGTAACACCTCTATTCGATCATACCAAATGGACATCTGGACGAAATTCTAGGAAATTAATGTACGAGAGACGAGAGTATAAATACTTTTTCTTGTAAGTAGCATAACGGGTATTAAATATAAATCAGATGAGGCAATCGTTTTCATAAATCTGACAAGTTATGCGTCGTACTGTTCGTACTGAGAGGATCGTCGATTAGAGTTCGTGTAAGTACAAATTATGACTTTTATAACGCGGCGTGAATAGATTAATTGAAATATACAAAAATTGAATGATATATTTATTTTACGGCGGGTCCCGGGGAGAAACAATTAAATGACGATTTGAGGGCATACGTTTTAGAAAATCAAATCTTAGAATGCCGAATCTTGCAGGAATGACAAGTTTTAGAAAATCAATATTTTTGAATAGGAAACTTTTAAAAATATTGTGGTTTAGAATATAACGTTTTTAGTAAAAATATATTATATCAGAGTATAAAATAGTATTACTATTTATTAGTTATTACCAACTATTCCATATTTGTGATCGGAAAGACATGGAAAGCAAAATACAAATATTTATAAGAATATTTTATATTTCTCATTATGATTTAGATGAATTTCTGACACCTATTTCTCATATAGGTTATCTTAAGTATTAAAAACTATATTTATATATTTATTTATTTTTAAACATTGAGCATTTTTTGATTAGAATATACTTCAATACATTAAGATTTAAGTATACACGAGTATGTAGTAAACAAAATAAATATTTCTAAAACATAGCTTTACTAGAACTATAAAGTCATGTAAAAGGCAATAGAAATAACCCGAATCAAACTGTTTATCTTTGCGGATACTGTACTTACAAGGGATGTGTAATAAACTATATTGATATATTTTATCATTTTGAAGAATCTAAGATGATGTGCTTTTCCGAATGAACCGGAGTCTTTCAAATTACAAACATTAAGTTACCGAATAATATGATTTGTTTTAAACATAACATTATTATACGTAAGAGAATAAGAAATACAACATCCCCCCTCCATTTTATAATCTCATCTAGTTAAAATACATTTGAAATGTCGTTATTTCCAATCGAACAGATGAAGTGTACATAAATAAGTCTTTATTAAAATTATATTATCTGCGATACCTAATTAGGAAAAGTATGAAATTGTATAACTAATAAAAAAAATGACTTGTCATCGAAATAGATAACACGAATTATAAGCATGTCTTAATGTATAAGTATACACAGGTAAATGGCAAATACTTAGGTAGTAAAAATGTTGATTACCACAGTTGTATTAAAATAATAACTTGTTTCGTCAAATTATAATATCAAGAGAGCTTTGACCGAAGTAAAAAAGTACACATTGTACTTCTAACGAAGGTGAATATTCGCTGAACACGAACACGAGTATAATGTTTTACGATTTAGTCGTAAAAATGAGATGTATTTTATATAAGTATTTTTCACAGTCGACTAATCAACGCAAGACTGAACAAAACACACTTAACATTTTTGTTAATATATACCGTACTTTAGCCTACGAAAATACACCGTTGGCATAATATACATTTTAAAAATAATATTTTCATCCACCAGTATAAAAAATATTCTCAACACTTAACAGTTCTTAATTAAAAACAGTTCGTGCGGATTTTGTAATGTAAAGGTATACACAGTTGAAATATTAATTTAATTTATAATTTGTTTTTAAAAATGTTAGATGTGTATAACGTATTTTAAAAAGTCGTCTCGCACATTTGAATACAACAATCAGTTTGTTTCTATACAATAATTATAATATATACGGAGTGCGAGTGCTCTATGTGTATATAAATGCAGTGCGTGTTTAATACACTAAATATTCTTCTTTTTATGGAAACAAAACGTTGAATTATTAAAATGCATTCTTAATAATAAGACGAAAAAAGAACACAGACTTTCAGGGTAAAATCGATTATGATAAGTAGGTAAGTCGTAAGTATAAACTGTCTCTGTATATACTTTGTTAGCTGCCACTGCAGAGATTGCATTACAGCTCTTAAGAAACCGACTTGCCCGGCGACGGGAAACAAAAAAATGACTTAAACGTTTACTATGCATATCGTACTACCATGCTGTATCAAGTGTCTGCGATTACATTGCAAGTACCCAGCACGAGTGCACGACGACAACACGCGATCTCGGTCTCGAGAATCGAATAATAATAACAATATAGTATATTACACAAATATTTATTTTTTTTTTTCGTAATTGTTTTTCATCGAAACGACCGTTAGGTCTTTGTCGATGACTTGTCACATGGGAGGGATAGAGTGCAGTGTTGCACTTGGTATCCCCTTCTCTAAGAAGATAATTTGCACGTGTGTAGACTTCACTCCCAGTGGAGTGAGTCCGGTGAGGAGCAGTGTAGAGCAATCAGAACGGTGGCAGGGGGAGAGACTACATAATTAATTCTGCAGAATATCTTTTGCACTGAGCCGGGTACGAACTGATGACTGCGCGCGTCGTAGCCAACTGTGTGACCACTGCACCACACTACTCCTCATATTACACAAATGTGTACATATAAACACTTGACGACGTTATTCGCTGACCTGCGCGAGTGCGTGTACCGGAAAACCGTCAAAACCGTCGACGCTTCCTGTACGAGGACATACGACGGTGCAAACGTTCTCTTACTTCAATATTGCTATGGTGTACGCGTCGAGTTATGTGGCACGTAGGCTGCAAAGTTTGAACGGACCTGTTCGTACTCACGTGTTAACACGCATACCGTAGTTGCGGTATGATATTATCGTTCTACGTTGTGTTCGCGTGGATTCGCATGTGTTATGGACACGCTAACGCGGGTTGGCAAGATTCGAAGAAGCCACCCTTCGCGCCACGAACCTGGTCACCGGTAACATTATAATTCACGCTGCGACGTACTTGTTATTGTTTACCGCGATGATGCATATTACCATGTATCGTCGAATCGACGCGCGTAATTTCCTCGGTCGCGAGACTCGAGATACGAATAATAACGGACGACAATCGGACAAATATGTTTACGGACTGCGGACACGCTACGCGTCACACGAATACGTAGATGCTATTACGCGTACGCCGCGGTATATCAGACAACACTTCCGTACTTGAGAGTACTCGAGAGAACAATTTTACATATGTTATCCTGTAATTATTCGACTTGAAAACACAATGAATCAAATGAATTTATACTGAAATATTTTTGCTGTTTTTACCGGAGACGTTTCGTCGTAGAACCTTGTGATACGCACCGCGTGTAGGTCGTCGTGGTCGTCTCTGAACTATGTGTTCCTTATTGTCCCAGCCGTCCGGTACATTAGGTTAAAAAAGCGTATTCACATTCGGTAGGTATACGATGAACACGTTTCGTCTATAACGATCGTTTTGCTGGAAAAACAAATGTAACGATTACTTTTCGCCTTGTCCACTCATATCGGCCAAGTTGATAAACAATAGATGAATTTCCCTTCTCAGCACCCTTCCGACCTGCTTTGGAGTTTTGAGTTCAAGGTAAGAGCATTTTGTTTTATACCATGTTTAAGATGGTTTGTGTCCTGTTCACAGAGTTTGTGAAAATTTCTGCAAATGCTGTGTAAAAGGCGGCAACGGCGATATAACAAGATGTTATAAGAACCTGCAGGCTTTGTGCTCACACGCCGTCATCCAGGCGGGAGCAAAGCACAAAAAATAGGCTACTGCTTTGAACCCAACATTTCGAGGCGGGGGTGCTGAGGACACGGATCTTAATTGCCGAAGGCTGTCGCCAGCCGTGACTCGACAACGATGAGTATAAAATATTATGCCGACGGAACTCTTCAACGTAATCACGCGTACCGCGTCCGGTTCGATAGAAAAATAGATTAAACACCAGCAACAATGGCGCGTTGAATCGAAAACATAATAAAAATACAATCGAAAAATCATCGAATGCGAAGCGCTCATAACAATATAAGATCTTAATATTTTCATATCAATAAACGATAATATAGGAGTAATATAAAATTTTATCTCGTGTTCACTTCGCGTAAAACGACGGTTTGTCGTACACACCCACTACAATATTTTCACCGCGAAAATGTCTAGTACGATGTGCTCTGCTATTACGACGTGCAATTTTCGTCTCGAAACGTGTAATATAATCTCTCTCTCTCTCTCTCTCTCTCTCTCTCTCTGTACGAGTATATGTTATTATTATAATATTATTAAACTGCAACAGACTCGATTGTTTTCAGTTTTTAGTATATTATTATTATATTTTCTCGGTACTTATTTCTTCAACGTTTTTAGCGCGTATTGTTTTTTTTTTTTTTTATATACAACCGCAATAAATGTATAGGGGTTCCGTTAGGTTTAATAATGATTTATATTTCAAACAAGAATTAATCAAACGATTTCTTTATGGTTACACATCAAAGCGGTAGAAAATAAATACACTTTTAAACTTCTTTCGTTAAATGAGAAAAATGAAAAATGGTTATATCGGCTATGCCTAACATTTACATACATAATACGTATAACTTTGCCGGCTTTACTCTAAATGACTGAACATATATTGAAAAAACATTCATATCACGTGTAATATTATCACGTGTAATATTATCACGCATGGTCGATTGGAATTTTCTACACCATTTTTACAAACACAACTTTAAGCCTCGCAGTGAGGTATGTGCTTCAAATTATAGAGTTGTATTTTTGAAAGATTTATTATTCGATGTGTAATATATATTATAATGATTGACCTATATACAATTATACTTTTATCCACCTAACGCAATATGATTCCTGTATGTATTCTACGTGACTATTTGTTCATTTATTTATATATTTATTTGAATAATCAACGGGCGTAAGTCCTTCAACAAAAACGATTTATATACATTTTGGCATATATAATATACATGAATAGATAACAGGTATAAAAATGAAAAATAGTAATAATAGTATTCCGAATGCCCTATATGCACCGACAGAATGATGTCCTCTCAATAACCGTTTCGTGAAAATTGAACGGAGACAATTTCGCGGTGCGAGCAATCAAATAATAAAAGTTACTAGCAAGAAAAATAAAAACTAAAAAAAAAAGTAATAAACTTTTAACTTCAAAAGACATTTGAATTCTTAGAACCGCCAATAACAGCCTGCTTTGAATCGAAATATATATTAATGAGAATCGCGTTTGTTTGGTGAAAAGATTGAAAAAACTGCCGCTAAGTTATACGGAAACCGTCGTCACACGAGGACGAAGATTTCTCGATTAGGTCAAACCTGAACCCAAGTCAATTAACAATCGTTTTCCTAGAAAATTAATCGTGACTCAATCAATTATTGAACGGTCAAATACAGCAGTTCAGTGAAACTCGTAATTTAAGTTGTACGGCAACAATATAGGTTACACAAATTCATGAAATCACAAACTCTAGAGTACATACGTGTTGAATTTTAAGGATTATGTTTGTAGATCGATCTGGACAAAAATGACTACACCGTTTTTAGTAATAAGTAATATTTACTAAAAACATGACGTACACATAATTAATATTATAATGTAGTTCCGACAGTATGCTAAAAGTCGGCCTTATATATAAGTGACCTATTGACCTAAGTCTCACGCCACGGTTTATCAATATCTGATTCGCTAATAAATATATCCCATGATATGGCGTGATTTTGCACATTATTAATAGCAACGATGTTGTCGTTGTTGCACAATATGATGGTACTTTATACAGTATTAAATTATATTCAACAATACGAGCTAAAAGTACGACTTACATAATATTGTATACCGAAAAGATAATATAAAAAACTTTAAATTTAATATCGAGCTTAGCTAACACGAACGCCAAGACGCCACGTTAGAGATTTATCACCTGATTAATTCACGCACAGTGACGGATCTAATATATTTTTTACCCAGGGCGGAGAATAAAATTAGCGCCCTCTCATCTTACCCTAACAGGCCTAACCTGTACACACACACAAATTTGAACAAAATTCGATTACATGCACTGATGGCTCAATTGTTTAATATTTATTAGAATCACTTTTGTATAGAATATTTTCTTATTCTATTTTACCAACTGTATTCAGAACTCTCTACCCTCGCGGGCGTTTCTATTAATAATTAAAAAAAAAAAAAAAATCACTAAAGGGGGCTTCGTGGCCGAGTGGCTGCGTTTAAAACCACAGTCGCCGGTTTGAACCAGGTCACCGACGATTTCGCTTTCTTGACGGTACTGAACATAGAGAAGAAATCGCCAACCCCCCCCCCCCAACGCACGTGTACCGAACAAATAAATACCCCACAGACAAAAAACTATCGTAGAACCGTTAACAAAAAAAAATCATCCTACATATATGTATTTTTTTTAGCAACACTAACTACTAAAAAAATGAAACGCTGATTATTGGACATCTATGCTTATGCGACGCGATTATTATGATAATTTTTCGCTGAGAGACCATTAGTCGATTGCGCTTTACCGCCGTGTATACGACAATGTTGCGTATTGTTTGATTGTCTACATGCTTGCAATGCGATTTTCTTTTTTTTTTTTCAAGCAACCGTAAAATAGGCAGATAGTAAACGAGAACGTGCATGGACCTTTGATAAAATTCAGACGTGGCGTACGCGGTAAACATGTACGTCGCCTTTGAGACTACATCATTATGTAGTATGTTCCTCTTCCTATAAGTGTCCATACGATTACGGACGCAGTGGCTTGTATTTATAGAAGGCGATTGTAACGACAGACCCAACATTTCAGAAAAATACAATATTAATTGTACCACTTCACAGAATTAACGAAATATTTTTTGAAATTTTATTGTACGTGAACAAATATGTATATTATAATACATCATATAGGTAATTTTAGTGGTATTAATGTACTAGCTGATAGCATATACATTTTTTAGAACATTCCTGACTTGTTTTAACCGCAGATTAATAACAAATTAATAAATAATAATAATATCCAATTTTCATTTGTATCACGTTGGTCATTGTCTTTAAGATTACTAAAGTGTAAGCGTTGAGAATTAATCATAATTTAAAGTATTTTGACAATTGGTACGTACAACAATACCAAATGTAATGTAGGTATTATGATATTTTTATAAGGACTATAAGGAAGTCTTAAAACTTTTGGTCTCATTCTCGTCGAGAAGTAGTGGACAAAATATAAAACAATAATAAATAAATAAGTTACATTGAAAGACAGCATTACATATACGCAGTCAAAGTCAAACTTGATATACGTACGTTGGAAGGATTTGGCAGAAATATGGAACGAACGAAAACACCAAGTCGAATAGCATCGTTTTGAACGGCATAACAAATGTGTGTAATGTGATGTCAGTATTGTCACCATGTCGATTTTCGAGGATAATATAGATAAGATTTGGATTGAGGAGATGATTGAGGAGAAAACCACGAGTGATAGGCAGTCAGTCCAACATAAGTTTAAAGTTTATATTTATACTTTTAAAATAAAAATTAAGTACTTAAACCACATAATGTCTATTGTTTGATATTATTATAATGATTTAATTTTATTCACGGTTAAATGATTGAATTTGTGCACGTTTTTAAACTAGGTGAACTCTTAGACATTATTTAAGACTAATGTAAACAATAAATACTGCACTTGCTGCTATCAGCTTATTGTAATATAATTTAAAAAAAGTCTGTGTATCAATTGTATTTTACATTTACAAAAACCCCATCCATTGGATAACTTGTAAAGGCTACTGGCCAAAAAAGAAAAAGAAAAACAACGAGATTATTGAATCTCGGCCACTTTAGCAGTTCAGTGATATGTGCAAATACTAACGCTTTACTTAACTTAATAGCTGAAACTATTACACATCTATTTTAAAAACGTGAACACCCAATTTATAATGCAACTTTACGTCCCATTGTGTTTTGCACTGACACGTCTGTCTTTTAAGGATACACCTAGACTTATTTATCAACACAGCAATATTCTATCCGTAGTGCGAAGTACACTTGCAGCTATTTAAAGGATATGCGACTTAATAATGGCTCTTAATTTATGCGTGTTGTTAATTTTATTTCATTTCCGGTATGTTGTGGACCACGTAATTATTACCAAACAAATAAATAAAACGATAAGTACGAGTATATCGCTAGACTTTTGAATTTCACTCTTCAATTGTACGTGTTATCATGACAACGTACAAAACATATTGTAATCGTATTGTTTATTGACGATATTACGATTCATTTGAACAAATGCATTGTAATATTATAAACATTTTCGCACAGTAGTTGTCGACTAGTTTTCCAAAATATTATTTCATTTTTTCTATCTACGAAAGAAAATGGAAAGAACCATCGAAAATATCATTAACGAGACACGTCCAGTGTTTAAATACATAACGAACACCAAGAAGATCCAACTGTCGTCAATTACTCGGCCAAGAGCTATCGAAATGCCTTCAGCGTTGCCGAGTATAAAGGATCGACTTCTAGCGCTTGGAGAATCTGCAGCTTCAGCACACGGATGCTGCGAACAGAAAGACTTCAAAAATCCCTTAGGCATGCCAAGGATAAGGGATCTCGTGCGATCATTTGAACCGACCGGAGCGTCGACAAACGCAAACGGCCAACGGAAAGCGTTCGTAATGCCTTCAGATTCGCCAAGTGTTAAGGATCGTATGCGGGCGCTTAAAAGTTCTCTGGATTTGCCGTGCGCTGTAAGTCGACCGAGCACGACTACCTCGATGTCTCCAGCGGTACCGAAGTGGTCGAACTCCAAGGGTCAATCGAATGCTCTAAAAACCAAACGACTGGACGGAGGCGATGGAACCGGCTGTGATAACACCCAGGAGCGTCGTGCAACGGTAAGACTGGTAAAATATTGAAAGGAAAGCAACCCCCAGTTCAACTGCCCCGTACGGTAAATAATTATAATTACACAACGTGTACATAACACCACACGGTTCGCAGAAGGCTTTTGCATCGGATCGCACTTCGTTGGGCAGCGGAGAGGTGAACCAACCAGACATGACTCGAGAAAAGGTTTCCGTGAAAAAAATTAATGCCACGCCTAGGAAGATCAAGCCGACTATTGGATCGGTGATGAGAATGGTTGAAAAGTTCGACCAAACAAAAAAATAGTGACTTCTTGTAGTGCATAGAAATTTTTTCTTGTTTAATATTTATATAAAACATATCTGATCGTATCCAATTGTTTTACGAGTTAATTATAATCTGTTTTAATCGTTTGAATTATTGTAACGCGACGGATTTCAATTGTAGTGAATTTTTTCGCGGTGAATTGTAATGCGGTGAATTATCCGTGATCTGAAGATTCATTGATCACGGAGAGTTCACCACGCGACTATATTCGCCTCAAAACAATTCACCATGGTTATCATTCGTCTCGTATCAAATAATTGAAATAGATAGCAATTAACTCGTAAATAATGTGATTACAATTATATACGTTTTATATAAATACTGTTCATTTTGAATTGTAATAAACTAAACATTTAACTAAAAACTATGGACTATGCATCTTGGAATCTTCTATTGATCTATTCCCGTAGTCATCACAAACTTTAAGTAGCCTTCCAGCAAGGTCCTTGCAGTATATTCAATTCACGCCTCTGGTATGCCTATACTGTTCAATATGGATTCTATTTTATGCCTCTTCCTTACTATAGTATTTATAGATCAGTTTTTATGTATATTTATTTCCAATGCCAAAAATATCAATATTCAAATTATTTAAAATTGTTCTTACTCATTTTGCAATTTAAATATGTTTGTATGGTCTACATCAAAACCCTGAAAAAATTAACCTATTGTTTGCGACAAAAATAATAGTGTTCCAATGAGAAACCCAAATTTTGACGGATCCATTTCGTAATCCTTGAGTGGCGTGAAAAAATATATGCAATTGAAATGTAGTATTTTAGTACACATCAATTTTTCGATACTTTAACTGGAAAAAATGCATTACATAAACATAAAAAATGAATGAACATAGTCAATGAATAACAATTTTTTGTTATAAAGAAACGTAGGAGAAATTTAAAAAAAAATTTCATGTTATAACCTTAAATGTTACCCTACGGCGATGGTGTACGTATGTGTACACGGAAAATCAGTTATACGTTTCAAACATTTTAAGCCCCGTGTGTTACGCGAATAATATCCCTACAGTATATGGCGTTCAGTTACGGTCTATTATATTCTTCGAATCGCGTAGTCCATGCGTTCGACACACGTACAATACGTTTTGCAGACTGCAAGTATCTACGACTTGAAACTGTACGTAGTGCAGTAGTTTGTACCATTCAAAGACGGGCTTACACAAATATTCGATGCTTTCCACATGACGGTGCACTACTATAATTGTTTTTATATTCAACGATGAAAATATACGTAATAATTTATCAGCGTACCTCTGGTATAATATTAAAAACGTCGGCATGTTTATAAACTATTAAAGTTTGAAAAAATACTTCCGAAGCTTTTTTAAAACGAAAAAGAGAAAACTTAATTAAGAATATATATATATACACATATATATATTGCTCGGGGTAAATAAAATAATTTGTTTGTTGTATTAAAAAAAAAAATTTATTTTCTAAATCACGTTAATTTTAAAGTATAATTGAGACTTGTATTTTTTTATGTTTTTATTGGTAACATACTTTTATCTTATAGAAATGGTCTATTAGCTAAACCACAATATAACTGCATAATGGCGATGCAGTTTCCGGGAATTTCACCCGAGACAAATCTTTTAAAATGAGAATTACGAGGGAATTTGAAATTTTTAATCAACCTTACCTCTGTATCATTTAGTGCTCCTGAGGTTCTTCTAATCATGACTATTTTATTATTTTTAACATTGCCTGCAGCGGTTTATAATAAATGCAGCAAAGCGGTTTTCTAAATTAAAAACTGTTTGAGTAGCACACCCACAAACATCAACCACCTCAATGACCAAGCGATTTTATAACAGGGGCTGCAATGAAATCAAGGCCGAAGAAATGGATTTGTAATAACTAACACCGCGGTAGGTCATCGGCGCAATATATGAAATACCTAAAGAAGAATAAGCGATGTGTTTAATCTAAACATTTTGCAAACATAAAATCTTAAGATAAAATTTAATAAAACGTTAATAAAAAACTATAGCAAAATAGGGATGAAGTCATGGCTATTATTTTCCGACATCTTAAGATGAGTACTTTTGAGAGTAAAAAAAAAAAAAACCAGTTGTCTATAACAGAAACCCTTGTCTGGAAACGAAATAGCTTTCGGGCTGTATATGATTTCACAATTTTCTCATTTTATATAATACCTGCACAAAATGTTCAATAATATTACAAGTAGTACATTATGTGCGTCCACAGTTTCTCGTAGAATAGACCAACAGAGGACGAACAGTACGTTTTTTTCGCGTTATCGATGATGAACAGATTATGCAGAATCATCCCCTAGCGTACAAAACGTGTGTTATATACCTGCACACACATACGTATAATATTTGTATACCAAGGTCGATATGGGCTCAACGACACGTCCGGTAATAGTAATCGCGCAATGTATTATGATAAATATACACGCGTAAATACGATTCTGCGGTTACTGGTTTCTCGATCACGCGATCACGCAGCGGCGAGATAGGCCAATTAAAAAAATAAAAAATAACTATACGGAGTATATTATCGTTGTTTTATTATTATCGGTCCCATCGACGCGTGTATCGTGTATGTGCGTTATATTCATAAATCCCAAAGGTTCCCTCCACCCCCGCTGCTATCATCTATCTCTCTCACTGTCTCTCTCATGGAAAAATAATAATTATTTACGAGGCACGTATACCTTGTGTAGGTATACCTACCAACCGAGTGGAGACGACGACGACGACGAAACACCGCGGGATGACGAGAAAAAAGAAAAATATAAATTATAAACGGTCGCCGACGGTGGAAGTTCAATTTTTTCGTTTATCTCGGCTCCTTCCTATTATTATTATTATGATTTCGAGACACATACATAACTCGTTCGTGTGCGCCAGGGGTGGCCAGCGACGAGAGATTCGCGAATAGCAAAATATAATGGAAATAATTATGTAAGCACGTGATATAAACGGTTACAATGTGCCGCCGGGAGGTTACGATGGGAGTAACCGAATTGGTTCCCGTTTGGCCGAATTGGTTCCCGTGTGTAAAAGGTATTTTATTAACTTAGGCCGAATTGGTTCCCGTTTAAAAAAGTTATTTTATTAGGTTGAGCCGAATTGGTTCCCGTTTGTGTACAGGTAATTTTTAATTTGGTAAAATTAAATAAATAAAAAAAATATAAATTAGACAGTATAAAATATAAATGTACCTACACGGCTACACTCTATATTCTATAGCAGCGGTTCTCAAACTGTGGTACGCGTACCACTAGTGGTACGCGAAAGACTACATGGTGGTACGCGGAAGGCCGAATGTTGGTAAAACGGAAAATTAAATTAAATTGTTGTCATTATATTTGTGTTTATAATAATTACAATTTACAACGTACATAATTTTATATTAGTACTGAAACAGTAAAAGCATGGATAAGCGTCTAAATAGAGCAACATACAATAGATCTACGTCTGAAAACTGTTCAGTAAGTTTTAATTCAAAATCGGAAAGCGCAAGTCAAGATGTGAATAATCCTATGAAAAAAAAGAAAATGTGTAAGGAAATATGATCCTGAGTATATTAATATTGGATTCACGGTCATAGACGTAAGCAATGAGCCTAGGCCTCAATGTGTTGTCTGTTTTGAAATTCTTTGTAACCAAAGTATGAAACCATCCTTATTAAAACGTCACCTTTGTTTTATTCTATTTTTAATCATCAGTGGGTACGCGACTGATTGATAATATACTTGAGTGGTACGCGAAAAAAAAAGTTTGAGAACCGCTGATCTATAGTATAATATACAATAAGATGGTAATATATTTATATATTGAAAGTTTAGCAAATTATCGGTGATATCCCGATCAATTAAGATAACGATTGAGATATATGTACTTTTATAGCTGTATGGTATATCGTCTATATTATCCTATGTACGAATGACAATATTGTTGGTGAGCAGTGAGCACTGTACAGTCTTGAATAACACATCGCGTAAATTTGTAACTTGTATTTCGTATTTTAATTTATATTTTTGAATTTTAACTTTTCGTAATTATGGAGTTTATGTTTAGTGAAAAGGGAACTAAGTTGTTGATTATTGACAATTACAAGTTTGGATTCCAAAAGAACCTAGCAGATAACATACAGAGGTGGATATGCACAAAACGAAAATGTAAAGCATACGTTAAATTGAACGGAAATTGTTTATGTGAAGAAGTATTTACACATAACCACGAAAGTGAAGACGATGGTAAACTTGTGCGACAACAATTGACAAATTCACTAAAAAGAAAATGTGACGAACTTATTACAAAGCGACCATCTAAAATTATACATTAAAATGTGCGTAAATAAACGGGAACCAATTCAGCTCAACTTAATAAAATACCTTTTTTAAACGGGAACCAATTCAGCTTACCTTAATAAAAAACCTTTTTCAAACGGGAACCAATTCGGCATGTGGGGTTAGAGCTCGGGAACCAATTCGGTACCAGCCGTTACGATCTTTGGTGCGCTTTTCAGCCGAACGATCTTCGATCATACCTTGGCTGTTGACTGCAATAGTTGTACGCATATGACCATAGCATGCTTGACAAGGGGTGGCATCGGGGAAAGGGCTATTTCGTATTGCGTGTGGTTTTTCGAGAACCACATCGGACAATCTAAAGATAAGTACCTACTTGAAACGTGTTGAGATAATGACTGGAAACTAATTTGATCGGTGTTTTTGAAAAAAATAGCGTTAGAGTAGATTAATTGATTTTTTTTTTTTTTTTCATTATTCATTTGTCGTTACGCGGTAAGCTATTTATGGCGTCTTGACTATTGGCACAACTACAAAGAAACACTTTTACACTTACATTTCTCATTGAAATACACCGAACGCAGACAAACACTAGCCGTGAAATGTACGCACATTCGCGGTGGCATGTACGAAAACGACAATATCCGCGTGGAAATAATAATAACGTTGTTAATAAACATAATATTTTTATAATGTGCACGTTATACTCCACCTGGTCTACACGTCCAGGATTTGGTTTTTCGCACAGCATTTTTTTTATCTTATTTTATAATTTTCATGCACACACGCAAAGTTCTTTTTTTTTTATTTGTACACGTATACGCGCACGAATGAGAAGGAATAGGGTGTATCCGGTCGCAGGGTCACTGGTTGACAAGAATATCTTTGTCGAGCACATTTCGCGTATTATTGTATGGTGCACACGTCATAGTGCCGTGCAATGTCGCTGCACCGCAGAAGGGGCGGGCGACAAAAGCCAGAGAAATCGGACGTGGAACCCACAGGGAGCGGTCTTTGTTTTCTTTATTTTTTTTCACTATAACAATTAGGTATTGTCTATCACGCGCGCATTGAACATAACGAGTACTTTATTCTTTGCTCCGAGCTACTTACCCACCTCTAATCCCGTACACTGCCACCGCACGAAACGCAAATTTTACAGACCATTATGAGACCAACATATTTGATCACAGATGACGCCGAGCGATATCATTGCGTGCATAATTGTGTCGTTTTACCGTGCGATAGGTAGGCAGGTATATTATCTATATTATATAACAGTGGTCACCAATTAATATTTTTGGAGGGCCGAATCGGGAATTTTGAAAATTAGTGGGGAAAATGGCAAGTACGTTTGCTATCGAAGTTAGTTATTTTTGCTATTTCGTATTTTATTATCGGTTTTTACTTTTTTTCCTTGTCTGCGGGCCGGATAAAGTGTGTTCGTGGGCCGCCATTTGGTGACCACTGTTGTATAATATATTATTATCTATATTCTATATCATGTTTTTTTCATACTGTATAGGAAGATGTAATTGTTTATCGACGACGATCATGCACTTTTTCATATTATGTTTAGTACAATTCACGTAGGTACCTGTTAATGATGATTTTTTGATTAAACCGCAGTATTTGTAGCCCACTTTCTCGTCGTATACATCCTGCAACTTGTGATTATACCTCGAAATTGTTTTCAATATTTCCGTTTGCAAACTCTAAAAATACATGTGCACACTGAGTCTCACTGGAATTGACACAGAGCGATATTTTCCGTGTTAATAGAAGTAATCAAATTCTGTTTTTTTTTTAAGAGTGTCTCTGGGAAAGGGCGATTTTGTTGACAATAGTTTGGTAAATATAAGTGTATTAATACAGAAGTTAAAAAATTTACTTTTTATCTTATAATTGTTGTGAAACTCGAAGATAGCCAATTTACAGGGCTCTTTTTCCTAAAAATGTCGACGGTTCAACTTTCAGTTTTTATTGGATTCATGATTATTGATAATTTCATTTAGTTTACAAAGAAATAATGTCAATTATAATCATCACGTAATTTGTTCGATAAGGCTTGCTAATGCAGGTACAAATTCATAGAGGACAGAGGTGTATAAAAATATATTAATTTATTTATTTATTTTATTTTTTTAATATAAATATAAGAACTAAATTAAGAAAAAAATTATAATATAATATAACAATATAAATTTTGTTAATAATATCAATTTATGTATTTGTAGAAAAATATTAATTTCGATATCTCGATATATTGTACAATATCGATATCTAACAATTTGTCACACAATATTGAATTATCACTAGTAAATAGTAACTTGTAAACTAGAAAAATAAAAAATCGAGAAGTTACTGAAAATTGAAAGTAGAACCGTCAAAATGTTCAGAAAAATAATCCGTATAAAAAGTAAATTTCTTAACTAATTTAATAATTCACTTATATTTACAAAACTATTGTCAACAAAATTGCATTTGCCCAGAGATGCTCTTAAAAAACACAGAATGTGGTTATCCCTATAATCACGGGAGATATCACTCTGTGTAAATTCCGAAGGGACATCATATGTAATATGTAAAATATAAAAAATATTTATCTTTGTATGCATAACATTTGATTTTAATGTGAAGTAATAGATATTTTTTTAACGCAGCTATAATCTTCTCAGTTACAGACGTTTGATATAAATAAATACCGCGAAACGTTTATTTCGATATAACATAATATTTTTCCGCATAGAGTCCCAGCGTAATAAAAGTGTGTGACGTGTATACTCGTACGCACCCATATATTCACTCAACGTTATATTTAATAAACAATAAGAAACCGGGCGGGATAAACGTTACACATACTATATTATACCCGGATGAATTACGATCATATACTGCACACTAATATTTATTGTTCGATTTCGATAATGTGTTAAGGATACGAAAATCCATGGGGAATTTTTTACGCTAAAAATGCCATAAATATTTTTCACTTTTCCCACGCATCGCCGTTTATATCTACAGCAGTAACTTAATGATACAGACTCGCCGGGCAGATTATTATATACGTCTAGCGAAACGTCTATATGGTGTTCTCTCCGAGGAGGAAAAAAAATCCGAAACGAAGCACATAAATAATATTTATTTAACCATCGGCCAAGTCGTTAAGCCAATTTTAAATGCAAAACGCTCTGCGCCTGGAATCTATATCATGTCTCGTTATGCAACAAACAAAAAAAAAAAAAACAAATTCGTGATGGTCATTATCGATTTAAGACACTTGAATAAACGTTAAGCCGTTTGGATAATTATGAAAATTAAAATATCAGCGAATGTTTACATTGTCCATTAGTTATTTGCATATGTTTTATCTAACCAAACTCGACGTAAAGTACTATAAGTTTCTTCAAATTTATCGAAATAGGTCGAACAGCTCAATATACGTAATAGTGCCTATTTCTTAAATATCTAGAGTTCCGAATAAAAATGAGAGATTCTATCGATATTATCGTAACGTATTTTTCGAAATGCTCTGTAACTTCTCCAAACGATACCTACGATGGGCTCGAAGCAGTATAATATGTGCTCGGAGAGTAATTTTTTTAGAATTAGGAAATAAATACGGAGCATTCCTATATCCGGCTTGTATATAAGTACATACAATAAAGTAGGTAGTTTAAGTGCCAATATTTCATTAAAAATTAATTTGTGACTAGTAACAATAATGATGTGGTATTCATAACATTTCCATTTTCGGGTTACTGTGTTATAACTTATTGTTTACAACCGAGATTAAACATAATTATAGTGCGGATCGCCAAGACGCGACCAACTGATATTCATATTTAACTGCTTTAAAATTCTGTTCGATATGAAAAATACGTGTTTCAAATAAATCACAATAACTGTACTCAACAGAAGTATATATAGAAGTACATTCAATAGAAGTGCATATATTAGCCTGCTCTGCGCCACCGCTACTCAAGTATAGTCGAGTACTCTAGTATAGTGGCCGGGGGAATTCCACCGTTACGCATAGTACATTTTAGCCTAATCTGAAGTCGGTATTTCGAGTATTTCCGTAGAGCCTTTTTGTTTTTGCGCTTTAATTTAAAACTATTTGCCTCCGAGTTGTACGGAATACGACGAATTTTCTAAATACGCGAACCTGTCGTCGGCTCTCCCGCAACGCATCACGCCAATAGGCAATAACTACGAGTATATAGTCGACAGCCATACGCAGCATGTATATGGTCTTTTCAATATTGCTTAACACTTACCTTAGGATATATTTTTTCGTAAGCACATTTGTAAACACGAAAATACTCTTTCAAGTCTCCTCACATATTCGTTCTACATAGTTTGACGTCCTAAAACTGTAATGCAGCTTAATGGTTTCTTACACGCTGCGCCATACCATATTATTTTTTCGTGCATTACGTTAATACTATATAATAGTGTATAATAATATTTAAATAATATTGTTCGTAGATTATACGTTTATTTGATGTGTGTACCGAATAATTATAGCTACAACTTTTAGATCTGAACAATTGAATAATAAACACAGTTGAACAAATTTTCATGTTTTGTTGCATTCAAACAAACGCATTTTCTCGGCTTGAATAAATTGTATAATTAAAGATGGATAACAGATTAATTAGGTTTTAAATGAAACATGTTGAGCAACGGACGAATTGATTAGTTTTAAAACTGCAAAACTATCACCATATTATTTTAAAGCTCGTTGAACACAATCAATTTTTAATTAATTTTAAATTCGAACACATTATATTATTATTGTAAAATAGGTACTGTTTCAGGCACAATAATTATAACTCGCACAATAAAATCAATAGTTATATATTTAAACGAATTGAATACGGTAAGTCGATCATTTCACCTAAAATAGTGAGGTTTAAACGGACGCGTGTTTACATTATTTATAACAGACATGTACGCTTCGGATGTTCGTCAAAAAATTATTTTCGTAACGCTGTACAACAAATGAATACATTTTCCCGACCAATAAAACATAATTCGTGCGTTATGAACATTTCTATTAGAATATTAAAATGCCAAAAAAATTATTTTGAATTGTTTTTCATGTCGGTATTAAAGTCCCAATAGGTACTATGAATGTCACATTGGAATTTGTCATGATGTCGTTTATTCGACAAAAAAAATGACCGCATAAATTGTTTTGTCAAAATCGTTTGTGTTGCAAAAAAGTTGAATATTTTTAATTTCCAATGGATTAAACGAAAAATCTACTTCGAATCCAAAGGCTTGTGGAAAATAATTAATAACAAAAACGTATAGAACACCTATATTCAGCCGTGTTTTAATAACGTTTAAAATTAAATTTGAATACTACTGCAAGACATGTGCATTTATGTTTGGAGTTTTATTAATTCTGTTAAATAACAGTTGTTATTTTTTTTTTTTTTGAAGCTTCGACAACCATGGCCATTAGTTGTGGTTTGTATATAGGGGGAGGAGAGGTACTTTTGAGAGTGAAACTCGTGTTTTTGAAACAGTTGGTTGTGGGTGAAGGGATGGTGGTTGCCACCCGGAAAGCAAAGCCGCCGGCGTCCGGATTCGAACCGGCGACCGTGCGAATATAAGCACAGCCGCCTCGGACATTCCACCCCGACTTCTTGTTTAATAGTTTATATTCGTTACTTTTTGAAATACCACTGTCCCACCATCGACTACATAAACGATATTTACATCCAATAGTCTTCAAATTGTAGAAAAAAAGAAAAAGTTTAGAAACGGTTAAATACCTAGGTGTGTAATAATTGTCAACAGAGCAGACGAAAATAGTCAGTTGGATAAAGGAACAAGTCGTTTAGTAGCAAGTCCACAAATCCTGTCACATATTACTGGCTTTCAAATTGTTTTCGACCTGTGCAGATAAATTGTTTTTATTTCACTCTTCCGCGTCCGCTCGACATACGAATACATCAATATCGCATTTGATCGCAGTGAAAATAAAGCACGTGCACCGTACACGCTACCGTATTGCTCCGTAATAGGCGCATACAGGTATAATAAAACACCGTCTTGCGATTGTTCGATCCAATTGAAATGTATAATACATACGTATATAAACGCACCGAGTTGAAATCGTTTCACCGCCGCCGCCGCCCGCCCCGCCGTCGTTTTGAATAATTTAACTCCGCCGGTGCCTACGGTCCAATGTTTTATGTATCCAGTTCGCAAATGCTATATTTGTTTAAGGAGAGGGATTATCCGAACAGGAAGTGAAAATAAAACGGCAAAAAGTCTCCAAAGACCATGAATTATGACTAAATATATGTATCGCGGCGGGGCGAGGTAAAAATTTCTACCGGAAGCCTCGCCGCTCCCACTCGCGTGCGCTCCTCTTAAAGAGGGAGAGCGTGAGGGAGGGAGAGATAGAGAGGGGGGGGGGTCAAAAAAAGAACGCCGACGGGAAAGGTAAAATATTTGTTTTTATAAATCATCCAGTTTAGCAGATTTCGGGTTCAATTCCGGCTCCGGAATAGCAAATTGCTATTAATTTATTTAACGGCGTAACTTTATACAATAAAGATGAGATACTGTGGATATTAAAACTGCCCTATACGTAGGTAAATATACAGTTATAACGATATGATAAGACGTTAGATAAATATCACGTTAAAATTATAATAATTGCCTACAATAAAATAACGTTGAGCAAATGAAACTTTTACAATTTTTTTCCCTTCTTTACTACCTACTTGTTTTATACTTTTAATTTGCAGCCGTGCCGGATTCTTCAACGAAATAAATATTTTTTTGTTTTAATTAAATAACAACATGCGAATCAGGTCAAAATATTGTACTATATATTCTCATACTTTATCGATCGAAAATTAGTATTTATTTTTGCATATTTACAAACTATATATTAGTTAATAATTATGTAGTGCACGTAAAATACGAATAAGCCCGTCTTTCTGTTAAGACAATTCTAAAATTCTGATTAATAATTACCATATACCCATCCTTACAAACCCTGATTAGCCATAATATAATGATTCCTTATACACATAAATATCTTAACATAAACTTCATTAACTCACTTATTTGTTAAAACACGTCAAGTCAACAAAAATATTTTTTGTAAAAAAAAAAACATAAAACATTTAAACACCCTTAAAATTTATATTTTTAGGTAATAGATGAATGTGATAAGCTTTGTTCAAAATCGACAGTTCAAGCTGAGTATAGAGTGTGATAATAGATGTAATATATTAGCCTACATACGTAGATACTCGTTTCAAGTACAAATCAAAATGCAATCGATTCTTATGATATGATGTACATGCACGTACTCAATAAAATACATGAATAATTCCCTAGGAAAAGTTTAAGGGGAAGGAAGGTGTATAAGTTTCTCGAAACGTAAACTTAATAAAGGTTCAATTTTATTTCACAAATTTTAATAAGAACACAAATATATAAGAGTTGGTAAAATATGATCAATAGAACTGTACATCACTGTGTTTCATATATTATAATATTAATAATTACAACGATAATTATTGAATTACAAGTTCTTGTTATTTTTCGGTGGAGGGAGGAGTGCCCCGTCTCGACAACGGGTCGTACCCGAAGAACTATAAAAATGTATAAATAAAATAAAACAAATGAATAAACTGTATTGATACACCAACCTTATTGACCGTAGCAGTCAATTGTCTGGTCATTGGCGTCATATATATTAAGTACTATATGTACCATGCTCGACGTATGACAACAAGATATAGCTACTGCAGTCTGCAGTATACCAAATAGTTTATCGCTGATATGCGTAATGGGCTTCATTTAATTTCGTCTATAAAAACAGAAAAATAAATTTGATGAAATATATGATAACAAAACAATCATTTTTAATTTGAGCGTCTACGGGAGATGCACTTTTGCACCCTCATAACAGTATCACGTTTAATGCCCGTAATCCGTTTACACAGTACAATTTATTCGGACTCAGTTCGTTCCCGCTTGTGACAGTGTCTGCGAATAAAAAGAAATTGTGATATACAATAATAATAAGTGCTCAACAGAATAAATAAACGACTCTTCCTCGTACTCTAAGTTGATAATGTGTCAAGAAATTCAATTTCAAATGATACTCGCTAATATTAATAATATAACATTATATCTCCACGCGAATGTATTGCTATTGTATGTGTGTACCGTTTTAGCGCAAACGACGGGAAAAATAAAGCTAATGATAATAAAACCATTTATTTGAAAATTTAATAACAATAAAACCTATTTAAGGAAAATTAGATCTTCAGCAACGGCAGTGGACATATAATATTTTTGACAATTGTAGCTGTTTGTAACTGTTCAAATATAAATGATGACCACTTTTGCCAAATGGATAAAACTTGTAACCGAATAACAAATATAAAATATTTATCGCATACAACCTGTCAAATATATTTGATAAACGATGTATAATGATAATAATACACTGCGTACAGTGGGTAGAGAATCCGGCACATTTGGAGCAAGAGTAAATTGTTGAATTATTATTGTAATTCTTGAAGATAAATATTATTTCGATTACATTAATACTGCAGTTTGTATTATTTTCTATAGAGTTCAATCGAAAAGACATAAAACATATTAACATGAGAATGTGACGTGACTTTTAATAATCTCTACAGATAATGTTCTCATATTTAAACGACTTAGAAATTAGAATGTATCATTCGATCTATACGATAATTATTCTAGACTATTAATCAAGCAATCAAATGACCAGCTACACCAAAATCTCTCACCTACACTTTGCAACAAATTTCCTCTTCACCCAATAAGATTGGAACACTGAAGCTTAAGATGTTTGTTTAAAAATCATCTAAGGATAATTGGTAGATAACATAATTGTCGTCATCAAACCGTTTAAAAATTAATTCAAAACTTGATTTTTCTAAACATCCTATATAATCACACCCGGTCAAACGATTAGCGAAGGGCTAGATTAAAGCGTCGGGGTTTTCTTTTTTTAATTTTAAGGAGCATATAACCAAAACCCAGCCTATGGCAACACGAACAACTTGGTAAGTATTTTTCGATTACTTTTTAGAAATCGGTCATAGTGCATAACCATTTAAATTCGATTAAACTAACCGTTTGAGAAATTATTTATATATTGTGTTATAAAAATCTAATATCACAAATTCTAAAAATAAGACGAACTTCTTGAATTCATAGTTATTAAAATAAAACATAGATTTTATTTTCTTAATACTCTGGTAATGCATTTATATAACTATTTACTTATTCCATTAAAAGTAATAAAAGGTGAAAAAAAATTATTGAAAAACCTACAACCACAGTTGCTTTATATCAAAAACAAGTAAGCCCTAATAACACGATGTTGAGAAAATTAATTAAAACACAACTATAATATTTAAATGAATTTACGATGTAAAGTTGTACACGATTCGTTTGTCCTTAAACCGTAGCGTAACACAACGGTCGGTAATGTATAGAAAAGTTTATCGCATGAATAGACGTGTATTCGATGAAAGCACTGCAGCAAACTGTTTTCGAATCGATTTCCGACTTACACTTACGGCAATTATACAAGAATTGAATATTTCCATTGAGTTATTACATATAGGTCATGGTATACAACACAGCGGTACTAAAAGCTGAATACACAACGCGCCGAGATGAATATGTGCGATAGTGCACGGGCAATTTAATTAAGACCCCTTGTACGGTTCAATTAAAAAACAAAAAATTAAATAAATAAACACGTGTTTATTTAATACCGAGCCCGGCCGTGGGTAGGTAGGTACTGCGCGATCGCAACCCGCCACGTCCGCTCTTCTGAAAGCTGTGTTCTTTATGCTACGGTAACACGTCGCGTCACGCCATCACTTTTGGACCGCATGCGACCGATCATTTCAATAATTGGATAAAACTATCTGTGCGTGGACTTGCGAGATACACGAAGACCATATACCAGCGGTTCTCTAATTTTTTTGTTCGCGGAGCCCTTATGTTCCTAAAAAAAAATTACGGAGCCCCAAAAATCAGAAATGTCTATTTGAGACAATAATAATACACAGTGACTGAAGAAATGATTAGATCATCAGAACTTCGAAGTTTGTAGATAAGTAAACAAAATTATCGTACATGTAAAATGAACGAAAAATCCGACTTTTATCTAATCTCATTTTGACTATGACACAAAATATTATGTGGATTTATAAATAGTTTAAGGTTTTAAACGTTTAAAATAATACATTGGTATGGAAGTATGGTCCAACTAATATTGAATATAAATGTAAAAATAAAAAAATACAACTATGAAATATAGTAAAAATTTGAATAGTAATACAGATGTGCCCAGGGAGCCACGGACCTCCTAGACTGCCCTCGCGGAGCCCTAGGGCTCCGCGGATCACAGTTTGAGAACCGCTGCCGTATACTATCATCAGCTCGCGCGCACGCCCGGGTTGATTTGTACACCCAGTGTGACAACGGCGTATTATGCTGCACCGCCGGGTTGTATAACAAATGTGATATTATAGACAGCAGAAGATGTATGTGCTCAACACGAACCAAAGAACTCGAATTTCCGCACTTAAAGCTGTCTCGTGTTTATGATACGGTCGTATTTCGACTAAATTTATGAGGGTTAAGTGTACCTGCGCTCTTTATACGCATACACGCATACCCCAATAATCATCCTACTGCTGCCGCATTAGCCACAAAAAGCGCCTTATATTCGCGAATTTATTATTTATTACGAGGCAAAAACACAAACGTTATAAGAATTTAAAAAAAACATTTAAACAAGTACCGTAGAAGGTAAGTTCACTTTCGAAGCGTTCATACAAAAACTTGTTATCTTTTTGAGTATCAAAAAACGAACCCTGTATGTGGCCTACTCATCGTGTTTTTATGTAAAAAGAAAAAGTAATTCGACGATTTTTCAAATTACGAGTGTGTCACCGTGTTATATTTTATTTTATTTTTAACTCTTATTTATTTTTATTTTTTTACTAAAGGGCGACCAACTGTGTGGAGCCCACCCACTAGGTCTCACAGAGCAAAAACTGGTACAAACGAAACCCGATACCGAATAATGGTGGACTGACCATTCATGGCCGTTTTAACTCATAGTCCGTATTGTACGTTCTCGACCAAACCTCTAATAATTCTTACATGAACAGTCGTCCTAAGACGTTCAAAATTCAAATTGAGCTATTTATTTCACAAATGTTATTCTTAAAACTATTATGGAATTCGATTTAATATGATTGTATGCCAATTCGTATCCATAAGGTTGGCAAATTTTGAATATAATAATTAGATAATCCGTGCTGTACGTCTTCTCGTATTAATTGTAATAAAATATTATTTAATTTTTATAATTGAAATCTAAGGATTTTATCAATCGACAATTATTCATAGTATTTTTATTTTTTAGTGTAATACAATATTTACTATTTTTATATAAGTAATAAATACATTTTGTCAAGTTGGTACTTTAAGGGGATCAATTTCGAATCTCTCAACAGTTTTCCGAATAATTGAGAAAAACAGAAGAGAAATTACAAATTCAATCGAGATCGAGAATCAAACCCTGTACCGTCCATAGTACCTATATATTTCGTCATGCACTATCCAAGTGTTTATTTTTCACGGATGCAATATTTTTCATAATATTTTCTTCAATAAGTTGTTATTCCATTTACATTAATCGTAGCAACTCGAACCATACTTTTACTGTTGATGTATCGATATTATATCGAGTACTTATATCAGTGTTAAATAAATATTTCATAATTTTCGATAATTGTTATGCAAAAGTTAGAACATTTAAAGTCCAACTTATCTATGACTAAGAAATTTGTTTCTACTACTTATTATTCTGTTATAACAGTACCTATATAACCTGCTGTAGTCGTACATTTGTCGTTTTCTTATTTTAATATACAGGGTGTCCCAGGTCTATTTGACTAATGCAATAACTTTTTTTCTATTCAATATTTTTAAGTTTTTTTTTTTTGTAATGATTTGTAGAGCCCTGCGCTATAATTTGTATATCTTATACTTTATTTTATTTTTTTACAACAAGAATAAATAATTTAAATTTTGTATTTAATATTTTTCTAATAATCCAAGATAGCTATTTCATAAATAAGTATTTAAAAACCATTTTGGCGTTTAAAACTTTTAATTTGGTTAAGTCGTTAATTTTTAAACAATTTTCAAAGTGTGTTAAAATTCAAATTTATTTCTTGCTAATCACTGTTACTGCTGTAGTCGATTTTCAATTGTTTTCTTCCAAGAAACAATAAATTTGTTATCATTAAAAGGTAGGTCATTAGTCATTACATAATATTATTATACATTATTGTATTTTATCATTATTTAACATGGTCACGTGATGCTTACCATTGATGTTGATACTAAACAATTGATACTAAATTGTAGTGATGGGCAACGATATCGATAATTCGATACGATATCGATATCGTGACAAATTTCCGACATCGACATCGCTTTTGTATTGTACGATATATCGCGATATCGAAAATAATATTTTTCAAGAAAAATACATGGTATTTACTATTTGATATTTGTAGTTTTTAAGCTATAATAAATTAATAAATAATAATAGCCATTAGCTGATAACGTTTGGTGCACGTGTTCCGGTGAAATGTCAATTATTGTACACTATTAAAGTATTAAGTATTAATAATCCATTATAATGTTATCTTAAAGGAATATTTTGCTGACTTTTAAGAGGTACACGGTATAGTACCACTGGATATTCCATAATCTACAGTCTAATATGTGTCGTTGGTGCGGCGTAAACGTCTGTTACGTACTCCGCTGACCGTTATATTTCTGTCATTTATCCTACAGTGATAATTATTTTCAAATTACAACATTATTTTTAGTGATGAGTGAATTAAAATTGGTTTAATCTATTTAAAATTCAAATTTATATCCAGAAGTCTCAAAATTGGCAAAAAAATACTTGTCGATAGTCGCAACTAGTGTCCCATGTGAACGTCTGTTTAGTGAGGCTGGCAATATAACTTCAAAGAAAAGAAGTAGACTATCTCCAGATCGAGTTAACAATCTTCTCTTTTTGAACTCTTATTATAAATCCACTAGGACGTCAGACCACACTTTGGTAAGAACATACATTTTAATTTTTCAAATTTGAATTCAATTCAATATTAAAATAAAATAATTATGAATTTATTTTCTAGGATACAGCTATCGGGGTTGAACACATTTAAGGAGAATATCGATATCGATATCGATATCGTAGAAATAACGATATCGCGATATAATATCGGAAAAATCTGTACAGAATCGATACAGAAAATTATATCGTTGCCCATCACTACTAAATTGTAAGAAATAGTAAAATGTAACTCTGTAAATTTAATTTTTCAACTATAAGTTCAGTTTTATTTCTTAACATTAAATAATATAACAAATTAAATATTATGGAACAATATACCTAACTAGTAACTAGTAAGTAGTAACTATGAATAATTTTCAAAGTGTGCGCCATGTTTCATTATACATTTTTCATACCGTTCCAGAATTCCAGTTGTCGTGGATTCCAACATTTCAAAAGTAAGAGAGTTACACACATCAATTATGCGTTGTTTTAAATCATCTAACGACGTTGACTGTTGGGAGTATACTTTGTCCTTTAAGTAACCCCACAAAAAGAAATTGAGTGGTGTTAGATCTGGAGATCGTGGTGGCCAATTTAGTGGACCTCTAGTTCCTATCCATCTCGATTGAAAATTTGTGTTTAAATAATCACGGACTATATTCGAGTTATGTGGTGGAGCACCGTCTTGCTGAATCCACATATTTACTCGGAGATTTAATGGAATATTTTCTAATAACATTGGTAGTGTATTAGTCAAAGAGTCTAAATAACGTTGGCCAGTTAGTGTGCCATGATAGAAATAAGGTCCAATCAAATAACCACTTATTACACCACACCACACATTGGTAGACCAGCGAACTTGTGCATTGGACTCACGTGTCCAAAATAGATTTGATTCATTCCAGTAATGAGAATTATGCCGATTGACAATACCATTATTATTAAAACAGCTTTCATCGGTCCATAATATTTTTTTCAAAATATTATTGTGGTCATGAAGGCAAATAATTTTTGAAATATATTGAAGCCTTCTATCTGGATCAATCCTTGTACATAATGCAATTTGTATGGATGGAAATCATTTTTCTTCAATATACGATGTATAGAGCTACGACTGATGTCCTTTTCTTTAGCTACCGACCTGACAGATGCATGAGGATCACTGCTGAAAGCTGCCAAGACATTCACTGTATGTTCTTCATCAATAACATAAATTTTTTTTGGTTTGAAACCATTTGGAAAACGACCTAAAAAGACTATTTTTTAATGTATATCTTAATTTAAAATTTGTATAATAATAACTGAATTATACATGTATGTATTAGGTTTTAGGCACATAATTTGTTATATTAATTTTATAGGAAATTTTATTGATAATAAAAAATTTACCTGTATTACGTAATTTTGTTTCTATATTACAAAATGTGTTTTTAGATAGCTGTTTCCTTTCTGGAAATTTTTATAAATACATACGAGAAGCTTTTACTGTACTTTTTCCTCCACTTTCATAAAAAACTTTTAACATATCACGGTACTCTAAATTACTATAAATAGTAGGCATATTTAAGAAAGATAAAAATAAAAAATATTGAATTTTATATTTCAAAAATCATACATAAACTGGTTCATTTAATACCCATTAACATCACATTTAATTATAAAATATTTATAGATTATTCAAATATGCAATTAAGATCATTAAAATAGTTAAGTTTTAGAATAGGTATGTAAATAATTAATGAAACAATATGTATAAAACCAGTAATTCCCAATTCATATAATATTATAATTGATAATTCGAGGTTTACATTTTGTATGAGCTACAGTGTATTTCATATTAACTAATAAATACTTTCATCATGAGTAGTTATCATTTGTCTCGCTCCGATTTGGGCTCTACACACTCAAGTGACCAAACAGACATTTTTAAAAAATATAAAAAATATAAAGATATGTGCAGGGATTTGGTTTTAGAAAATGAAGAGTTACAACAGGTAATATATTAAACAATTATTTACAAATTTATTAAAAAAAAATATTGTATGAATAACATATCTCTTAAACAAGTATTTAGCAACTGTAAAAACTACTTTTATACATAGGATGTTACAATTAATTTATAACAGTTTTTAAGTTCAAAAAATCACAAAAGTTTGGTTTTACTTTTAGAAAAATTTAAATTTATCTCGTCAATATGAACTGGAGTGCTTAAAAAATAATGAATTAGAATTAAACAATAGTCAGTTGTCGGATGATATTAAAAAACTGAACGATATTCAGGTAACTAAAATGATTTATAACATTCAATAACATTCTCTGCTATACATGTATGTATAAGGTTCTTTCACTAGTGACGCTAGCTGAAGAAAAAAAAAATAACCGACACCTATAATATAAGTTAACAATTTGTTGGCTAAATGTTCAAAACAAATAAAAGTATAATTATAATATTACGCAACGGTTTGCAACTAGCAGAGTATTCATGTATAAAACAATACACTCTTAGGTGTTTCAAACAATTTAACCATCAGAAGGATATTAAATGTCACATATTATGTCATGTAGAAAATTATTGATTTTATCTGTTATTAACATGAACTCTGGCAATATATAAATCTTAAAAGGGATTTCAATTAAGCTTTGTATTAATTTTCTAATACAAAGAGATCTGCAATAAAACAACAATTAAGTGTTGCAACTATATTTTTTCTATAATTTTTTATAGTAAAAATAAAAATAGATATAATAAATTACAACTTACATTTTATATAAAAACCAAGATAATGTTAGATATATTTTTAATTTATAGTATGAAAATGTTTTTTTATGTTTTATTTATTAATGAATAACAAACTAAGGAAAATTAGTATTTATTTTATCTTTTATTCTGAAATTCTCAAAGGTTGAAGTCCCTAGTCTTAAAAAGTACATGACAAGTTGACATTAAATACCTATTCTAACAATTTCAAATCATTAACTTAATTATTTCATGGGTTATTTTTTATTCTTAGTGATTATGTAAACATACTAACACACTATGAAATATTCAGAGAAATACTAAAGAAATAGGTAGTAACGTGTTTATCCATAACAATTATCTACACACTTTCAAGCCAATCAAAACTATTTCAGAATGCCCTTATTTTTCTGTTATGTTAGTTGTTATAGGTATTTATTAAATTCTTACATTAATATTATTTTTTTTTTATATAAACAGAGCTATAAATATGGTTAATATTGAATACATAAAGTTCCTGATGAACTAAATGACTAAATGTAAAACACTAATATTATATATCTACTCATCTACTTACAGCTAACAATATTTTTTATGATCTACAATTTTACCATTTACATTTTTTTTTTAATAAAATGAAACATTTGATTCATGTTGTTTTATACTTAAGATGAACTGGTTACAATTTAACTTCTGATGGTTTTATGTATAGGTACATACAACTAGTTACAATAGTAACTATTGTAAGTATACAAATGTAGTATTAAAACAGCAAGGTACAAAGCATTAATTATACAACTAACTGCATGTGATTGAAAATGAAATTGTTTGAACTCTCACCAAATATGTATACTTTTAATGTTGACATCCACCTAGAATATTTTCGTTAACAGTGAGAATAATTTAATTCATTTTATTAATAAATTAATAAATGTTAATATTAATATTAAAATGGTTAGGTTGAAGTATAAATTAATTTAATACAAATGATACTCACATTTTAACAAAAATCTTATTTTGCTATTCAAATTAAATTATAATCTTCAATTGTAGTACTGTGTATAGGTAATCTACATAATATTTAATTTTGAATATTTTTCTTGATAATAGTAATTTGAAGTGTTGAGAATTTAAAATGTTATTATATGTATGTTTAATTTTTGATTTTTTTGTATCTAGTTACCAAAAGTTTATAAAGATATTAAAATAAAATAATTTTAACTTGCAAACTAATGATAATATGTACCTGTGTCCAAAGGCATTTCCAAAAATATTTTCTACGAATTATGTTCAATCTGATAATTCCATAGTATTACTAGGTATTTCTCATAAATTTAATACAATAGAATTGTCTTAAAATATGAGAAGACAAGTCTTAAGGTTTTTAGTGATTACGGCAAAATGTGTTTGATCCATAAAATATCAACTTAACCTAACTTTAAATTTAAAAAGGACTTACAGAATAACTATAATTAATATTCAAACCACATGTCATTTGTTTCATAATTCAAAATCAAAATGTTCTAAATTTGTTTAAACGTATTTAAATGATTGAACAATAAAATATTGATGAATGATGATGATTTAAAATAAGTAATAGTAGGTACATCATGTTATAAATTATAATCATATTATGTTAAATTATGATAAAATACGTATTAGTATGTGTATGTATTTAATATTGATTATCAACCTTTTAATGATAACAAATTTATTGTTTCTTGGAAGAAAACAATTGAAAATCGACTACAGCAGTAACAGTGATTAGCAAGAAATAAATTTGAATTTTAACACACTTTGAAAATTGTTTAAAAATTAACGACTTAACCAAATTAAAAGTTTTAAACGCCAAAATGGTTTTTAAATACTTATTTATGAAATAGCTATCTTGGATTATTAGAAAAATATTAAATACAAAATTTAAATTATTTATTTTTGTTGTAAAAAAATAAAATAAAGTATAAGATATACAAATTATAGCGCAGGGCTCTACAAATCATTACAAAAAAAAAAAACTTAAAAATATTGAATAGAAAAAAAGTTATTGCATTAGTCAAATAGACCTGGGACACCCTGTATATAAAATGTAAAATAATAGGAAAAAATACAATAGTGTTTTATTTTCCCAAAAAATTAATAAATAAATCTAGTGATGAAAATTCAGCTGTTGATCACACTCAGGTAAATTACGACTTAATTATACTCGATAAGCTTTACTTTTTCACTTGCTCGATGTGATGATTGGATTAATGAGCATGATAGTCAGGACATTTTACCGAATCTAAAAAATTTAATTTTATGAGGATGGTTGAGTTGTATTCACCTCAAGTGCAGGACAATAATAATGCAATGGTAGGATTAAAACTTTGGCGAGCCGAACTCAGGAGATCATAATATTTTACCTAGAACAGGGTTTGATGCTCTCGCAGAATGTATTTTTGACGCTTACCCTATAATGTACAGTTATTAATAAAAGCAATTTGTTTTATAGGTAGTCAATAAAAATGTGATCAATAAATGTAGTTATGCCGTATCAATAATGTTAGTAAAAATAAAATCTAATATATGTTGGACATACCAAGGGGCAAGGAAGAGAAAAGTTTTCGTCTCAACATATTTTAAAAATTCTTCGGATATCTCGAGTTCAATTTTTCGGAAATATTTAATAAATAATCAAATACCTTGTTCCCATATCGTCTATCCAACTCGAACTTTACAGACTTGTATTCGCATGATACCAACCGTCTTAGGTTGAATTAAACGCACGGCCATTACTACGAGTATGTAGTATATACTATAGCCTATATAGGTATCAAAATAATCAATCACTGACGATCAAAATTAGCCACAATCAAAACCACACAGTGTCCACCATACAAACAAATGACTTAATAAATAATAAAACTGAATTTAATTTTATACACATACGCTATAATATAAATATCTAAATGAAATAAAGTAAACAATTTTAAGTATGATTGGTTTTTATTTAATGAATCACACATTTTTATATCACAATACGTGTACGATTAATACATGTTTATAAGCGATAGCTTTCTGCAGTGGTTATCACAGAATATCATAGACTAGGTACATTAATAGTTCAATACTTTTGACTTTTTGAAACCGTTTTGGATCCACAATAAGTTCTAAAAGAGAAATATCAAACATAACATTCAAAAATTATTCATCTTGGCGAACTTCAAATGCGATTATATTTATCATATTTACTAGATGATAGCAATATGCGCTTATTGGGGTACGATAAGGCGATTGTAAAACCATATGCGAATCTCATGAATATATAATATGTGTATATGGTATATGTATGTAACATGTATGGGATACAAAAATCACGCAATATAATATTGTCATGATTATTTAAGTCGTACAAATAAATGCGCGTTGCATTAAACAACAAAATATTTTAAACCATTATTAAGTGTAGTGTTGATTATTATTGGTAAACAGGTAGTTAAACACCATAGCAAAATGAAAAACGAATTAATAATGTTATCTTACACATATACTTAACGACGACTATTTTGAATTTTCATAGAAAAATACACTTTAAATTGCCGATTTTAAACAAATTAGCGTTGAAAGGGGTGTTAATTTAAAATGTGGAACAGCAAAAACGTAATACCACATAATATCAGTATAGCACTCTCATCCGCCAATCTAGTAAATAGCATATTCGGAAATGTGTATGCTGTAAACTTTCTTGGAAGCAAAAAAAAATTAGTCATTAGAAACTTTGTGCAGCATTAATGATCACAGGCAATATACCGGGTGGTATTCTCGCGGTGATTATAAAGGAAATCCGCCACGTTTCTTTGACACTCCAAAATACACTTTTGCGGTATTCGGTTAGTAACAGTAGCAGCCATGTCGAATATTCGGCGAAGAATTTTTAGCCATTTGTCTACGAACACGAAATAATGCGCGGTGCACTACGTAGTGTTTGTTCGTGATAATGCACGTGCGACGTGCCTCGATGGGAAAATCGAGGACGATAAATCGGAACACGCAACTTGGTCGCGCTCGACCGAGGACTGGCGAGCGGATAGCAAAATAATAATAATAATAATAACAATAAAATATATAATAACGCCGCATTGCCACGTTATATCGGTTCGGGGCGATACAATGAATAAACGTTTTAGCGTTTGAACAAAAAGCGTCATAACGTAACATGTATATTGTATACTATATAAAAAAATTTAAAAAATTTGTAATATTGAAAATTTTCTATTTTTGTAACTTTAGAGCTGTTGTGGCACGGGTTAAAATTAATGAATTTGCCTGAAACTTTTTTTGTTGCGTTTTTTTTTTGGTAATCGAACCTTTTTATGGGGGGGGGGTAACCTGAAAAAAATCACAAGCGAAAAATAAGGACCACCCTAATGTATAGCCGCTGCAGTTCCGAGTAAAACGGTATTGCACCTTGGACGATATCGCGGGCGTAACGTGTAGCCCACGATGTACGCATCATATGACTTCGTATCGGCTCGGGGCGTGCATTTCGAGTTGTGAGCACACATTACTCGCGACAGTGTTATGACGGACCGACGCCCACCCGTAGACGATGGGATGAGATTCGATATCGCGGGGTAAATCGCGAAAGAATGAAACCCCATCGTCTACGGGTGGGCTTAGGGGCTGAATCCCCCCCCCCCTAAAGAATTTTCGGAATTTGATGTTTTATACAAATTTTCAAATATCTCACTCATACGAATGTAATTAATAGATTGGATAAAATAAAATGTATATTTATTATATATATATATTATTTCTATTGCCCATTGTTTTTATGATTTAATGTAAAAGTTTTTTTTTTTTCATATGTATTTTTAACAGTTTAGTATCATTATATCAGTAAAAAAGTATCTACTTTATTTTTTTTTCAAACCAAATGTCAGAACTGACCAAATATTTATTTTCAAGCCCCCCCATTGAAAAATCCTGCGTACGCCACTGGTCACGTGAACAGTGAGGGGTGAAATACTTTTTCGTGTCGTCCGTGTTCGGCTGCTGAATTTTGAAAACAAACAGATTCCAATTGCTCGCGCCGAAACGGGGAGAACATTAACAAATAATACGTCTTCTCCGCAGAAGCCTTGACAGTACGTGCGACGTCACCAAGTCGCGCGTGGCAGCTGTAATAATAATTATTGAAGTTAGTGGCGTATTTGAGATTTTACCTTAGGAGGGAAGAAAGGGGGGGTTTGTAAAGGGAGGTAAAATCCTGCCCCCCCCAACAGTTGAACAAGAGTCTAGCACATATTTATTGCCCAGATATATATATTTTTTTTATATTAGCGAATCTATTAATGACATCGCCCATTTTAATTCAATTGATTTATAAAAATTAAACCATATTGAGCAACCCGTTGATTGTTTCTGGCCCATTTTATTTATCTCAGCCAAGTTTTAAACTAATTAGAAAAATAATAAAAGTAGAAGATATGAGGTTAATATTAATAAGAAAATGTTAAGCCAAAAAGTGGAAGTTAAGAGAGTATAGTAACCGAAAAGAAAAAGGAGAGAATTGAACTCTTACAACTAAAAGCTAAAGATAAATTAAGGATTTACAGCATTTACCATATTCAGAATAATTAAGAAACTTGTTTCAAGGTTGTTAGTAAAGGATTACTAGTATCTTAATATTAGTACTTTGTACTCAGCACATATGAGCATGGAGAAGCTGCGTTCGGCAGATGCAACACTATAGTATTATAATATGTAGACAAGCAATTTTATTTAATAGTTTGTACACATTACGGAAAATAGTTTCATTGCAATTACCAATTATTAAATTTGGAAACGCTTTTAATGTCAACAAAATAAAATATAATTTGCAAATATATCTCGTAGGGGAGAATGACTAAATTCACTTGAACAATTGACAATATCGAAGTTCTAAACGAATTTTCAAGAATAATTAATGACTTTCAACAGAACCGATGTACATTTAATCCGAACAATGAAAAAAATCGTAAAAGAAAACTCGCGTCGACGGGAAACGGCACAAGATATGCGTGTTCTCCATAATCGAGTTGTGAAAAATTATTCTATTTGAACTATGTGACCTACCTACGCGCACAAATTGAATTTACATTTTAAATTACGACAAATTTAAAAACTGTGTACTTATACAGTTCCATGTGAATGTCTAAACAAATATAACATCTCGGAGCGAAGTCTCTTTATGCAGAGTTATTCAATATACCGACTGAGGGTTAAACTTGTTTAAAGAACATTCTGTGACTATATCCACTTTGCTCCGATGGCTGGTTTCGACGTGTTTTGTTTGCCCGTTTTATTTTTATTTTTATTTTTTTCGACACCTCTGAAATAACAACGATGAAAAGCCGAGCACCGTGTACGTACTATGCGAACACATTATTTTAATTAAAACACTGTAAACTAGATATTTTCTACGCTTTGAATGCCTCGATGTGCGTGGGATTGCGTTAAAATATATAAAATTGAATTTCACGTATACGTAGCGAACCCTTTAAAAATGATGTGAGCGTAGAAAATCTATTTCAACAGATGCACATTTCTAGTACAGGTAGGTACAACGGTTTTGCATTACGATAAAAGAAATAATTTCCCAATGAAATCCGATAATATCCGATACGTATGTAAAAATACAAGAGTAAGCAAATCTTAAAAGTTATATTGTACTGCACGACTTTTATCAATGGTTAATGTGCTTGCGTGTGTAGCGTGTAGACTGTATATATTCAATTTTATAATTTTACAATATCATCCGAAAAAAATGAATATAAAACTAAACCGCATTAAATGTACACAGATTTTTTGTCATGGATATATTGTGTGTTATCGCTGGGGATCATGTCGAGTAAAATGTACCGTTTCTCCGACGACGACTTGGTTGTCATAGTTAAATCATAATCGAAATAACAGTAAATTATGTGTGAGTATTTTAATAAAAGCAGAATCGGTTTAAATTTTTACTATGCCAACCAAACCGTTGTTTGGGAAACGGTACATTTTTATCGTTTCTGTGGAGTGTTAGACATAAACATGTTCCAATGTATTCATGTATAGCACATTAACACGTGAATACTCTTTACCTAAAAGCAATACATTTTAGATGTAATTACGATTAGGCATGTACTGTTTAATTTGTTAGTTATTTTAGGGCATAAATTATAAACATTATGAACACGACACATTAGTGTCAAACTTTACTTATTGAAGATCAAACATGATATCATGTTTTAATCTTCAACGAAAATAGAAAATACAACGAATTGAAAAAAAAGCACAAACGTCATAATACTATTATATAATATTACATGTTCTCTCTATAAACTAAACCAATAATATGTTATTAGTAAAATAAATGTATTCTATTCACAGTGATTTCAAAATCATGTTACATAATAGTGCAAGGGAGTAAATATTTACAAGTAAAATGTCTGCACCAACGAACTAAACATGAAACGAGAAATATATTATTAAAATAATATAATATTTCCACGAAAAGTATAGGTCTTATGGTAAAAATAGGATTGAAAATAACAGATTAAACGTTTCAAACAACGGTTTTCAACCGACACAAACCATAATTCAGCAATGATAGCCTCGACAAAATCTCTGTGGATATTCTTCCATGTCAGTTAAACGTCTTAAGATAACACCGTTTGTACCACGCCCAGAGCTAATTTTTATTTTAAACTTGATTATTATAATAAAAAAAAGAACCATTATCGTCGACGAAAATACCTCTGTCAAGTTCGGTAGACTATACATCTAGTCGATACCCCGAACTCGATTCGTCCTAAACATATACGATGCTCTCCGCGTCGTAGGTGCTTTTCGTCAGCGCACCGAGGAGGAAAAGTTGGCATCATGTTCTATCTCTCGTTTTGATATTTCCGACCGGCACGTGGTTGCCGATAAGTTTTTCCTCGCGCGGCGCCGTGCCCATGGGAAATGAAAACCGAACGCGCGAGAAAAACGTCGGCGAAATACGCGATGCGCGCGAACGTACGCGCGTCTGCACCTGTACGTGCGCGCGGGGATCCCTTTTCCATTTAGAAAGCTGCCCACAGAGGAAAGGACGGGGAGACGAAGGAAAAACTTCATACCGATGCGAAAGTTTAAATTAATAGCGCGAATAGACGTGCGCGTGTACACGTGTACGTAGGGTACGGGGTTCGACGATTTTTATAACGTCGCGGTGCGTACAATACGTAATACGCAATATTATATACATCGTAAAATATTAAAAACACAAGCGGACGTGCGAGAACCTGCACGCGTAATCGTGTACCCTCCTACCCACAACCCCATCCCCCTCCATATACATTACGCCGGGAAGGTTAGAGTGCGGTATCACGTGTGAATACCTACGTGAACTAATACAGGTATTATCGACCGCGACGACCATTTTGTGCGCCGTCGGTGCGATAATCCCTGTCTCGTGGGACGAATACGCGAAAAGAAAGAAACGTGAAATTAAATCCACGCAAAGACAAAAAGGGAGAGGTAGATACATAGACAGAGAGAAACAGAAAGAGTATTGACCAATATAATACTATCGTTTAAAGGCATCACCCCGCCTCAGACGTCTGTCCGCTCGCCATACACCTACATAGTATATGAGGCGTGTAGTTTAAAAACCCGCTATAACCAATTTTTGAAAATGTTCAGGAACAACAAAAAACGATAAAGACCTTAACATTTTGCTTTATGATTTTGTAATTAATACAAAATCATAGGTTTGGAGTATATATATATAATATTGTGTGTGAATAGGTGTTAAATAAAATTATTATCACTAGTTATATACATTTCTAGTTTTGATGCAAATTTTATCATAAGGCTGGTTTTGAAGCCATAATTTTTTTTGGTGTTTATGTAAATGGCTGGTTTTGAAATTGACTTTGCGATATAGTTCGTTTTGAAACTAACATTGAACAATTTAATAAAAACAAAACATAAATAAATTATTAATGTCTTACTTAAGACAAACTTTATTTGATAATAATTGACTATTTAAATAAAAAAATAACAATGAAAATAAAAACAGTTTTATAATAATTATATATTTATTATATTCCATTCGCAAACTGCAGCGGATCGGCGTTCAAAACGATAATATTACACCGCGTCTACTGTGCACAAAGAGTTTGAAAACAAAAACCGTACGTTGCACTCGTGTAATATCGACGTGGATAAATGCACGTCGGCGTACCGCTGATTACGTATTTGAACTAAACCGTTCAAACCGAACCATGGTCGAGTATCGATACGGCCGTAACGTATAGCAAAAGTTTTTAGCTAAATAAATGCAATGGCCGATGGAGTGCACACCGCAGCAGCACCGCGTTACTTTACATTGATCTCAGATTCGACTAAAAGTTTCTTTAATGCAAATCCTCGCTAAGCCAATCTATTATTCAACGAATATACGATCGGTATAAATGTGTATGTACAGTGATAAAGTTAGTCGGAGATTGAAACGACGATATAGCTAGTCTTTACAGTCGATAAATATTAACGTTCTTCGCGCATCGTAAATATCTAAACTTAATCAAACTTTGTAATGTCTAAGACGACTACATAATAGTTTAATTTAATCAGTGTCTCGTTTTTATTTTTAATCATCACACAAGTCTGATGAACTCGCGCGGAAAATTTAATAATTAATTTAATAATTTTGAATAGTTCTTCGGGGTAGGAAAAAAACTATAAGTTTATAATTAAAAATTTGTTATAAATAAGAGTGACACATTAATAAATGAAAAAAAAAATGCCGATGAACTTTTCTATCGAAATGTATATATGACGAGTGAGATCCACAACGAGCGGACGCGATCACCCATGCTCGGAGTCGTGGACTGAAATATTGTGGTTTGATTTTCACCGATTTTTTCGAAATATGATTTTACTTACGAAGCGTCCATTAAATTTGGATCGCGCGTTATTACTTATTCGGCGTTGCCATCACACACTCTTTCATCACTGCTGTGCGCCGTACGCCGACGAAATAGCATTCGTTCGGATCGTATATACAGCGAATGCCTTAAAAGCTTTAACCTATTTAGACGTCTCGCAATAATAACCATTTGGAATTTTACTACCAATTTCATCTTGACGTCGAAACAAAATGCTTTTTAACTTATACGATGCGCGTTTCGCGAACACATTTCGTCGCGAGTTATTGCACCGACCCGTGTATGAAATATAAATAACATTTCGTACGGACAAGCATAAAAATATCATATGATTCGCGTTATTTATCGAATGAACTCGAGTTATTATCGTCCGTTTCGAACACCGTTGCGAGGACATGACGTGCACGGTGTGCTTTTAAACACGCTGTGATTATTTTCCATACTGTTCGACCGGAATTCCACGACGCGATTGTATTGACGCGATCTTATAGTGTACAAATATATCGTTCTGTGAATAATTCGTTTCGTTCACTCGTCATGTCGTCGCGAGTGCGCTAAAAGTGCGAGGACCGTTTGCGCGCAGACGAGACGAATATTTTACCGTAAATATCGAACCAAACGTTATTTTCATCATCCGAGTGCGAGCACGCCCCATTCGTACCGAAAGCACGCGCATAGGTATACCGATTTGTTACGTTTTATCCGCGCAGACAATAGTACGGGAACTACGAGAAGCTTAACTTAATAAATTGCGAGGAGACACCCGCACGTTCGAAATGTGTTCCACGCGCTCCGATAACGTACCTGTTTTATATTCTTTTGACGTCCAGACGTTTTATGCAAGTACATAATTCATAGCGGAAACCGAAAACGTCTGAAACTCCTGACCGTCGTGAAGGAAAATGATAAAGTTGTGTAAGTTGACGCGTAATTATCGTCCGGTTATTATCAACCGTGTGTATAAGTATATTAGCACTTATGGTTTTCGCCATTTATAGTAATACACACGGTAAAAGATGAAAAATATCGCATTACAGCGCGGCTATTATTATATTGCTTATATTCTACGTGTTTTGCGTGCTCGATCGCGCCCGAACTCTGTCCGTGTCTTCTTAAAAATATGATCCGACTGGGCCGGGAATTGATGGAGCCATTTTTCAACCGAGTTCGCGCGCTCGATAAAACCGATACTACTCGTTTTTGAGTCATGCGTCTTATCGACGAGCAAGACCCCCCCGCTCCCGCCGAATCACTGTCATCCGCCCGACCGTCCCCGTGGAAAACGCGAAGATGCGATTACCTTTGTGAGTTTTATTCGAACCTGTGTGCATAATATAGTTACACGCCGTGCTAATGTTACTCGAAATAACCACTACGGTCAGATAATTTGTAGAAATTACATTAGCATTCGAATTTCCGGATTTACTTTGTGCGCCGTTTATTTCCATCTCCGAGTAAACCTATTTATTTAACGACCGTTCTCGGTTCTCCAATTTTCGAATTAATAGGTTCTACGTTGTATTTACTTACTTGTCATTCATTCCATTTTCTGTAGCTTTTGCTCCAATTCCAACAGTTTCTTTTAGTGTTTTTTTTTTTAAGTCAGTTTCAAAACTTTTGAATTGTTCGTCTATTGTACTTTTCCTTTTCAGTATGTTTCGTTGCACAACAAGAGGATTTTATATTTCTATAGGTGTATAAGTAATACTCCGCAAGCGAGTCATCTAAAATACACTATTGCGTTATACATATATAGAAAAATATATATTGATCACTTTTAAAGTTTCGTACGCACACGTTTGATCCATAGCACAAAGTTTTTCGCTTCGACGTTGTGGCTCACGTATATAAAATCGTCTGATCGTGTACTATTATACAAGAAACGGAGTCTGAGATATTTTTATTCACTATTATATGCCAGATGCTGATCCTAAGATTTAACACTCTTAACGTTCTATTCTTTGAATAATATACGATCCGTTTAGACACATCTTCAAAAATGTTTTAGTGATGGTAGATTTAATTATAATTATTTTATGTATAAACATTACAAATCGTTGAACAATCTTATTTTCAAATGTATCGTAGAGAAGAAGATTTTAATTTTCTAAATAATTAACGCACAACCGATAACAACTTTAAACACAAATTAAAATGAGATAGTTTTTTGATCGAAACACGAATTAGTTTGGTGGCAAAAACTTTTGAGATTAGACCATGTGTAGTAGACATCTATGATACTCTTATGTACTACTTCACCGGAACCAGTTTTGTATTTTTTCGTTCTAATGAAAAATTATGAATCTAAACTTTAAAACGTGTACAAATAAATACGACTGACACAGCCAGCAGCTTTAATTTGTGACCAGTATTTGACTTATCATTTTTATTTATAACTTTTAATATTAAATTATACAATTGTCAATACTTTCGACAAAAATAATCGACACCAAAACGCTTATACTTTATTAAAGATCCAAACCATGTGTTTATTTTCTCGACTCGTACAACTACCGTTAAAATATTTGATTCTATAGAAACTTTATGAGGTCTAACTCTCATGAACCATTCCAATAATATTTTTTTGAATCGAAAATGTCGGTTGTTGGAAGCTTGTATAAAATGTAATTAAGTTCTATTGTACTGCATAAATTGTGTTCTTTTCGCTCGTTGCAAAATGATTGAATTCTATGAAACATATTAATATTATAAAAAATAATGAAAATGTTTTCTTTTTATGGAAAAATGTAGTCTCATCCGAGGTCCAATACCAATATTATAATTATGATTTGATTTATTATTTTACATCAGCACACTATAGGTTGTTTATACTAGAAATTGAAGTTTGAAGACCAATGCGTCCGTTAAAATTGTTTTCATGAGTAATAACGTCAATTTCCACTCTTATAATAGATGCCTAGCGACGACAATAATATATTGCACAATCACGACGACATGAAATTCAAGTGAGAAAAAAAAAAGTTTATAAATTATCAAATAAATCGAGTGCGCTCATTTTTTTTTTTATTTTTTTTTGCCTTTTATCAAGGACAAGATGGAATGCAATTATATATGTGAAACGTGTACGAAAACTATCGATGTATACAGATATTTTTAAATTATGAAGCCAGCACAATTAATAGAGCTAATGATCGAATGAATAATAGACGCGTGAAACAAGTGTTGAGAGGAAGATTTGAATAGGGACCGAGCTGGTAACCTATGGGAAAGATAGAAATAAAGAAGAGTGGTCAGCTAAGGATTAAGGCGATTGAATATATGTGTAAACATTTCCGTGTGATTTTTTCCCACCAACTTCTTACAAATTTCGACTAATTGTGATTCTACTTAATGATTAAAATTTTCGGAATATAGCAGATTGCGACTATAATATTATAATATACTCGTATACACTCAAGTGTTTTCAATAGATTGTATTACTCATATGTGTTCATACATAAAAGAATACTTTAATAACCAGAACTACACTTGTACCATTTTATATGGATATTGTTTGAGCAGCAATATGCTTAAGTAAAAAAATTATGATTATTTCAAAAGAAAGTAATTTGAATCAGTGAAGGTTTTAAAGTGAAGAGTTATTCGAAAATCGAAAATAAATAATATATTCAATAAAACGTCCCAATAGCTAGGAACGGGGACATTTTCACTTATTTTCAATCGGGAAACCTCCGAACAACGGATTCATCGAATAACAGACTCCTATATATTATTCTGAAATTAAAAATAACGACAAAATATGGTCGTTTAATTTCGTTCAATATAAAGGTTAGCTTTTCTATTTTTTCTTCTACCGTAACTTAAGCTAACGGACTTACCCGTATGGGATTGTACGGGAACGGAAACATTCTAAACAGATCAAACTTGCCGATTTTTCCCACGGAATTTATGGATCGTGTATGCACTTAATCTTTCTTTTTTTTATACTTCCATGTGTATTAAATGAGAAATAAAAATAGTGCAATATGATCTCATTTTATACATTTACCCAGTATGGATCCTAAACCTTTAACCCCTCTGAATAGCGGACACTTCCTATTAGTGGATAGGATTTTGGGGACCAAGGGTCCCACTGTATATGTATTACATGCAATTAATTCCATTTACTTAACATTCGACGAACAAAGTGAAAAATCACTTAAATATTTGCATTAACATAAAACTGAAATTGGATGGTTTTTATGGCTTGTTTATCTGTCGAATGTAAATTACAAGTTTCGAAGTAGGTTGTATCGGTAAACACAAGTATAGTTGTTTATTCAGTAAAGTAAACCTTCCAGAATATTTTCTCGAATCCTCAGAATCATATTTTGTATTTTAAAATGACAACGTACAGCATATATTAATTGCTTTTTTATTATTCTGTGAGTTTTGTTAGCAGCTATAGTAAATACGTTTTAAATAATACAAGACAACGATTATCAGTTTTAGGAAATAAAATAATTTTTGAAACAAATTAATCGTCGTTATTTGATTTAAATATACATAGTTTTCAAATGCACCAATTTCGAAATGAATAGTTGTTGGAGTAGGTATACGAGTATATTTATTATATATAGCATTTATTTGTTTATGCATATGACACTCGGCATGAAATTTAACAGCACTAATAGATAAGTTACGCATAGAATAGAATATAAAATATATATAAAATATAAACAATATTTATCAATACAACTAAACAATTGCTTACCCCCATCTACTGAAGAAATATATTTAATATAATTTTATAGACAAAACATTAACGAACAATCTTTCTATATATTTTTTTTAACCTGTTACGACCATTTATACAGTATGATTGCTTACCTAAATAATGAACAGTTTAAAAAATGGACGAACCTTACAAGATAAAACAGAAAAAAATGAGATATTTGATTAAACTTTAAATGTAAATACTCCTTATCTTGTCGTATCCCACGTTCAAACTTACTTCTTATGACCACAACATTTAATACAAGCTAAACTCACTGTATCATTTACGGTTTTAAATAAATCTATTGACAATAATAAATTTCAAATTATTAATTTTCCGTGGCCAAACTGGTACAAAAAGTAGATAAATACCGTATCTTATGATACTTAAAATAAATGTATATAGTTATATACTATATAAATATAGTGCAACTTGCTATGGGAGACCAAACCCGTTGAAAACTATGTGCCAAGAAAAGAGAGTACACTTAAACCATGACCTAACTCAATAAGACTAAAACTTATTGTGGATTCCATGTGAGACTATAGTAATAGACTGTAAGTTATAGGCACATTGTTCTACAAGAAATATAATAGACCACATATTAACCCAGCAGGGTCAAAACCACTAAGAAGTTTATTATCATAGTAGGAACATTTTTTTAAAAACTATTTAGGTAGTTAAAAGTAAATAAATTCTTGTTGTGGAAAAATTAAGTACGAACAATTAGTCAGTGTTATTATGTTACTAATTGGCATTCAAAAGCATCAGACCGTTAGATCTTTTTTTCCGTTTTAATTAGATAAAATTACGTAATACATGTATATAATATTATATTATATTATATTATATTATATTTTATTTGCCTTTATGTACATAATATCAAATGATTTTAACAATAGTCGTACAACCCTTTTGATATCACAATTTTTTTTTGATGTAATAATGTATAATAATTTTGTGTTCACTTACCAATTAGAGAATCCGATTGTGAATTGTATATTATAGCGTTTTGCAAATTTTTCTTTGATATTCAATTTTTCACAGTAATTTTTAAACAAAGAGTGGTAACAAGCAAGTTCATAACAGTCTATAATAATAATTGCTTTAAGGTAAAAAATGTAAAAAAAATGTGATTTATCCTTTACCCATGTATTTGATGAATTTATAAAAAATTTAATAAAATATTAATATTATCTAAATACATATTCAAAGATCTATAATAGAAAAAATATTTACATATACGTATATGTAATTACGTTTAATCTGCAATTAATAGATATGAACTATTTAGTACTAGGTATTTAGTACTAGTAAGTATTAAGTAGTTATATTTAAGTATACTAATAAAGAAATATAAAATTTGATATTGAGCAAATAACAAAAACTTACAAAATATGATAATTTATGTTAATGTCATAGAACAAAAATAATCTATACTATATAATACAATATACCTATTATTATATATTGTTGGGTTTTTTATTTTTTAATATTTTAATGCCTTAATTACAAGTAGATTGGACACAAGAACGAATTCAACTGTATTTTTAATTTAATCATAGAAGAACTAAAAAAACTACATAAACATATTTTTTATATACAGTTCAACAAAATAATGTGTACAATGAAGTTAGTCCATCACAAATTCGCAAATACACGTAATCGTTGGCGTAATTATGTTTTACATATTATTAAAACAATATTCTATATATACTCGTACATATATTATATGATACACATAGGTTCATAGGTATAGTTATAAAGGTTAAACCTAACCCTCGAATAAGCCTTTTTGGCAACTGCAGCGGCCGGTCTACGGAACATTGGTTCTTTATCCTTTTTAAAACGATTTCACCAGTTATTTTCGTCGTTCGTCGCCAACTTTTGTTTTTATTCGCAACGATTATTATGTCTATGATGTATAGTGTATACGTTCACGAAATCGAAAATCCGTATGATATCTACCTATCGTAGGTTTATACGAAAAATGTGTCTGATCCAGTATCATACATCGCTGAACCGTGTCGTACACTTTCCGTTTGTGTGCACCTTTTTTTCCATCAACGCCGTACGAATTTATTAGAGAAACAAAAGTATGCGCTTCGGCTACAAATGCAAACGCATAAGGAAAAAACGCAATTATTACTCAACGAAATTCGACCTGATCGAACGTGTTAGTGACCACTCGCCGTATTACTTTTCGAACACGTATCGGCGTTACACATTTGGAGATATATTTTTTATTAAAATCGCTTTAAAGTAACATGTACAACTGCAGTCGGGCAGCTGCACGATCTATTGTACAAACATTTTTTTTGTGTAACGAAACACAAAAACCGTTTTTACTGTTGTATTCCATTGATAAAAACACGCGCAGCGACTCCGCGAATACCAGCTATTGTGTTAAATAAAATATCAGTTCACCATTATTGTGTTTGAGCAAACGGTATTACGGAATAAAGACAATATTATAAATGAGTACATTTATTTTTATTATTTATGTACGTGTTAATCAATATTGTTTATTATCGTGTGATTATTATTTAATATACGCCATACTCAATTCACTCTTATTTGTATTTAATATTTTATACTATATATACTGTACCCCGTGTCGTTACATTAAAGTATACAGGAAAAGTGATTTTTTTTCTTATCATTAATATATGACATTTTCGTGTGACGCAAAATATCGAAAGCGTGTTTTATCAAAAGTAATAATATCAGTTTTATCAAATCATTAAGTAAAGAAAGGTACCGATAACTCGAACATTTCCTCCTCGGAAGTATAAATCATACGTTTCCATGTTAATATAATACAGGGAAGAACTTTAGGTCGTGATTTACATTGAACTTTTTTTTTAGCTTTTGTATTATTTTTAATGGAAACTTTAAGGAAATCACACACACACACACACACACAAGCACATAACATAATATATAGGCTCTATTGCATTGTGTTGTGCTCAACAATACGGCCTTATTGTATAGGTAGTACAAGAAATGTTACCGAATAATTCGTACGGTGGTGTATTTTTTACTTATCATCAATACCTGTAATATTCAATAACTTTCGTCGTCCATACATTATTTCGTAATATACAAATGTATGCTACGGTAATGATCCGGTCGATTTCGGTCGACAATATTTGGTACGCAACGATTGTTGCTCGTCTGACCATCTAATCGTTATGCAAATGTATATAAAGTATTATATTATGACGTCGGAATGATAATGTAATGTATAAGAGAATAATAACTTTTCCGATCGAATGGCTAGCGAAAGGAAAATATGACCCGTCGTCCCTACGCTTTCCGGAAGTTGGTTGGGAAAAATTTTTACTCGAGAGCTTTCCTTTATGCGGAGGGTTTTTAACGATTTGCCCTTTTATACATTTCCGTTTATAACGGTTCTGTTACATCGAGGCCGGGAGATTTTTATTTCACTGGTACATTACACGGGAACATCCATTGCCGCCGTCGTATACTCGTATATTTATAATTTCATACACTATATTTGTTCAATACGATCGCGGGCATTCATCGGTCTCGCGTTTTTTACATATCATTTTCGACGACTATTAATAATAATAATAATAATAATAATAATAATAGTAATAATAATGATAATGTAGAATACTCGACAAAGAATTTTAATGATTTGCCCTTCGGCTTCCGTGCGTGGTGGTGGCCCCTGTTTTACATTTTATATCGAATATATTATGATCGACGAGCCGAAAATTGGAAAAAAAAAAAATAAAAGATTATAACAAAATAATCATAACACGCCGCCAACAATAGCTTAATATATTATATTGTTTAGAGAGGTATCTGCACACACGCACAAAATAACATCGAAACAAACCACGTGTTCCAACACGCGCGCACACGTAGGTATACAGCGTACGATGTATGCGTGTTATATTATGTTATTTCACTATTATATTGTTACGATGTGTATATTGACGAGCACCACACGACGCGTAGTACGGTCGAGGCGACGCGACGCCACTACCGTACATGGTAAATTATAGCGTTACAATGTACTCGCTCTCCCCTGGATTTAATTATTTGTTAATCAAACATTACGTTATAATTATTATTTTTTAACACACATTACACAATCTATTATATCAATTTTAATATATTAATAGGATATTATACTGTACAAGGTGAGTCAACAGCGACAAGATCTCAATATCTTGAACAATTTTTTTTTATTGTTTATTATTTATTTTTTTTTTCGTGTTGAATAGTATTTTTATGATTTTATAATAACACTTTGAACGCAAGGTTAAAAAAAGTTCGTACTACTACAACGTTTTTTTTTTTTTTAAATTAATTTTTGTCGAACAAGCAGCTTATCGACGACTACAGCATAAAATAATTGTGTTTGAAACTTTAAACACTTTTGAAATATCCAATAGTTTTATTTGTACGTAATACATATAACTAACTAGGGGCTAAATATTTACATGAAATATAAATATTAACTCTCGAAACTCAATACATCAATAATATAGATAAGATCTAAAATTTCACATGTTTTCGTAACAATTTTTAAATATTTAATTTTTACTATTCTATTCTCATACTACACCTGTAATAATATTCGAACCCAATGTTAACATATGTATAAATATATACTATTGAATCACTTATTATTCAACAGATTCCAAATAATTAATTATTTCATGTGAAACGTGTATAGACACGTTGTTTTTTTTGTTTGAGTAATTGGGTTAATACATTCCATGTATTCCTGAACATTTTCAGGGCATTTATGTCAGATCTCTAAGTGTAATACATTATATAGGTAGGTTCAGTACACACAATACTACATAATACATAATATCACTTCACCAAAGGTTCAAAGATATATTTTTAAAAATATACGTTTGATGGCCCTAGCAAAGAAAAATTTGGTAAAAAATATAATTTTGACCAAGTTACCAGAATTTTAGTATAGTCATGAAAGTAATACATTCAAGTGTATTGTATGTCCTAAAAAGGTTTAGAATGGATGTCGTTAGTGTACTCGGGCGAGTATTTAGGAACAATTTGACAACTCTACGAGTACATTTTAAAATCGTTTAAAGCGAATCCTATTGTAGTAAGCATTTTAGACAACTGTGGTAGTAGGTAATTTTTTATTTAGGAAGATCGATACTGATAGGTTATAAATTTATAACGTTAACCGAGCACACCTAAGTCAACATTTTCCACGAAAATCATTAAATTCCTGGCCAAATATCACCTTTGTCTTATCGTAGTCAAAAATCAATGGTAACTAACTAAAAATCATCTGGTTTGTATACATCTGATCAATTCTTCTGGTCGAAATCGTGTATGTACATTGTACACAGACACAAAAAGAACAGACATCATGATAAAACCAAACCAATACATTCCTCGTTTCACTCAGAGTCTAAAAAAAAAAAATATTTAATTGTGTCATCAGCAAATATGTACGTGAAAAAAGCCTTATTCTATTATATTATGCACATATAGGTTAAAACCGGAGACCAGCCTATATGATTAAACCTATATCGGCTATCGTTCGATGAATAAAATATAATAGGCGGACGTCGTATAAATTCTAAATGCAACATTGTTATGTTATTTTGTTGATATAATTCAAATCGGCATAGATGTAAATGGTATAATATAGGTACTTATGGACATTGTAAGGTAGGAACTATTGCGATCACGTGGGTATGATAAAAAAATACTACTGTCGTACGGGTCGTGCAACGTGAATATTAAAAATAAAACCGTAATATCACGACGACTGGGCGCGCGCGAATAATACCGTGTACTCGTCTAAATAATACGCCATAGACATTATTGGCGCGACGTGAACGCGGTGGCCTTATTTATATTTCATATTATTTATCTGTCGCGTGCGTGCCTGACCATTAGACCGCGCGCTTATGGACGTACCCACATCCTATGTGAGGTATCCCACGAGGATTTACGAATCGAGAACGTTGGAATTAGACTTTTATTTTGGATAATTATTCATTTTTAAGATTAATCAAGACCGTCGTCCTTAAGAAACGCACGAATGAAGACCAAATATATATTTATTAAAAATGATAAAATTAGACGTTTCGATAGTCCCCGTGATATGTACGATCGGAAACAGTCGTAAACGCGTTCTCACCCACGCGTCCGTTAATATAGTGTTCGTAACCGCATCATTCTGACGCCAACGACGGAAATCGATCATTATCGTTATAATTTCTATGCAAATCGGCGGCAGCTAGTCAAAGCAGTGCCCTCTGCGCGGCGGATATTTTGGGTACGTACAAAATATTATTATGTATATAAAGCCAAATAGGCTCATAGCACAAAGTACGTGTATTATAATAATCGTTATGAAATTACAGCTATAATGGTCACCACTCAATGTATCAATTCGGCACAGACAATAATACTGAATTTGAAATTAAAAAAAAGTAAAATTAAATAAAAATTCTGTACGTAAGTCGAATAAGAATAAAATGTACAAACACAATCATGTTACAGGTGTGCACAGATTTTAAATTTAGTGTACATCGTTTACAGAAAATCTTGTTTAAGACGAAAATTAGATTGGTTAAAAACAACGTTTTAAATGTAATTCTTAAAAAAATACTCAGTGATGTGCATGTTTTTTCTATTTACACCATTGTAGGATCATTGATGAAACGTAAACATTTTGAGTAGAATTAAAAACTTGACGAGTTGTGTTGATCTCTCTCATTTAAAGCTCGCAGGACTTCTCTTGCTTTAGTAGGACTTTGAGGATTTTCGATAGTGTGTTGAATACTTGTACCTAACGTGATTTTGTGTTCCTAGCTCATACGGACAACGCATTATACGGAGAATAATCACAATAAACGATATAATTTACACATATTAGTATGCATCCGGCCCGTACTTGCACTTTTCGATAACAATAAACGATTTATAACATAAGCCGTGGTTATGTAGAAAGCGGCGACCACCGCAGAAGACATGTATAAGTTGGATTAGGCTGGGCTTAGATTATGGTTATGAGTGCGCGGCCGAAAACTACGACGCGTGACGTCAACAACGGCGATCGGTAGGGCTCGGAAGTTGATGCATTTTTTTTCCGAACTTCTTGTACGGTGCTTTAGCTGACATGTGTTTCTGTAGCATCTGAATCGAAACAAACCACCTTTCATTGCGTATTTGACGGCATTTTATACTTTACTTTTCGACATTTTTACTCATCTCCCACTAGTTTAAAGAAAAATAACAGGTTTATTGAAAATCAGCGATCAACAGTACAATAATACCAATGAGATGATGATAATTATTATTGGTATTGGAAGAATTACGATAACCTGAAACCACGAACGTCTCGCAACAGGTGCGAACCGAGAAGCATATAGTGTTATACGAGATGATGGGGTGCTCCGACAGCGGCGAACACATATTGCAGGGCGCGATAATAATAACATATTAATTGGAACTTTCTCCGTCACTGCGCGGCCGGCGGGAAAACGAAATAAAAAATTTAAATACGATTTCGAATATAATAGAAACGACTGCGCGTGTACGTGTATAATATTATACCAACGATAGTACGAACGAATTTTCGGCAAACGCGTGTTTTTTTTTTTTTTCATTTTTTCCCCTTTCATTTACCCCCTCCACCCACCAACTCTTCCACGCCGCTCGTGTAAATGTAGTAATACACGTCGACCGTAGCACAACGGCGAGTAGGTACGAACGGCGTGTGTGTGTATACGCGCTCACGTCGCACGTAGAATAAACGAACCGATGGCGGGTCGAGGGGGTGGCGAAAAACTAATAATACAAAATAAGAGTGCATAAATGTCAAATGTTGGGAAAATATTATGGAGTTGGTGCAAAAACGATTTGGATGTGAAACACGTTTGAACATTAGCGTTATCACAACGTACGCGAGCCCGTACATACATATATTAACGCACGTATATTATAATTTATATAGGTATAGTATACGATTATCATTATTTTTAATATTCTTATTATTATTTATTATTATATGATACGTACACGCTCGTCGTGTTTCCGTTCGAACGTCGCATTCGCGGCATAATAATACGGTTGCACTGCGATTTAAAATTATTTTCATACCGCGCAATACGATCGCGTACACGCGTTGCTGTCATTTACAGTACCGCACGCGTGTAAACCGACGTTATGTTTAAGACAATTATTAATTGGACCGATGGTGGCGGTAGACGACAAAAAAGTACAGTAACAACAGTATGATCACAAACTACACGTTGTACTCTACGCGTAGTGGTAGGAAAAAATAATACGCAAAGCACAAGTACGCTGAAACAAACTTGAAACAAAATAAATTTACAATTGTAATGCATAACTGTTGTATGTGCCAACCAGGCCAACATTTAATTATTATAAAAATTAGTAGGATTGGCCAGTGGAGCAAATGAGCTGAGGTAGCATAATGTAAATTAATATTTAAGATGAGACCGGGGCAGAGTGTGTGTGTTTCGGTTGAAGCACGTATGTGTAGAGACTACGACGCCACGCTTTAATTTTGTGTTTTAATTAAAATTGGCCTTTTGGTGTGAATCAATGTTATATTTTGAAAACCCATCTACTCTTAGTAATTGAACTAATATCTATTAGCTTTGATTACTAAAGAGAGGATAGAGCGATACCCACGAAAGTGCGGTATACGACAATAACATAATGCCTATCGTGTTATTATCCGGACTAAACGACGACTGAAAAACACGTACCCAACCTGACGACGCGAGAGAAAATTACATTTATATTTTTATAAACCTATTTATTTTCACGGGCAATACCATTATTTTGTCACTTAATTGCGTCGTATTGACGTGTAATGGAAAGATTATTTGATCGAAACGGTCGGTTTTCTCGTTCAATAACGGAAAACTGTTGTAGATTTTCACCCGTACAAACTCGGTGCGATAGTCTAGTGACGAACAAGAACAAATTTTTAACTCGATATTAAAAAAACCAAGTAAATCGCGACCGAAGTGCGCGGTGTGTTCGTAATGTTCGCGATCGAAAACGTTAACGATTGGCGTACCGTGAACAACGACCGAGATCGACGAAACGTAAATAAGACAATATCATTTTATGCATTTCCATTCGCATTGCAAATTTGGCGTAAACCGCAACCGTTGTCGTTCACGGAAAATCCACGGCCGGCAAGCACGAAAACCCGAAATCCGTCGCACGGGATCCGGGTACTGCGTTCGTCCATCTAGCTACGAATAAAGTGTAACATATAATGCACGTCCAAAAGCCGTAAATCGGACACGAGTTTTTAGAGAAAGTTTTGCCCAATTGTTAACGAACCTTGGCCAACGTTGCGGTTCGGTGTTCGCCTTTTGTTGCTTTTCGGAACGAGCAGCAGTACGTGTACAACATACCGCTGCTAACCACAACCGATTCTTTTGTCAGGCGCGATCGCATTACGCGACTTGACAACGCGTCTAATGAAACTCACGAACACATATTTTTACACGCGTTATAAATATATATTATCATTTTTTTTTTTTCACTTACGACGACCGCACATTTCAATTTTACGGGCATCATAATAAACGTATATACGCGCGCGCGTGTGTATATATATTTAATATTTATGTGTGTGTTCGTGCTCCGAGAAAAAGAAAATTTTACCATTTTTTTTTTTTTTACGACAAAAAAATAAAATAATCTTACAATCCGGTACGATGTTCCGCGTTGTAATAGACAATTTAAATTCGAAAATTACGTCAAAGATATTCGTAATACAATCATTGCAAAAGAAATGAGTTTTTTTTTGCCAATTTCTTTAAACTTTGAAATTACATTTTATTATACAACTTTATTAGTTTGTAACATTAGTTTTGCTTCCCCGCCGGGTGGTATGACGGAGCATAGTCGGGATGCCGAAATTATTTTAAACGGAAAGACATAGCATCCGTCCGAGCGAGCCGACATCCAGCTAACATCTGGTCTCGGTATGGAAATACTTACCGATTACATTAGTGTTTTCGTTACATGTTTCGACTTTACACGGTCTCGTTTGCAATCTCTTGAAATCACCCAAAGTCTTTGGTCGCTCACACGCGCGCGCGTGCACGTAAAATTAACCTAGACGACTGTAGTCATCAGATCGTACGTAGATGTGCAAGGGATGATCGTATTTTAGATGAAACACTTGTAGTTTATTTAGGTACATGGACCGAGTGTCCTACGTTCAATCTGCAATCGCCCCGTAGACGGGTCAGTAGTAATAATAAACAAGTGATTAGGGACATAACGTCATAGTCTGTACAGGGATTACAGGAGTGTTACACACACGTGATTCAAAGAGTAAAAATTGTCAAATTCATACTTACTTTTACGAAAAAGCATTCGAAATCTATCAAAAAAAGATTTATCGAAGAATCGAAAAATATGTAGGCTTAGGTTCCATTATAATAGTGTCGTTATAAAAATCAATAATATTTCATAACTATTGGAAAAGTTATCGTTATCATTAGGTGAAAACATAACGATGCAACTAATGCGAGTGTATACATTCTATGCAGATTTCTGTAAAGCTATGAAATATATATTCGATGTCTTCTTCAAATTAAACAGCGAACCGTAAGTTAATGACTACGATAATGAACTGATGGTATGTGCAGCAAGAGCTTATTTCATATAAAATCCCATTGTAATCGACACACGCACACACGTGTAAGTTGCAAGTCTATATTATGGTGGTGCAGCCGGTGCAGTATATTGATGAAACAATTATGTTGTTCGAGAATAGTACCGCGTGTAGTGGTGTCTTGTAATCGTGTATTAACTCGTAATTAAAAATTGTGTAAACTCACTTTTACAAGAGGCCGTTGCGGTGTCCCCAGCATCTTACCTATTGTGTTTTTCATGTGCAACGAACAAGTTTCTTGTGAAAATGGATTGTACAAGAAGAATTCGAAAATATTACGTAAGACTCAACCACTTTTACACAAACGTATAGTTCCCATCTTTGTTACGCAGCGCTACAAAGTTCATACATAGCTTTTACAATAGCGTGTAACGTGATCAACGAAATGCATTGTAAAAATCACAACTTTTCTTGGACGATGATGATAATTAATCACGAATAAACATGCAGCGGCTGCACGCAGCGCAAACCGATCAGACTTTGAATTCTTATTTTGGTTTCAATTCCCGAAGAATTGTTTTGTTACAGAAAAACCTTTTGGGCGGTATTCGTACATCATGCTGTATACAAATATGTGTAGAAACACTAATGACTTACTTGCTTAAATTGTTCACACTTATCGTTGCACGTATTATTGTTTTATGTTCAACACTTTGTACATCCTGGTCGTAAAGTTGACTCCTAATCTCGGGGTCGTAAGTTCGAGCCCACGTTGTGCGCCGTATAGGTCGTGTTATATTTGTTTTAAATGTATTCAAGAAACACACGACAATACATATAAAATTCTGCAGATATACTGCAATTTATACCAAGGGCGGTTTAAGATTAATGGTAATATACTGCGTTATATACTTATTACTTATAATTATCCATGGTCATATCCTAAACAGTTATAACCTTTAAGTACCAAAGTTATGTGTTTACCGCATACCTATCAACATTTATTTTTATTTTTACAACGCACTAGGTACATAACTGGTAAGAAAAATAAGGTTAGTTTTACTGAAAACGTAGGAACGATTATACTGAACTATAAAATATGAAACGTTGGGGACAAAATATTGCTCTATTATATTTTATAACTATTCGATAAGTATTTTATTCCATTTATAATATCATTGCATTCATATTTCACGCGCATAATACCTAATGAGTTGCCTATTTGTTATATGAACTATAAACGTAATTGTTTATATTATTAAACAATGTTCTCGGACCAATCTCACACATATAGCGAAACAACAATAACTTAAGCTCAAGTTTGTTTTGGTTCGAACATCTTAATAGAACCGTCCGAACAAGATTGACATTTTGCACTCGAGCCTTTCGAAACTCTAGATTGTTGTAATAAATACGGATTATATATTGCCATCACCGGAGTAAAAGTAGTTTACATATTTTTATCATTATTGTACATCTAAGAGTAGAACTCATACGAAAGACAACATTTACCTGCATATTCGCGGGTATAATTTTGATAAAATCCAATGTTTTAATTGTTGAGCAACGCCGCATGCCTTCCATGGTCAAACGCGCGCATATTAAATACGGATAGTACGCATTATACCGGGTACAAAAAAACACATACCTATTATTGTACGTATAATGCGTGTAGCACGATTAACACGATACACGTGAACACGGCGTATGTCAACTGAGAATATTGGTATACCAATATCTATTGTTGTTCAAAGTCTTTGTAGACACACACACACACACACACACACACACACAGCTCCTTTTTCGATCTAATAATTTGCATATATTATACACAGCGAGAAATTTATCGAACCGTTGCAACGCGTTGCGGCGCGGTTGACTTATACGTTCGACAAAACATTAATTTATTATTATTTCAATAGTTGTACTTATATTTTAATCGAAATTAATCACTAACCTAACCTAACCACTCAGGTTCAGTACGGTAATAGTTATGTTCCGAAACATCCAACAATATGCGATCCGAATAGGATTTAGTTACCGCACCGTTTACGCGCTGGGTGTACACGCGATGTTATAAATATTATTATGAAGAAACCCGGTTGACCGAATCATCGTCATAAATCGCATAACCATTCGTAGAACAACATTGTCGGTGAGTTTAATATTTAACACGCGGTGGTCCAACTGACTGTGTAGAATGTCGATTACAACCTTTCAGCCTGTACGATGAGGGCCATGGGGCATAATCAAAAATGATTTACAAAATACCCGGTAAGTCGGTACGTATACCGCGTACTGTTTGTTGAAGATAAAATGAACATAATCTTTAACCGTAAACTAATTAATAGTTTCAAAGTTTTTTAGAAACAATGGATCATAAATTCATAGAGATACGGATTTTAATGTAAAAACTAAAATTTCTACCTGCTGTATGCTGCTCAACGGGGGCATGAAATGTTTACGTTTCATAACCTGTGGAATCTATTAATCTATGAATCTATGAATCTATTAACCAAGTAGGCACTTGCGGATAATAATATGTGTATTTATATATATTGTAGGTATTATTATTTGGGGTATCATATGTATGATAAAAACGATTGGGCGTCGTGTGGCTTAAAACTATTTGTTAGCAATACGGTGAAAATCAAAGTATTGATCTAAATCATATAAATCATAAAAAAAAGTAACAATAATAACGACCGCGCGCTTTTAACAGCAGTACATTCCATAACGTTTTGTGCGTGTAATAACTTTGTTCCGCGTACGCATCGGCCATCACATAACAAATTTATTTTAACGTATATATTATACATGTGAGAATAACGACGAAAAAGGATTATTATGCGAACGCGTACAAACAAAAACAATATATTACACGGGCGCGCACACGAAAACGGTACGCACGTATAACGGTAATATTATTGTACTACACCGTTCGCTGCAAAAGCCCCGGTCGTTAACTAAAAAGTAAAAACGTACGATAGAGAAAAATGTTTCGAAAAAAATAAAAATAAGAAAAGGGGTGTTCGTGTAACTACTGCGGCGTGTCACCTCGCATCGACCTATATAATATATATCGACTCGCTTGTGGAATCAGTGTTTACAATTTTATACGGCCAATTCGTGGCCTCGTGCCACACACGTATACACTTTTACAAGAAGCACACACACACACACACAAATGTACACACGTATTTGCAATATGTATACGTGTACACGACGGCGCGATTTTTTCCGCCCGCCAAACGCTGCACTCGCCTCGAGGGAATATAATGACGTATTATTTTTTTTTCCACGTTCGCGTGCCGTACGCGGGTTTCACCGTGGTCGTATCCACAGTTGCACGTGCTTCAAAGTCCCCGTACGACATGCACTACGTATATAATAAAACGTCATAATATCATGCACTCCCACGGGCCGGTATGGGCTGAACCACTGCCTTCCCCTCCGGGGAACAGGACTATCGGGAAAATGCGACCCGGCAGTAGCGAGCGATTTTCCAAAGAACACTACGTAGACCGTATAATAAACACCGTCTATGGCCCAGGGGCGTAGCCAGTAGGTAGGTCCGGGCCTACCCAGAATTTCTCTAAAAAGAAAAAGAAGTATTTCGACAATGAGAAGAATGAAAACATACCTCAGGTCAACAATAAAAATTCCTAGGCTAAACGATTTGACATTGATTTCCATAGAAAGGGAAATAAGTGAGCAATTTATTGATTATCCATCGGCTGTTGTTGATGAGTTTGGTATCATAAAGAAAAGAAGATAGAATCTTGACTTTGAAAATTAAAATTTAATAAAATGTAATTGGACAATACACGTATATGTTGTAAGTTACGAGTATAGTAATTAATAATTATAAAAAAATTATCTTGTATTCTGATAAAGTCTAACAGTGGAAGGTTTATGTGGGCCTACCCCAAAAAAAATGTATAGCTACGCCCCTGGTCTATGCGCGTACATTTTTAAGAAGCATCATCGCGACGACCGCCGCTCTTGAGGGAGACTCAGTTTTGAGGAGACAGTGGCGTTTAGTTAACGCGTCCAAATAGGCTTTGTTCCGTGTACAGTTTTGTTTTCATTTTCAATTTTTATTCTCGTTGTTGTTGTCTATATAACGTGCGAAAACGTGACGGTTAAAAATCCTCGCGCACAGACCACACTTACACGTATCAGTGGATATACTGCTCGCGTTGCTCAGGTGCTCGAGGCGGATGAAATAAAATAAAAAAATAAAGAGCAAAACTCTTTCGTCGTGGTGCACTTGTAGGTGTACGATAGCATAATATTACGTGTGTACGAAAATATCCCAATCCTAACCTCTGCAGCGTAAGACCGACGACAACGAAGCAGAGAATTGACCCGTTTGTGCCGGCAGTGCGCGTAATATACACGTAGTCTTGCATTATCGTTCCGGTGCGCGGGCGGGGGGAAGGGGGCTCCTTTATTTCGTCCTTTCTTTTAAAATCCTCGTTAACAATTAATATTATTATGTTATTGCCGAGGGGAAGTCGTACTATACAGACATGTTTTTTTACACTATGTTGTAGTCTGTGCCACCACCGTGGGTCATTGTGGTGAAAAATTAACTCTCACGTCGTCGCCGCCGTCGCGGTTATATTATACACGCGTACAGTCTGCTGTACACGACGTCCACGAAACCGCGAAAAACGTCTGACGATAAACGACTAGCGACGGTGCCCCCTCCCCCCGCGATAAGTACAAAAACATAATGATATCGTAGTCGCGTCGGACGGGTTGTTTTTTAGATTTTTTTTTTTAATCCTTTTTTTTCCGCTCAAGGGCACCGAGGCCTAATGACAAAATCGGTTATAAACCGTGTATTGGTTATAGTATTACCTGCGCGTGCACCGGCCCTCGTTCGCCCCGAAACGATAATGTAACACACGCACTGTCCGGACCCGATTGAAAACCGATACGCGTTTTATTTTTTCATTTTTCATTTTTTTTTTTATTTTTTCACCACACCGTTCTCCGGCTCAAAGCTAATCGCATCTGATATATTTATTCGCTTTCGGTTTTCGGTGTCTCGCTGCGCGCGCGGTCCGGCGGCACGATGGCAAAAATTAAAAAAAAAAAACCCGTCAAATTTCGCATGGTCTGCTGCTGCTGCCAAAATCGACCCGGCAACGTCATTGGTCGGCGGGTCTGTCGCCGACGACCGCGCGCGTACCTGCGTGCACGTATTGCGTCGCGGTATTCTCACAGCGCACACTATCGGGCGCGTTTTATTTATATACATTGACGAGTGTTTTTTTTTTCTTCTTTTCTTTTTTCGTACGTTTCTCTGATGTTTATGAACACCGAGTCGAGCGGCGTTTTTTTGCGTCGCGATACACGTCTCGCAAATTGTTTAATCCAACCGGTTCCCGTGTACGAAACTTATTTATTATTTCGAACGCGGTACAACGGCTGTTACGAACTTTTGGCGTAGATAAAAAAAAAAACGTCATGTTATAATTATTTATTCCGTCGCGCGTACCTATAATTTTTCGTAAAGTAGAAGCAGTAGACTGAATATTAGACGTTTATTGGTCCGTGCCACGCGCACCTACATCATAATACAATATAATAATATCACGTATTATCCGGGTGATTAACATAATAACGTCATTGAAAACGCGGTTTTTTTTTTTTTTTACGACATTTTAATTTAACGAATGATATTAAACGCGATAATGTGCTTGTCGTATAAAATAACTATAATATACCATGGCATTCCCCTGCACGAGCATGTGTTATCGGCGGGGTGGGGAGTGAACGAATTACAATTTATCGACAAGATGACCATTACCGCGGACGCCGCCGTAATAGAAACAGTCGCACACGATGCGTGTACAGATACCGCGCGCGCGTACAATGTAAACTATTAACGCTACGAGAAATTGATTGAAAATTATAGTAGGCACCTGGCGTGGGTGGGTACACGTATTAATATATTTCGTTACGCGCGGTAAACGATGGATGTAATCACTTATTCACCCGACGGTTGTCGTCGTTTGTCCTATCTATTATTGAGAACTGTCTGCTAGTTAACGCTAAGTAAACAATCGCTTGATTATTCATCACAAGTGCCTGCAGTGTGCGGTCAAATCGAATATCTCGTAAGCGTTTTCGTGTTTCCCCAGAGTCCCCAGAGAATGAATATTATTACTTTTAGAAATAAGGTTGGACGAATTATATTATATATAATATACAGCTTCACGTTTTGCACAGCTGTGACAACTTTGGCTGTCCCGAATAATATACATAATGCATACCGCGAGCACCAAATAATATTATACAAAACGTATAAGCAGTATAATTATTATTATGCGTTGAGAAATCGTAGATTTACAAAATGATTATATTCAATACTGTATAGCAAACATCGAAACGATCGGTGTGTGTAATAATTAGTGTTAGGATTTTGTAGCTCTATAAAACTCTAAAAAAATTAACTAAAAATAATACAAAAAGTCATTTAAAAATTTAAAAATCACCAAAAGTACTAAAAAAGTACCTAAACTTTTTTTTAAAAAAAATTTAAATATTCGTTTATCTAATTCTTTAATTTATACAGAGCGATTAATATGACAATGATAAAAAGGATTAAATTATTTTAAAATACTTAACTACACAAAATTAATGAGAAAATATTTAAAAATTTTATGTCGACAACCAGCAGCTTGTGAATGTTATTAAATGTTACTAATAAATAATGTAGAACTACTGGCTTTTATTTAACCCATTGCAAACATTACGATATAAAACTGATTGAGCCACTACCATATGGAACGCATTATAAAAAGAAATATTACCGTTTTAAATATTTTCAAATATCGAAATACGTATGTGTATATCTATAATACATTATTAAATATATTTTTAATAACAAAAAAATAACTAAAAAAATGATAAACCAAATAAGCTCTTTTGAAAGAAAATGGCTAAAAAAGAAGCGTTTTAGAGAAATAGAAAGAAAAAAAGGAAATGCTAATAAAATCTGAACGATCAGTACGAATTTCAAAGTAAATGTATACATATTTAAATGAATAAAAGTAAGTAACGCGTCTGAGAATGTATAATATACAACTATATAGCTGTGTAAATGTATGATGAGAAACCTGCAGGAATGTTTCTCGGAGTCGAATATAGTTGCTGTGCAAAATGTTTGATCTCATTTTACCGCATATGAAGTATTCGAATTAATTATTAAACTATGCAATAGTTGAAACTTGTTTGAGATGTTAGAAATGAAAAACGTCCGAGAAAATGATCCTAATTTATATATTGTATACGTTAGTCTCATGATGTCGCGGGAGAACTTGCAATAATTAAGTGCAAGTAGCCGAAAAAAATGCCATTAAATGAGCACTGAATAATAACATCGATTTTATTTTCTATTTTTTGCTCTGTGATATTTGTGTTCACAAACAACTATTCGTTTGATTGGCGAAAATGTTTAAAATTATATAATACTAGGGTCGTAATTAATTGTTTTATCCTCGTCCAAGTAACGGACGTTTTCAACACAGATTATTTACACACATTTTGTAATACGAATTGTTCAATCAAATCAATCCAATTATATGGCACAAATAAACCGTTTGAAAATACCTTAATATTATGGTAAAATGAACGTTAAACTCAACCTGTAAGACCAACACGATGTACGTATGATAATACACTTACATCGACGAATTGATATTCTGTTAAGGTTTTGTACGCACTACCCACGTACCGACTTCACGGGATTAGTGAAAGTACGAGCGGAACCTCGGGCGTTCATATTGACCAGGATGTAACCACATAATATCACCCCCGCGCATAAGCATTTCTTATTTCCATAAATCAGAATAATTTTCAAATGGACTGACATGTTGCAGTTGTGCGCAAAAATATAGAGTAAACTCAATGTGTTTCTATACCCGTGCATAATATTTCTATAGGTAGTAAAAGATAGTATCAAATAAGGGTATAGTTTTTGAAACGACAAATTTAGAGTCTTGTCGACGAAATTACACGTCGAGTAATGGCGTTTTAGTGTGCGTACTTGCCATACTTGCTTATGGTACATAATTCTCGTTGTAATTATATGCTCTACGAAAATGTTAATTGCCCCAGGTTTTCGACGCGTGACGTCAGCTGTACAGTATTATTATGTCTAATACGTACAAACACACCCTTGTGATTTTGAATTTCGAGTCAATACTTTTGACTATAATTACTTAACTTAAGCCAACAAATATGGTACACGAGAAAAGCAGTTCGGGGACCGCTTTTATTTACCATTACGAAATTGTTCCCTGGCGCATGATATTATGTAGGTACATTTACATGATCTAAGCGTCGACGCCTGCACAAAGTACATCTATAGGCACGAGCCGCTGGCGCAATGAAAGTTCTTACCTCTTGCCCACCTATAATGTATCTATAATATTCGATTATTATTATTATTGTTTCGTCACGCACGAGGTGCACACTGTATATACGTACGCTACATTGCGCTATCGCAGGTAATAGTAATAGTAATAATAATAATAATAACAATAAGATGGACCGATACAGTTTTATGCGGGTGATGTCATGCACCTATAATATGTCCTTTAGCTGCTGCTGCTGCTGTTGTCACCCCGTCGCAATCGCCACCGGAACGAGTTCAAGGCCTTTCCTTCCGTTCCATAATACTCGATTACTCGCACGACCGGAAAATCGTAAGCAATATCTCATACATATAGGTATCTGGTGTACGTACTTAAATATATACGTGATACACGTGCGTACGAACGACGCCGCGATACAATACCGGCGCACATACCGCGGTAGTCGTAAGACATTTCGTTTTCTGCAGCCATCATTGTGCGTGATGTGTCTGTGCCGTTTACGTCAAAACAATCTATAATAATGTACAGAGCCGCAGTGGCACGACTAGGATCTTTTCAATGTGGAGGGGAGGGGGGGGGGGTGACTGCCAATAGCGTAAACTGCAAAATTTGACTATCTCTAATCTTCTCACGGATGATATCGCTCTGTGCAAATCCCGGTGGGACACCCTGTATTTATATATACATATTTATGTATGGTTGTGTAATGCAAAAGTTTTACAATCTTAAAGCACAAACACTGTTAAGTTTACTTTTTCGTTTTCGCTTATATCCAAGGACATAATTGAGAATGCTTTTTTTTGGATGGTGTGGGGGAGAGATTTTAAAATAACGCTTCTTAGCAAACTTTTTCTCTAAGTAATTTGTTGATTTGTTTAAGACAACAATTTATAAATATGGCTCATGGGGGGGGAGGATCTATCCCCCATATCCTTCCTCCCCGTTACTACGCCCTTGCTTGTATCCGTTGTAATTGAATTCGAACCATAAAAATGAACATTATACCGCTTGGAAAGTACCGATTCAAACATAAACCGAGTGTATACGCAACGAATGAAAATGCTTTTTGCCACCAATGGTGCGAGTATGGAATATATGGAGTAAGAATACTATAGAGCAGCATAATATGCGCATACGACTTTCGAACACTATAATAACAGTGAACTCGTAAAAAATCATTTGGATCGCTTTAAGTAGGTACACGTAAAAACTATACAGTTTCAATAATCTCCTGTGTCTACGGTGAAATAATTGTTTATCGTTCGTTTTGTTTATTTCCCTCACAGCATCTCCACAGTAATGGACTGTTTTATGAAAAACACACATATTTTATACATGTACGTTATATGTTATGATTTTTGTAGTCCTCGATCATTATGAGACGAATACCTTTGTTTTGATAAACAAAAAAAAAAACAAATACCGCTGGTATTCTTGATGTTGAAATGTTGAAAAAAAAAATCAAAAAACGTCTACTGATAAGCTGATTTTTGTTGTTCAAACACGATTGGGACATTGTAAGAAAAATTACATAGCTGTCAAAAGTATTATTTTTTTTTTCCGCACTCGGCGAATGCTTTTCTGACATTGTCTGAAAACAATGTAAAGAAAAACCTTTTCGGCTGATGAACGGAATCGTTTGTGCCCGGAAAAATACGACTTGACGTCAAATCACAAAGAACCTCGTTTGTTTTACATTTTTAAGAGTCAACGCATTCCGGCTCTAGCATTGTGATTTTTTTCTTAACGACCCACATAAGTTATAGCTGATTTTGTGTACGAGTGTCGTTTTTGGCTTTTAACCTTCAAACGGTGCATAGATTTCGCATTGGTAGCTGGTATAGTACTATTTCTTTTTGTGTAACTTTTGACCTCGTATATTTTTTTTTTTATTTATTCGCAAAACTACTTTATACTCTAATCGAACGTATTCAGAGTGTTGAAAGTGTAAACAAAACTTAATTGATTTTCTGGAAGTTTTAATTGCTTTAGCGGCAAAATGTAATCTCGATGTACAACTCGAGTGGGACATTTTTTTATGTACTTGCATTCATTTATTTTTTGCCACCCTTAATAATGTATACTCAGATACGCTGTACACACATACAAACACACACACGCACAAATATACAATAAGTTTACGGGACAACGGACACTATCGTTTCTATTGAAAACTTCGAAGAATGATCAACAAAAACATCATTGCACCGATCCGTATAGAGAACCTTCATTCACCAAGTAATTCACTACAACATTATCTATAATTATCTATTATATATTATTTCCGTGTGGTATTCACACCGTGGCTTATTTTCCTTAGCGCTAATCGAATTTTAAAACGCGTTCATGGCTCGAACGTTTATATATTATACAAAAACTCCTTGAATCAGATTTTCAATTTTTTACGGTCGAGGATCCAGTCATTCTAAAAAAATGATATAAAAAAAAGCCATAAAAAGGGGCCAATTTAAATGTTTTAATCGTGGCTACATCGCATTTTAATGTTAACCATATATAATCTTACTCCCTATAATATTATTAACTGTTCAAATAAAAATCATATAAATAAATATAATCCCCGTGATGTAAATGTGCAGTGTAAAAATATAAAAGATCTATTAATGCGGTCAAAAAATAGTATTATGCCCGGGGTTATCAAAAAAATTAAAGATTGACAAATAATTTTTGTAAAATTAAAACACACGCTAACGGAAAATCACCAGAATGCTTAAACATTGTTAGTATACTGCCCTATATAAGAAATATTATAATAAGGTAATAACAATTGGGGTATTATATATTCTAATATGTGTATGTCTCGTATATACATACATTTACGATACACCGTACGTATAACAAACTCTACGAACGAAAACATTCGAATTTTCTTCTCGGTATTTTCAATTTGGGCACTGTGTATATACATGCGTACTGTATGCATATATTATACTTATACACATGCATGTTGTGTGGGCCAATAATAAATTACCCACGCAGCGGCAGCAGCGTATTGGCATGTGCCAAGCACTTTGGAAATGAACACAAAACGTCCGTTTCACTTTCGTTTTACACGCCCTTAAATCGAAGCCGAATTTATATCCCTTCGACCGGGTCTTATCTGTACCTGCTCGATCAACGGCTCCGGCGAGTTTATAAAAATACGCGCATCCGCTTAGGGACGTAAGTATACATACATTATACACACATTTTGTACGGCGGCGTACACAATAAAATAATGGGGTGGAAGAAGTGTTCGTCTCGAAATCCTTGTCCGCGCCTGTCGGCTCAGAGGACGGACGTCGATGGCTTTTCTTTCTCATATATGCGTACACACTCGTGCGTTTATATTATAATATACCTGTGCGTATATATATTTATACACGTTTTCCACCCTCGTCGCAAAACACTTCGTTTAACCGCTAAACAACTATCGATGTTTATATATATATATAGTGTGCACGAAGAGTGGGGTTGAGTATGTGAACAGTGGATTACTGGCACTGATTGCTATTGACATACCTGCAGATGAACCACAAAGAAGACCTCGAAACCAAATGCATACTACATACATGTGTATAATAATATATACGTCTAGAATAAACCGTAACGAAACGGACCACGGTCAAGAGATTTAAATCAAACGAGATATTTCCACTTTTTAAAAAAGGAAATCCCGCAGACGTTATATTGAACCACACTCGAGCTTTTTTTTAAAAAAAACAATCGGTTCATGTGTAGACTTTTGCCGTACCACCCGGACAACCCTTGTGTGCTATTATTTTACGAGTATCGCCGTGTAATATAACTTTTACGATAGGATGAACATATTATTACCGTTCTATTGGCACGCTTTTTGTCTCCGCCGGAGATTTTACTAATTAATTCGACTAATTATATGTCTAAGTTGACCACTAATAAACGATTTAAACCAATTCGTCGCTAGAGAACACAGGAAGGACTGCAATGACCTAAAAACATTCAAAAAATTCAAAACGACCAAATAAGTTTAAGATCTACAAAATTAACTTAGTAAATGACCTGCAATCTGCAGTGTACTCGATTTTAGTCTTTTTTTAAATGTTCAAAGCATACTTAATATCAATATTATTCGTTGACTATACTCGGAATAAAAGTAAAACTAAACACCGTGATACAGTATGGTATATACTTGTCCATTTTATTATGCTCGCACCGTTATAGCATACAAATAGAACTTCCGTTTCCAGGGGACAATATGTGTTTCAACTACTTACTGAAGATCAAAGCAACACGATGTCATTCAACATTCCCCGTTTTTTCCGTACTTCAAAATAACATACATCTATTTCATAAAAAAAACCCCCTAGTTACACTTGTGCCCTCATCAAATTTCACTTTACAATTGTTTTATAACGCAGAATACGTACGGTACAAGTAGCGCACTTTCATTCATCATTCACGCGAACAATGCGCTCGCAAGCGCACACGGTAATTATGTTTACTATTATGATAGTTGAACGTTCAGCGCGTCCGCGCTAGAAAAATGCATCTGCAGCTGCACAATTACTCTAGAATTGCCCACCCCGTTGTCGTTCGTACGTTGGTCAGTTTATGCAGCGGGTTTTCGTCATCGCGTATGTTTCCATTATAATAATTAAATCGGCATCACACTAATATTTTGCTTGACTAGTATACTACTTGTAGTACGCTACATGTAATATTTTCCAGTTACAACTCACAGGTATAACAAATCATCAAAACCGGAAAATAACCGAGCCACTACGATTTAGAACAAATCGCCGCACGTGAGCTGTATGGTACACACAACGTGGCAATGTTATCGTTTGACCGTTCAATGAGGTATTACGAAAACACGGCAGCCGTAGTGATTGTATCGACGATACGACGACGCGCACGTAAAATTATACATGCACTATGGCCGTAAAACCAACTAGCCACCAGGATTTCAAAATTTAGTGTACAATGGGATCTTAAATATATCCTCCGCCGACGAATAATCGTTTGCCACGATATACTAAGTCCATTCAACTGCACAAACATTAAGTATTCATTATGTTCAAGTCTTGTATGCTCGGCAATATTTTAAAGACACTTTAATAACGGACAACACTTCTTATCTTGTAACACGATGTTGTTTTTTATTTATGTTTTTTTACGTAGCTAGTTCTCCAAAATAATTCATATACACACACACACACACACACATAAATCTAATCCCGGATTTATGTCCTTCCCGTTAAATTCCAATTCCGTGTACAGGGTGTGTCTTCGAGAATTTACCTATTGCAATATCTCTCGGGACAATAAAAATATTAAAATTCTGTTTTTTATTCAAGACACACGGGGAAAGGACTTCCAATTTTTTAACGAATTACATTTTTTGGTAAAAAGGTTTAAAAAATATTATTTTATTATTTTATTTTTGAAAAATTTGAAGATGGCCATTTTATAGAGTTTATTTTTCTAAAAATATTGACGTTTCAACAATTTATTTTCATTTTTAATATTTTTTTAATAATTTTTTTAGTTTCCAAAAAATACTCTATTATTTAATACTCAATACCATAGAAGTAAAAAATTATTTCTTAACTTTTTTACCAAAGAATTAAATAATTTTCAATTTTAAATCTTTGTAGTCTTTGTCGCTGTGAATATGATGTAAAAAACGGTGGTAGAGTGCACGCACAGCATTCCTCTAATGGTTTGGTATACAAACAAAATATTGTCAGTCATATGTTCTTCAACGAAATGATCAAGGATCAAGAACCAATATCAGGCAGGTAATTATCGTTGGTATTATACTATATACTATGACGCACGCTAGAAACGAAAACGGTTTATCAATATGTATTTTTTATTTATTTTACAGTTTGTGTACACATACATTTTATTTTATTTTTTTAAATTAATATCAAAAGATTAATGGGCACTCACTGAGAAAAACAATGGTCGTAGATCTACAATGTACTCGTATCATGAAAAATCCAGTTAAATCGAATAAATAATTAATTTATTAAAAATATATACGCACCCTACAATATGTTTACAACGATTTGTTCTAAAAGATTTCTTCAACGCATTACTTTATTCCGTATGAACCGCATGCTGAGACAAATCTGAAATCCATTATTTACAATCGTTACGAACTTATTATATGAACTAAATAAAAAACCACTTTACAATAAATAAGCATAGTAGGTACAACATTCGTTGTACAATAATAATACAATGCGGGACAGTTAAAGAATTTATAAAAAAGCAGATAATAATACCTATGCGTTTTAAATACTATATTTAGTAGGCTAACAACCGTTGATGTTAGGAAAAAAAAAATAACAGTTTTAATTTTTAGAATTATTATCTTCTTGAAATAAATGATAAGAACGATGGGCACTTATTCCGGTGTATAAGTTTAATGCAATTTGCATTCAACGGGTTTTAATTATCTTATGAATGTATAATGTATAACCAAACAATAATAAAATCCTATGCAAGTATACATTATTAAATAATTATATGAGACTGTTTTTGTCTACGTACAAATCGTAAACATTTATACTTGTATAGTTATATATGTACATAAAGTATAATGATACGTAAGAATATATATATATATATATATATATATATATATATATATATATATATATATATATATATATATGTATGTATCGTGTTTACGAGTAAATAAATAAAATATTGGAATTTTTAACGTGTCATTTGCATACATTAAAGATATTTATATATTTATTCGAAGCAGACGTTTAAGTAATAATAACGATGTGATATGACGTGCTTCTTAACGGGAGATTCCTACATCATTTTTTATGCGAACCGCGTGAACTGTAGTACAGGTAGGTACGCAGGTACAGACCAACGTGTAATAAACCGTTAATACCCGGGACTCGTGGACCTGCGTATAGTTTATACAGTCGACTCTCGATAATTCGAAATTGGCTGGACTGTTGAAAAACCTCGAATTACCGAGAGTTCGAATTGTTGAGTAGTTCGAAATAACGAAAGGGCAAAAAAAAATTCGAGTTATAGAGAGTTAAGAAAAAAATTTTGTTTTTTTATTATTGTACATACATACATATTAATTATTTCAGTAAATTAGGTGATACATACATATAGGAGTTATTTATTGTTAGTTTTATTATTATTATAAAAGATTATTATTTTTTGAAGAAATGTTTCCAAGAGTCTTTTCTATAGTAAATAAAGCATCAAAAACCTCAACAGTGACTTCTGACTGGAGCGAAAAATTTCTACACGATTGTATAGTAAATTATTAATAAAAAGATTATAATAATACAGATAAAATACATTTGGTGAATATATGTACTTCAAATTTCCGAGCATTGAACGAATGATACTTCGAATTGTCAAGTGTTCGTGGCCAGTTTTCCCAAAATTTAATTTCGAACTACCGAGTGTACCGAAATGCATTGTTTTTGTTCGAATTACGTTCGAATTTTCAAGGAACCGAGTATTTACTTCGAATCACCGAAGGTTTCGAATTATCGAAGGTTTGAATTACCGAGAGTCGACTGTACCGCGGTGCCAAGCAGGAATCCATTTGGGCATTTCGTTTTTAGCTTTAGATGCCCCGCGTGAACGTAACATTAATAGACATGCGCACGATGAGTACGAATAAACGTTTGAGACGCACGCGGGTGCTGCGTAAGTCGCGGAAAATAAAAGATGAATAATTCTCGAGGCTACAACAGCCCTCACGCTTTACGACGTGACGCCATTGCAGTGCAGCACTGCGAGACAATCGACATAAACAATACGTCGTGACATAAGTACCGACGTCGCAATAATATTATTTTTGTGAAATATCATGTTATTATAAATTTATAAACGTACGCGCGTACCTATTTATGTATACATAGACGCTCGTACGCGTGGCCCCGACAATATTTCGTTGTACTCTTGTTATGATGTACGTTACATGCGCCTGAAACCACGTGACCCGAGACGAAATTGCTATGCGCGCGGAAGCGACAGGAAGAACGGATATGTGCCGGGTCGGATTGTATCGGAACGTTATTATTATTGAAAATTGTGTTGATAATAGTACGCTATTTTCTTGTGAACTAAAAAAAAATATTAAAAATCAAGAAGCCTATGAACATTGAAAGTTGAATCGTCTACGTTTTCAGAAAAATAAGCCCTTTAAAACGGCTATCTCCATTTATTATAAAATAAAAATGTAAATGTTTGAAATGTTTTATTGAAACATTTAAACTTATAATATTAATGTCGACTAAATATATTTAGTCTCACGAGTATCCCTATTAACAAGGAATATATCTCTCTGTGTAAATCCCGGTGGGACATCCTGTAAATGTATGTATTACAGGGGTATTAAAAAAATCATCGTTTTTAACGTGCATAACAGAATTTTGGATTCTGAGTGAAACGAGCCGGAATGTATTGGTTTTATCATAAAGTGTGTATTTTTTTTTTGTACAGTTTAGATCAGAAGGATTAATCCGATCCACCGGTATACAAACCTGGTTATTTTCTGAAAGAAATTTCATCTAGCTGATACTTTTGGGAGTTTATTTTTAAAAATGTCCAACAGTTTTCCAGGTAATTAAGAAAAACAGGGACAGTATTGCAAAAAACTTCTACCAAGATTGAGAATCTAGCCCCGCACCACCTAGTATATTTCGTCACACATTTGTACTATCGATATAATATCAACTAGGTTAAAGTCACATTTAATAGACATTTCATAATTTTCGAAACAGTTTTTTTTTTTTTTGCAAAATTTAGAACCTTAAAAGTTCGATCAACTCTTATAAGAAGTTAGGTTCTTCTACCATATCGTCAATCTTTAGAAATATAAACTGATCCAGATATACCTATTTTACTCAGAATCGTTTTTTCGAGAGCAATAGTATATTGGTTTCAAGTTTAAAAGACCCGTACCTTCATCTCACTTGACCGCTGAGTCTCTTACTACCTAGGAGTACCGTCAGTTTTTAAATTGTTTCTTATGTATTTTATGCACACTACACAACTTAAAACTTAGAAATTATTTTGGTTAAATGTTTGAAGTCATAAATTTAAGTTTTAACAGACATAGCAACTATTTGACATAGTTAACAATTGTATACAACGAGCAAACCCTTATGTGATTGACACAATTGTTTACCTAAATTATATACTTTATTCTTTAGTTCTATGCACAATAGAGCTATATTATATTAAACTATAAAATTAAATACATAGAATTTGAAATATAAATATCAACCCAACCTCAATAGGCTATTTTTAAACTCTGTTTTGTAAGGTACTGTAAGCTGCTACTATGTACATGTAATGTAAGTGGAATTGTAGAAAATATGTCAAAAGAGATTCTCAAAACTGCTTTTGTAATCGCATTAAAGATGAATAAAGTTCTACGAACTAATAAAAACATGCTATTCTTTAGAAATATTGTACTATTACAATACATATGACTTTATCACACTTACATTCATTTATAATATTCTAGTATTTTAGATAGTTGTATGAGAGTTATGCTCACGACTATATAGATATTGAAAAATAAATTAACTCCTATGTTACCTAGAGTTATCAAAATTGCCTTTGCCCAGGAAAGCTTATAAAAAAACAGAATTTGATAATCTGTGTTAACATGGGAGATATCGCTCTGTATAAATCCTGGTGGGACACCCTGTATAATTAAAATTAAGAAATGGCCAATGTTATAGTGTTCATTTTCATTTATATACGTAATGTAATGAACTAATAAGCTATTTCGACTTTGAATGAAATGGAATAGTTGTGTAATGTGTATAGTCATTATACATATAATATTTTTTTTTCCACTAAAAATGAAGCTGATTTTAAATAAATAACTGCTAAGTACAGAGTTATGTAAATTTATGTAGTTTTATTTAAGTTATGCACTATGAATAATATGACAAAACAAAAAGGATTAAAAAAAATTGAAATTATTTATTATAATATCTAAGAGACATTTTGTAATACAAATGACATTTGACAGTTGACTAGAAAAATTAACTTTTTATGTCGTTGTTTTTGTGATCATTATCATCCCTATTTATATCACGTATTATGCTCGTAATATAGAAGAACACATTTGGAAAATTATAATTAGTGACGAACCGTTGGTTATGACTTTACGGCAAAGAATGTAACTGTACAGGTCATCCGAATACCTAAAAATTATATTACTCAAGCTTTTAAAATACGCATCGTAGGTATCAACAAATCTAAACGATAATGGCTAAAAGTTATTTAGTATTTAATAGTAAGACTAAACATACACTACGACTTGAACGTGGATAACTTTTTGTTTTAAAAGTCTATATTTAGTCCGTCGCATTGACGTTGGTTTGTTCTTTGTTTCGTTTTGAGTGCGGCGACAGAGATCATGTATAATACGCTATAAAAGGGTAAATGATAAAATGTAATTGTAATAATTAAAACCGAAACCCACCGATTTTTCCGTAGGTAATTGTACGTGACAATGGAAGACATCTTAGATAGATATGGCTAAGTGGTTTTATACACATATAGACTCCTCCAGAACGAAGCAATAACTATAAATTAAGTCCAACGCCTTAATTGAACAAATCTAATCTGATCGAATGAAAACATTTCAGAACCTTCAGCACCTCAACCAGTCTAACGACTAAGCGCCTATATACAATATGAACAAATAGACGTTTGGACATTATTTCAAACGTTTTCGATGCATTATATTATTTTTTTTTAGTATATTATTGTAATATTGGTGTGGGTTCTTTTTCGACATTATCAATCTACGTCATTCCGCCAAGGCAATCACTTTTTTTGAGTACACAACGCAATGAATGTGAACACCGAATCGTTTTACATTCCAGTCTTACAGATGACAACTGTCAGGTGATTTTTTTTTTGCAGCAGCAGCAGCACCAATATCCATAAGATTTGAAGAAGTTATTTTAAATACGTAATATAATACAATATAGTAATGATTAGCCACAATAATAATTATCTCTACATCCAGATGATCGATTAAGAAATATAATTATAGTTGGAATTTTGTAACGCTATGTCACTCTAAATAAAGCAAATAGACCAAATCAGTAAATCATATAAAACTAAAAAAAGTACCAAAAATCCTTAAAATACACAACTAAATTATTTTCATTAGCCCGCAATAAAATTTAAATGAACGTGTTCAGTCGTGCCTTATTATTTAATAAATACATGGCGATTTAATCCAATTAATTGTAATTTATAATAAATTCATGGGCACAACACCGACCTATCATGTGATCATCATATTTCGTTCTGTTATTGATCTGAATCGTGTAAACGTTTAGGCGAAAAATATCATGAACGGTACCTATATAATATGCTCAGCCATTGGAAACCATGAACAATAAATACACACGTATAGGTGCCGCAACGATAATTACCAAGGGTATGCGCAGTGTTTGAACAATAAATACTGTAATATTATACGATGAATAGCTACCATGATACATATTATGCATGATAACACAGCGATACGGACGCTCGAACACGAATAATTTCACTGCAGAAAACGCCAAAAAATACAAAAAATATCAAACGATTTTCCATAGATTACGCGCAGACGTTATGCCCTATATCAGAGGTTCCCAAACTTTTTCTACTCGAGGCGCCCTTTTAGAACTGAAGTTTGCTCATGGCGCCCTTAGTAAAATGTATGACCTTTTTTTAAATAAAATAGATAAAATAACAAGCATGTTTAATTTTCAAAAGATAATATGGAAATATTCATTTTATATAATTATACAATGAAATATTTAATTTTAATTTTATTAGATAAAGTAAATTAGACTTAGTTTATTTGTAGAAAATAATTGATTTAGTGAGATGGATGAGCCTGGACATCACTGCATATTTTTTGAAATCTTGGGATCATACTTGATACTGCTACTCTCATTTCCTTCTCCTCATTGATTTTTGACCAATATTTGCTTTTGACTAATTAATTGAATACAATAATTGGTTAGTATAGTAATAATAACTGATTGTAGGAATGCAGCATTTTAACAATCAAGATTATGGTAATCAAAATGACCATGTTTGTTGTCGGCTCCCCTGACTACACACCGCGGCGCACAGTTTGGGAACCTCTGCCCTATGTAGTTACTTGTGTCTTCAAATTCTCTTCTAAAAATCTAGGGGTTGCAAATGAAGCCCCCCCCCCCTCACGACACCCGCATGTATACGCGTGTGATTCGTACGAGTACTGAGTAGGTGCCTACTTGTACTATTATGATATACCTGTGCGCCGACGTATATATACATTACCTTCGCCGATTCGTGTGCCGGTAATACAATTAAACGCAGACACGTCCGGTTAATGTAATTAGAACTCTCCTCTTTCTTTCGCTATTAGCAGTGCGTGTGTCCGTGTAATAATACAAGAATGCCTTTGGAATCCTATTTAGCGTGTTGTGCCGTAGCACACGTCGGAAACAGGTGCTTTTTTCTCATTATTTGTAATTTATTAAAAACATGTACGTCGCATGATATTGGAATATGCGCTAACTATACACGAATGGGTTTTGTCGTTAAAAAAAAACAATGCCTGTGTTATATCTCTATTGTGCAATCAGCTGTTCGGCGGTACGTCAGGTATTTTAGTGTTCAGATCTAGCCTAATAATTTTACAATGTTTCGCCATAGGGTGGCTGCTTTTTTTCTATCATTTGCGCGCGTCCTAAAGTATTGCACGCGTATTATTGCGATACTTGCAGATTGTACAAAATATGTTTAGACGAATAAAAGGGGAAAAAAAATTAGTAATCGTTCCGAAATCGTTTTTACCCGAGACGCGAACCGTGTAAAAATATGCAAAAATAAAATTACGTTTATTTCGAGAAAAAAATCCATATTCTATCCGATACACGGACATTATTGACATTAATGTAATACGATTTGACGACATCAACATTAATATCCAACCGGTTTCGAGCCGTGCGCTGCAGATACGGTGTTATGCCAAGAAAAATAATTAAATTAGAGGATTAGACCGTGTTAATTTTGAATGTTACGAACAAACAGCTTCTACACCGTAAATTAGTGATCACAATATTGTGCACGGACATCCGCAGTTGGATGTTTATTACGTTTTTAACGATTATTGATTTTATCTTTTACACCGATCGCCCATTCATTCGTATTTAATTTCATACAAAACAGTCAAACTGCTCGTAACAGCTAGTCTTCTCCGGTACAGCGCTACGTCGTGTTATTTATTCAAACGGAATGCAACACTCGGGGCTGGTACGTTTCCCAATTAATGCGAATTTCATGAATCTAATTATGCACGGGAGAAAATTTCAATATAATTGTACTTAATATTTTCCTCTCGTCCCATTTCATTGACATTTACATTTCTCTTTCACACCGCGCTATATTATATTCCTAGTTTCATTCGCTCTCTTTAAAAGCATTTCAATGAAATTAACAAATTCGATTTGCAAAGACGGACAAAAATTTATATGGACTTTCTCGAATGATTATTATAATTGAATTTTTCCCACAGCTTTATTGTTACGTAAAATGTATTAAAAAATAAAGTTGAACTTACTCAATAACCGTGTATGAAAGTAGACAGTGGCGAGGGCAAAAAAAGTGACGGTGTGCGTCGAGACCGTCTGAAAATATATTAATAACTTGACTGTTTAAAAAGTTTAAAATCTATAAAATGTCAATATTAATAAAAGTGGCTTGAATAAATTAAACTATAATTAAAACCGTCAAGATAAATTCAAATGATTGTTAAGTTTAGTTTTAATTACAGTGAATATAGGTTATAATAAAATTCCGAAGAACCTTGTTGTTTATTTTTACAGCATTCGCAGTATTATACAACTAAACTTATTTTGTAAAGACCGATACTAAAACATTGTTATGAAGATCCATTGAAATCCTAAAGACTTTGAGTTCATTATTCTAAACGAAACTATACAGCACCAAACTTTGCTCAAACTTGTACAAACTATTTTTAAAAATAATATATTTAATTCGTACATTTCGTGATGATGAGATGTATGAATGCCATTGTAAGATCTGATTTAAACCTATGTAAAGGTCTTCGCTTCAACATTATACATATATGTATTATGAATTTATTTTGCTTTTAATTAAAATATATCCACACGTTTGTGTTTCATATTGTCAGTTTTATAGTATTGTCAGTTGTCACTAGGTGCACTGAATTAAAGTTTACCTGAATTGAAATAAGTCCTTTAGAAATAATTAGAACATACAAATTTAAATAAACTTTTAACTAATTAAAGTAAACTCCGAATTCTCACTTCAAACTTCACACGTATGATAAACACTATTTATAGTTAGTTTTTAGTAGGAATAACTGAACTAAAACTCCGATTTTAAATATGAGTATAGCAGAAATGGTTATTTAGAAATAGAGATAGAGACATTACCATGTCAATTTAGTCTCTATCTCAAATACTGTCGAACCAAAAGTTATTCAAATAAAATATAAAATCATATCTGAAAACAGTGAGCGATTGTTCACCCTCGATGGTATAATGGGGTAGAAACCACAAGCATTTTGAAATAATTTACTTAACGTCTTTTAAAAATACCAAAATATTTAATCAAATTTACTAAATATTTACGGAATAGAATATTAATTTACTTCAAGAGATTGACAGAAAACGGTATAGCAGGTGTTCCGATTAATACAAATATTTATAATATGTACTCTTAGGGGTGTATAAATTGTTAAACGAATAACACAAAAAAAAGGAAAATTAAAACCTTATACTATATAATCTTTTGAAAAAATAAAGACCCGATATAAAGTTCTATCCTAGTGACAAAACATTTTTTTTCTACCTTTAACGCAAAACACAAAGACATTTAAGACAAATACATTTAAAAAAAAAGGAAAAGTTAAGCTATATAGGTATATAACTAGTTGAGAAACTGTAATTTATTAACATATGTTTAAGACAAGTAATTCAACTAATTCAACCAATTCGAGAAAATAATACGTGTCATTCAACTAACGATGATTTATAAGTAAAAAGCACGGAACCACTCTTGAATAACTGTAAATGTAATATAAATGTCTTGATAGTAACAATTTGACTTTGAAAAAACATAAATTCACATCGCATCGTGACCGCTGTTATACGCACTTAAATGTACTTTTACAAAATCTAAAATAAAAATAAAATTTAATGTCGATGCCACAACATAAATACGGTATCTACTCGTATACCATGTAGACTGCGCACTAAACACGAAAACAAAATAACGAACAATGAATGTAGCCTACACAAATATCGCGTACGGTGTGTTTTCGTTTTTGATATTGTAAAGTAAGGTGAATTAATTACAAATCCATAATAATATCATAGCGCTAGCACACGTTGTCCGCATTTTCGTGATTACGTCACATTTTTGTACATCATTAGAATAATTTATTTCACGTGCATTTTTTATCCGGTTCCCGACGACGTCGCGACGGTACGTACGAAAAATATTGCGGAAGTAAAAAAAAAAGAAGAAAAAACGTGGTGAAGATAAATATTATTTCGTCGAACGAACACAATCGCATGTGTATTTCTCTCGAATCAATAGCGCCGACAAAACGAATTTACAAAAAATCGAAAACAAGACTCATTGCCGTAAAACAAGAACTGTATAATACATATCCACGGAAGTATAGATTTGTATCAAAACTCATTTTTCAACCACGCAGCTCGTGTGCGATGAGAGAAAGAAAAACATACGAAATAATAATTCGAAAAAAAAACTCCGTGTTGAAAAAAAGTGTAAACATATTATTGCACATACGGAAGAATGTGCGTGACAGAGCCAAAACGTATAAATGATTTCAATGGAATTCACCGTGCGATTTAGCACAAACATTATATTTACTACTAAGCCTGCAAAGTCGTAATTACTTTATACTGTATACCACCTTGGATCTGTATGAAACGATTATTATTTTCTGTAAATTAAATCGATATTTAGATCAATATCGTCGGATGTCGAGCAAAACAAATGTCAACGAGTCCGGAATTCCGGTTTTCTTGATTTATCGAGAATACTTGAAATACTGGAAGTACGCGATGTTCTAACCGTACACAACAATTATTCCGACCTATATTATATGCATGTCTTACAATGTAAAATGTCAAATAAGAAATATATAGTTTTTCCAACACTGGGTGTTTACTTGATATTGATAGTAGACACCTACTTAAATGTGAGACAAATAATTTACATAAGAGGGATGAAATCAAATTAATGAGTTTGCATAGTTAAAAATGTGATCGTAAATTAGTCCAAAAGTTGCAATTGCAAGCGAAAAAATCGCATAGATAATTCATTAAGTATAAAGTTATTTTGCGTGTAACTAACGTTCGGGTAAAAGTAATTTTAATACTATAGCTTGAATTCTGAAAATAATTAAATTATACGTGTAATTGAAATTTTCCGGTTATTTTTATTTCTTATAAAAAAAAAAAAACACATTGAACTGTGGAACATTCAAATGTATTGAGAGTATACGTCCAATAGTTACGTTGGTGTCAGAAGCACGAGTCACCACTAGATTTCCCGGGAATGAAAACCAAAGTATGTATGGCCAAATAATAATAGTATCGACTTTTGTTTGTCATATTTTATTTACAAATGATCAATAACACTCGGTGATAAACATTATAATATAATATGTCAGTATAAGTTTTAATAATGAGCTGCTCTATTATAATTGGAAATTCGATTATTTAACATGTATAATGAAAAACATTTAATCACTTGCGTATGGAAACCGTTTTACAACCCTACGAATTAAAAATTTCCCAGTCCCCATAATCTCTTCCCATAATAATCGGCTTTTCACTAGTTCACTAGCTGATAGTATTATATTATTTTATGTTGCCGAACTCGAGAAGAACAAAAAACCCATTATAGTGAACTCGAAAAAACATTTGACAGACTCGAGGAACCGGTTTATGAAACAAAAATTAAATGTAATAATCATCTAATTGATTATTATTTATTTGTACGTATTATTGAAAAAATGACCGACCGTAAGGAAAAAACACTCCCCGTGCAATACACGCCCGTCGACGAATTTATCGAATTCTTTCACAACAATTTCTATTTCTTACGCACATAATAATATGCACGTACCCACTTACGGGGCGGGGTGAGGGACGTAATGTTGTGGATGAAAAAAAATTGCCGGCATCGCGTTGCTCCCCAAATCCGTCTCCGAGCACGTTAAGCGCCATTTTTGGATTTCAATGCGTACACTACAAGTATCTATAAGCGTTTTTCTACACGCTTTCGCGATCTGTTTGCAACGAGCTGGATGCGCGCAAAAGCGTGTCGTATTTATAATACGTGTGTCCGATACGCGCGCGATATTATTATTGAACGGCAGTTAGGCAAAAATTATCGTCTCCTCTCATGCGGCTAAGTTTCGGTCGCCATTTTGTGAAAATTTCCAGATACTCTTACCCTCCCCGGGCCTCCCCCACCGACGACTTGCCGCCACTATTCTTACACACCCTGTCCGTAAAAATAACCCGTCAGTTGCTATCTCGGTGCATTGGTGCGTATACGACGCAGTTCGTGTATAGAAATACTGCACAACCAAGCTTCCACGTTCCACGACCGTCTTAAAATGGTACACGAGCTATTTTTGATACAGAGAGACGACTAAATACTTACGAATATTTTCTGGTCGAAATCGTGTACATTTTTGATACAGAGAGACGACTAAATACTTACGAATATTTTCTGGTCGAAATCGTGTACACGGTTACACACAAGACCATGTCCTCCAATAACAATCTTTTTTCACTTAGAATCTAAAAATGTTTTTAATTAAATGCTCTAAAAATGTCGAAGTTTGTTAATAATAATAATAATAAAAAAGTTACCAACTAATTTGTACAACAAAGTAAATGCATTTAGTACACGGTAATTAATATAAATTAAAATGCATTATAACGCAAACACAATCAGTGCATTTCAACGTTGTTCATAAACAGGGGTTTACGCGTTTAAAAAATCTCTCCGTACATTATACCATTTTCATTTAATAATAATGATTATATTTTTATGCAACACATGGATATCGGTATTTAAATGTTATAGTCGTTAACGTACGACATTTACAGAATTCGAGCACTCATATTTTAATGTATAATCTTTAATGTGCCTGTATTTCAAATTTAATTGATTGTACACAACATTGCGTTCCTTTTAATGGAGCCTAAACAAAATAAATAATATTATATCATTCTATAGAAAACGAATACAATATTTTAGTGACCTAAAACACGTTACGGAGTTTATTTAAATTCCAGTAATTTAATTATGATTAAGTTGATAAACATTAATTATTTATGAACTTTCCAAACGACGATGGAACTTTGAAATATTAATATAAACTGTTTTTAACAAGTTACATGAATGTCTCGTTCAATAAATTTACAATTCTATTTCAATAATTACATTATTTTTAATAGCAAAGCATAAATTAATGTAAAGTATAAAATACAGACACAATACCTACAGCAACTTTTTCGAGTACCATTCGAAGTAATGAATTGCAATACATTTAAGACCTATAAAATATTTATGATTAATATCTATATTTTAACTTGGTTATATTAAAATATTTTTCATTAATTTTTATTTTTGTTCATATAATACTGAATAGCTATGGAACTTTCATGTTGCACACCAAATTTGGTATGACATTCTTCCGAAATTACATGATCTACGACGATAACTAATAAAGCTATCTATCCGTTGACAATCATATGTTCGATATTTCTTGGAAAATAAATCGCCATAATATTTAATTACGACGCATAGTAAAATCCAATTATATATTATATTATAAAAATACAAAACAGGCATTTCAATAAATAATTATAGTTAAACATAAAAATATGGTTGAAAGTATCAATTATTTAGCGCATAATATATTTACCAATAATGAATAAGGATCATATTCAATTGTACTTATAATTTATAACAGATAAGTTTGACATGTGCGAAGCCCAAATTTATTTGAAGCATGATCATTGACAAGAAATCAAATGTTAAAATCTCATTATTATTTTTTATAATTTTAAACAGTTATTTATGATGCACGTTTATCTACATGGATTATGGCATTATATCAATAAGACAGTATCATTTAAATGTATTTTGGGTGAATCGCTTAGGTACGACTTAAAACTGTAAAAAAAACCTTATCAAAATGCATTGCAACGTTTGCGGAAAGCTATCAACAATTATCTCGCCAGAAAAACACCAAACAAAATCTGTATGAACTTATAAATTTCGAAGGACCCTCATATTTCTAGGTACACGAAAATCTGATGTGTACAATCAATAAAATGTACCGTAACACCGAGATCACGTCTTACTTGAAACTATAAATCCACTCGTTGTAAATATGTACATGAATGATGTATGCAATACGCTTTCTGAAGTACTTGCGATAAACTATTTTTTTTTTATTTTTTTTTCCACAGAAAACGCCGAACATAAAAAATTTATCTGAACATTAGATGAAACGTTGTCGCAGTGAGTATCATTGTTTCGGTGTGTGCGTGAAAAATGTCGATCTCCAATAGTGCAACGTTATTCGTATTTATTTTGTTATTGCGGTAGCTGGATGTTTTTTATTTTTGCCTTAAATAATACTTAGATTGGCAGGGAGGCCACGGGTATAGTTCTAGCTCTAGGTGTCAATTGAAGCGTTTCGAACGCGTATCGATCGAATGGGACAAATAATGTGGAAGAAAAATATAATAATGCGCTGTACCGTGGGTTTGCTACAGCAGAAAATGAACACCTGCTCGACGGAATACACCAATACGCACGCATTAGACGAGAATGAAAACAAATATTTGTTACAATAGGATTGGACGGAGAGTTTTAAATAATTAAAAATAAACACAACGCGGTATGATATTAAAAAGTACCTATACGTAAAAACGTAATAATCAATTGCATTCTTATGGAACTGCTGCACATGCGCACGTGTATTACAATAAATTACAGTTGCAATGTGCGTATTATTATAGGTGTACGACGGAATATATTCATCGAAATAAACGGTTTTCTCTTCACTATGAATATCCAATCAGACAATCCACTGCGTACGTAGACAGACCTACGAAATGATTACACGCGTAGAAGTAGTGTACGACGTACACTCCGCGAATATCCTGCAGTTCACGAACTCGTTGTGCAGGATAGTCGAATAATAATCGTACGCAGTACGTATAATGCATGTACGGGCGCTCCGGTATAGCGTGATTAATATTTTTCAATGACGGAATTTTAAGCATTTCCTGGACGAAAGTAACACACTCGTGTGTATCACCGTGCGCAAACTTCATAAATAAATAGGCCACGAGAAAGACCTTACATTTCCATAATTATGAGGTTGTGTGTATGTTATTATTGTTATGAAGGTAAGAAAAATGAAAATTTTTATTTCTGTTTTGTAACATAGGTGTTGCCTCGCGACAGGAAAAATAGAACATATTAATATTAATAGCTCGAGCGTTTAAAATGAAAATAATACTTACGGTGAAATGTCGATAAAAACTAACGATGCATTTAGCTCACAAACATGGTGATTTGTACGGCAACCTATATCCTAATATATTTTAACTATGAGAAACTTTTTAAATTTGAATTTGTCGCCATGCGCGTGACCATTATTGAAATACATAGGTGTGCGATTGAAAAAGTAAACGAGACCAGTTTGGTTGATTTCAAAAGTTATTTAAAAAACGAAATGAATAGATCTGAATACAAATTTTTGTTTCGCTCATGTTAATAATTTATACTTTTTGTAGAATTCGAATGAAAAATGTTTTAAAAGTTAATTTAAAAACTGAAAACCGTTTTATAAAAAATAGATTGGTTGAAAGAAGAGATTGGCAAACACCTTTGAGTCAATATCGACTCGGAAAATATTTTTTAAGATATTGTGCGGATGATCGAAGGCCACGTGACCGAAGATTAAATGATCGATACAATGGGTTCGAAATGTTATGTTATCGAATGGTTTTCTGGTAGAAATAAAATACAAATTTACATATTTTCACTTTTGGTTGAACGCGGAACGTTAATTTCGCACCATTAATATTGTATTAAGCCTTCGTGGAGGGATGTTGTTGAATAGGAATAGTTTTTTTATATAAACCGGGAAAAACAACAAAAATGTACGTTCAAGTGACGGCAAACATGTGTTTATAATGGATTTGTAAGAATAAGTGCGGAACAGAAATTCTAACTTTCGACACAAATAACGAAATACATTATGTACAACTCAACTATCGGTGCATAACAATACGTACCTACATGAATACATGGCTATGAATGAAAATCTTGACAAATCCTACTGTTGAATCTATGGCCGAAAACTCTAGATATACTTATACTATAGTTATTTCCTAAAATTAAAATATATACGATTTCAAAGGAACGACATTAACGTTAAAAACGTTAATGCAAAAGTTCTTAAATAAATATATTGTGACCTATCATAAAACTAATTTAAATGATATAGTTGTATAATCATATACCCAATAAGTGTTTATAAATATGTATTCGCAATGACGTTTTATCATTGAAATTGAAACCACTAAATAACATTTGACTAGTAAGCCTCCAGCCGTCACACGACCTTCCCTCTAAATCCAGTCAAGCATGATTTATTTTGTAACCGTTGTAGGTAGATTTCGTACACGGTGACACGGAAAATAAGTAAAGAATAACAACACAATCATAATATCTTTGGTAATAATCGTAAATGTGTCATTCATAAAAGGTTGTAAATCCGCGCGCGTGAATAAATAATAATCATAAGTTAAAACGATATAATATACCCGTGAACATTGAGAGCAGAATGCGGATTCGAAAAATGTTTCACAAGAGTAACCTAACCTAACCTGTGTCTCGATCGTAGAACGTAATTGAGTATTTTTCCATTACCATCGACATTTAAACTATGACACGAAATAATAATAACAATAATATACGCACGCGCGCACGCCGCAAAGGCCAGAGTTCTAAAATATTGATCCGTGTCCGTACACAATAATATTATAAGATATACACCAATCGCAAATTTCGCATACACAAACGATTCAATCAAAACACCAAATCGCAAAGATGAAGTGGTTATCAACAGACTACGTATAGGTCACTCTAAGATGTCCCATGGACATCTTATGCGCAGAGAAGGACCTGAAATGTGCCAAACATGCGGAGAACCTCTCACAGTCAAGCACCTCCTTATTCACTGTCGTAACCACTCGGATACCAGAAAAGTATTAAAAATACCCGACAACCTCTTCGAAGCCCTCAGCCCAACCCATGAGAACACCAACAAAATAATCACATTCCTAAAAGAAATTCACATGTACAACCTAATTTAAGGAACATTTTATATTTTTATTTTTATTTTTTTTTTTTTTTATATATATATTCTATGTAATAATATCCATGTGCAAGCTAATAACCTTAGCAGTTGAAGCTGTAAAAATAATAAAAAAAAAAAAAAAATCAAAACACGGATAGTAATAATAATAATAATAGTTGGAGAGTGTAATTAGATTAGATCAATGCGAAACCACGCATTGACATTGTCGTTATTTTTCTATTGGTTAAGCATCAACTACACAGGTTATTAGCTTTATAGGTGTACATTTTTTATTTTTAAATTTGGTTTGTTAGATTATATTATACAATTCAATTTTTTTTAAGAATAAAATTATGTTGTGGAAGTTTGATAATGGACCGATTGCTTCATACATGTAGTCAGGAAGGTTGAATTATTTCCTAGCTTCGTTGAAGTTGGTGCAGTGGACGATGATGTGTTCGATGGAATAGATTGTACTACATGTTGGGCATAAGGGTGGATCCGTCTTTGCCACGATCGTCGTTATTTGTACACGTACCTACCTGTGTTGTTATCATAATATTATATTATAACATACTCCGCGATCGTTGCTGCCTTTACGGTCACGAATGCAATCGGTGATCGTTTCCGATGGGCTTAAACGCGGATCCGAGAGCTGTACAACGTTGTAGCCCGTTCAGGCCGGGCGCACGCGCGTATCGTTTACCCGGTCGTAAATATTTACGTTTCGAGACGTATAACTGCAACACGGGTACCCGGATGATACACGGTACACGGTATCACATGTTACGGCGAACACGCCGGAATAGGTGTCTGCAGTCGGCCTATTGACCTCGTCGGCCGGAAACGCAGAGCGAACCCGGATATCATCGCGCGCGTCGTCTACAGTTCACTCGGCCAGTACTGCAGTCTCGGTTGCAAATTATCATTATCGAATAATGGCAAAGCCGCGTAACACGCGTTACGCTCCATTGCGTCATAATGTATGCGACTAATAGTAGCTCAACAGATGCGATCAAAGTAAAACGACATTATTACGTACACTGTTTGACCCGACTCTTGGTCGTATTAATAGCGTAGTCTTCGCGACGTTTGGTGAAACGAGGAAAATTGGTTTTTAAAGAAAAAATAAATATCGCTTTTCTCGAAAACGTGCAGTTTTATTGATCCATAATTATTAGTCACTACTTTCTAAGAAGAAATATCAACGGGTGTGCCCGCAGTTTACGGTTTTTTTGGAATTTGTTATATCCCAGTTCCCACTGATCATTATCTAATAATATGCATACGTTATGCAAACTGTTTATATATAATACAGGCGTGTACTGAAACATTGAATAGACCCTCAAGAATGTTAATTAATACTTGACAGTTAGGTCACATAATACCAGCGATCCGCAATAAAATCACAATTAATAAAAAGTAAAAAGTAACTGTACTGCGCAAAATTGGTGTATAATAAAATATTTAAAGCATTTATTATTTTAAGAATGACAAATAAAATATCAATATAATATTGAACATTTATAAACGCATCTGGTTATGATAATAAATATAATATAAGTATGATACACATTAAAAGGAATTTATATTAATAATTACAAATATATGTTTGTAAATAATTCTTATTTTATTTTAAATTTACAATTCTAACATTTCTTATCATAAGCTACATACGGTCCATTAAAACAAGAATATTTTATTTTCTCATAAAATATCCAGTCAAAAATTCGATTAGTTTTCCTTAAAATGCGTTTTTTAGTTTGTTTTTTTCATTATTATCTAGCGACATTACGTCAAACATGAAACGTTTAATATCGAGTTTAGTCACAATCTTAAAAGTAAATTGTAATCTAAAATGTTCATTCTATAGTGTTTTGTGTATTCTTGCGTTATAAGTCTTTCATCTCCACAATTCAAAAGCCAAACTTTTTAATTGACCAGTCTTTTTTATTCCGGACTTGATAAGACGTCAGTTTCATGACGTTTTAACTCAAATGCATCATTTTAAAGCATACAAACATTATTTTTCGTTTTCAATGAATACAATAATTTATATTAAAAAAATTACGGGTGAAACTCCTAGGTCGGGTGAGATACAGGAGTGGGTGAACGATATGGTGTATTGGAATTTTATACTTGAAGACTTTGTATCATTTTCCATTGCTCTTAAAAAAAAAAACGATTCTGAGTGAAATAGGTAGGACGGATCAGTTTATATTTTTAAATATGTTCGATATAGTAGTAGAACCAAATATCTAAGTAAGATAAGATTGAACTTTCAATGATCTAACTTTTAAAAAAAAAAAATTAAAGATATTGTCACCATGTTCTTTTCAATATCGTACTATACGTATATATATTAAATAAACTACAGCGCTATTTATTTATCATAATTCTTTCACGGCTAATATATGTGTCCGTCAATCATTTGATCACAAAATTACAATTATAAATTAATTTTCGAAGGGACGGAAGAATGAAATATAAAAATTAATTTAAATCGTACAACAGTGGCGTTGAGTAATACTAGTAATATTCACATAGTAACAATACAGTACTTTAAACGGAACCTTCCTTATTCTTCTCGGAACAAAACTCTTTAATTTAAGGCGATTATTATTACTTTGAATGCGATTAACTTTGAAACTAAATCAATAACAATATTCATATTATATTGCAATGTTTATCGGCTGTTTGTTATTATACACAAGTCGTATACACTGTTCGTTTTCGATGGCCAAATGGTAACGGAGAAAGTTTAGTACATAAAACGAATTCTTGGTATTAAGTGTGGATCAACTGTGCAAGAGTGTATTGATTGATGGGTGGGTGGTGCAGGTATCCTGAGTTATTGCACTTAAGATTATCCGTCACTTACTACTGTACACGATTATTCGTATGAGAAAATCGGTAAAACAAATTACCGGTTAAAAATGTAATTTCAATCTTTTCACCATTCTTAAGAGTGTTGTATAATAGACTACGCGCACAATGGTGCGGGGTTCATACGCAAATGATAAATGTACCTCATTATCGGTGTAATTCTTCCGAAATTACCTTATTACTGCACAGAAGTTATAAATGCGGTGAAAATATTTCCCTTTACTGCTGCGTGCTTCAAAGTGTTTTCAATACGTATATTTTAATGAAAGCGTTCAGTATAAAACAATTTAATATATGTATATTCATGGTATGCGTCAACGTACAAAGATGAATATTTTTAAAAATCAAAACATTTCGCCCGTCCCCAATGCGTTGTAGTAAAATTAATTCGTAATTTTCTGTAACCGAATTCGTGTGATTATTTTAGTAATTATTCCCTGTGATCACAATTTTAATAAGACTATATGGTCGCGTATAATTATTTGTTTGGTCGTACTCGTTATTGTCATTGTTATTTTCATTGACTATGTTGTGCGTATCATTATGATTCGTTGTGTATTGTTTTCATTATTGATCCATTTCAAAAATGAATAATTAAAAACCCATGTACGTATCGTTAATATATAAATTATATTAATTTGTGCCTTGTGACGAAAAATAAATGACGCTTATATTATTACGGTAAAATAATAATAAATACATTTTCTCGGGTACACGACAAAGACTGCGAACTACCAAGTCAAGTTACTACTCGAATTCTAACTTCCACAAGTATCTTATGTAGTAATGTTCTGTATGAAGTATGCATATAATATATACGTAATGGCGATCCGATCCAAAATAGACACAGAATCTACCGTGGTTTCCACCAGAAAATTGGTAATTGTGAAATGGTGAAAGGCCGCCTCGTCGGATACCAGCTAATAATATATATTATTATGTATATATGTTTGATGCTATATTAATCAAAAGCAACGTGAAGCGAACACGTATAGTGATTCAGAGTATCGAAGTCGATCGCCAATTCACCATGCGACATTATCAAGTACAACTATGTATCTCTCGTACCGGGACAAATAATAATAAAGGCATTATAGTCTCGAAACCGTCGGACTTGTCAAACTATCTAATGAAAGAAATTCCCGAACACCGAGTATAATCAGAAGTTTTGAACGCCCTATATTGGAATCGGCGAGACTATACCTGCACCATTATCAATTATTATTACTCGTCTAAACTTTATAATGGACACGGAAATTACAGTCGAGATGATATATATATATATATATATATATATATATAGTATATAATGCGACAACAAGTTTTCAGCAACAGCAGTAATCCAATCATCGTCAAGCGATTCGACTTCACAAACGAGACCGTTTACGCTCTGGACGCTTGCAGGAATTCCATCGAAATCTTCTGAACTGAACTTGACTATGATTCGCCACGTGTACATACAATAATATTATATTACTCGTATTTATTATACGATGACCGGCGACCACTAGTTATTACTAGCGTGGTATAATCGATACGGCCGAACAAACGTACAAAGAGGTACGCGATACTAAACAGTATTATAAAATTGAAATATTAAATGAAAAAAAAGTTGTATTAACTGTATATTTTCTATAAAAACCAGTAGCGGCGTACAAACATGCGCCCCGGAGCGATGCTCTGAGACAAAACCGAGCGGCGAAAGAGAAGAAAACAATTACGTACCAACTGAAATAGTCTTTAGCGTATTCCCTAACGCAATACGAGTTATGACATTCTGTCATTATGTATAATATATTCTTAAACCCGTCTTGAACCGTACATTTGTGTGATCACATAAACTATATTCGTCCATATTTCCTCTAGACGACCGCAAGACGAGTCATTAATCGCAGTAATCGTATATTGTCAAATGAAAAGACCAACTCGAATTGAACTCGACCCAAAAAAATATCTTTAAGAATTTGAAATTAAAACTGCACAGGTATTATACTGGAAGGTGACGCGATTACTTTAGTTATGAAAAATATAAAATAGTACCTATCTAGTTAAAAATGTCAAACATAAATTACAAGATGCTCACTATAATTCACTAGAATGCCCACGCTCCCTCCACCTGTGGAGTCTGTGTGTTTGTGTGTGCGCGCAATGAAGTTCTAGCCCCTCTTCCTCGACCGATGAAAAACATGATATGAATGAAACCTTCTATTTTCTGCAGTACGCTGTAGAAGCTGCAGTCTTGTCGACAACAACACGAAAAGGTTTTCCTCTCGTATGCATATTTTTTTCAATTTTGACATAACTGAGTATCGATTAACCTATATATCCCTCTTATAAAGGTCCAGTAACAGCCGTTATTATTTTAAATCATTGAATAATCATTTAAACCGTTTACATATTTGTATTGAAATTATATTTAATTACGTCTTGTTCATTTTCGTCGCCACTACTATTTTAAATAAACGCCGTTCTTCAGCCCTCTTAATATCTAACAAAAATCAATGTACTTCCTAATGGAAATTCCTGAACACACACACACACACACACACACACTACTACAGAAGTACAACACAATACGACACGATAAAGTGTGGCGTCTGATAGATCTTTGACGTGCGAAATGCACCCATGCATCGTGCGGTGAACGCACGTCGCACTCGATCCCGCGGCGAAACAATGTGTATTAGCACACGCGCATGGGAGGAACAGAAGTCTAAGGACGGAGAGGAGACACCGGCGGTAGCGGTATAAAGGACACGCGCCGCATCGTTATTAAACCGCACGCGTTACAAACGGTCACCGACGGAACGAATCGGTTGCGCGCGACGACACGACGATAATTTATTATTATTCTGTATTTTCCACCATGCGCATCGCACGTACATAACACGAAATTGTGATGATAACATTTTATAGTTTTGTCGCACATCGTGTCGGGACGATTTTTTCTAGAGCCGGTTGTACGGCTAATGTTAATTATTCGATGGCTAATCACAATTTCGCCACCACTGCTTTTGGCTAATATCCAAATGTTGAACCTTATCCACCATTAGTTGACATTATCCGACTGCACATGTGGCCTGTGAATAAGTAACGTGATCCATGTATTATACGTGGTTTTACGATACAAGTCATACGTGAGATTACAATAGGTACTTTAAAGTGATTGAGTTAATGTCTGGAAATTGAAGTGATCGCCGTTCTTTAAAAAAATAGCATTATTATGGTAGATTACCTTTGTTCATTTATTACATCATAAATTATTGTCTTGAATTTCACAATAAATATGCACTTTTACAGTTACGTTTCTTGTCAATGTATAGAATGCGCAGACGAATTTTTCAGTCATTATCAATATTTAAATAATATCATAATACGCACTACTGTGTACAATCATTCCTTAATGTCCAACGTAGAATTTATACAGTTGCAGCTTTTTTCAAATCTTAAAAGTGTTTTGCTTACCACGCGCATTACTCGTGCTGTCACGCCCACCCAACTATTGTAGATATCATTAAAAATTGAAATTTCAAAATATTGTATTAATGCACCTCATTTAAACATTTCAACAGTACGGCTAATGTTGTTCGGCCATTAGACGATAGTGGTTAGATAACGTTCATTTTATAGGCTAGTTTTTAGATAATCCATCTGTATTGGTCCGGCTAAAGTTAGAAATTTTGTCAGAAGTCGAGAGAACCGTATGTGCAGCGGAATGGTAAAAAAAGAGCTGCAGTTCGAGTCCAGAGATTTATATCAGTATATAATATTCCGTATGTGAGCAAAGAAAAAAAATATACGTACATCTTAATATAATAAAACGTTTTCATTTTTATACCAAAGTATACTCTATGTTTACTGTTATAAGAATATTTTAATATAAAAACTTAAAAACCTCATTTCTCTGTTTTAAAAAAAACCATGCAGTCCCTGTGCATAATATTGTATATATTACAATCCAGTAACCATCTATCTATCTATCTATCTATATACATAAAATATTACGTGATAATACTTGACTCGAAACGTGCGATGACGTAATAATAGTCGCGTTTGAAAATCGGAACGAGCAAATCGGCACAGAACTAATATGCTAAGTACCCTCGGTGCAGGGGCGGGGGTAGGGTTTGGCCCTATGTAGTCGTATTAAGTGCGCTCGAAAACTGATGACTGTTACGCAACATTAGAATGTAGTACGCGCATTTATTTATCGTCGGTGTAGATTATATACGGACCATTTCGGCCGAAAAAAAAAAAATTGTGGCAATCAGTGAAGGGCAGCGCAAACACTGCGAACATCGAGGAACGGTCGTCAATGGTGATAAATTATTAGACTTTAGCGGTGCGCATTACAGCTAGAGCCGTACAATAGTCTATTCAAATCGCGACCGCGCGATGAATACAAATTTGATTTCCACAAAACAGGATTCTAATCCCGTCTCGTTCTGTTTCGTAGACGAAAAATACTCGTCGATCAAAGTTGCACGAACAATTTTACCGTTCGAGTTTGGTAGAAAAAAAAAACAATTAGGTTTCGATCCGAAAATTGTTTGCGTCCCTGAGCGCATGCGTAACAAAAAAAAAAACAAAGCGAAACGGTTTCAATGGGAATTTTCAATCTAAAGTGCGTGCGCGCGTGCGTTGTTTTTTTTTCTCGTTTACCTCTTGCGGAAAAATAATCCTAATCGAATTACGAGGACTTTCGTCGGGAAAACATTTCGAGTTTTCAATACGCGCCCACGACGCTGTAACCTACATACTATATTATATTATGGTCGTTCGTACTCCACGGGATGACAGTGCGACTGCAGCGGCACGTCACGTCCGTCTCGCGGATACCTGCGCGAAGGGCCGTATATTATCGTGCACGATAAATCGCCCGACGACACCCATTCGCATTGTATGCATATTAGACATCGGACGTCGTGTGTCCGCCGTCGCTGTCGGCTCGTTGACGGATAACAGTCGTGTAAATTTGTCGTAAACGTCTCCGATCGTCGCTCGCGTCGACGTTATATCGTGTTGTCCCTCGAGATTCGCACGATCAAACATCAAACGAACGGAGAAAACACAATTCCGCGTTGTATATGAGAGTGTTTTAAACTGTTGACAGCGCATTTACTGGCCGAGCGTATTATCGTACCATGATAATAACTTATAATACGGTCGATCTAAAAATGGTTGACATTATAGGATTTAAGTGAACGATGAAGCGTTATAATTAAAATTATAACAACACTTCCCAATTATTCCAATGGAATTTAAAGAATATATAGATTACATTTTAGATTATTAACAATACAATATGGACACTTTTTTATTGTTCTATTTTGTGTTATACTATGGTAACTGAATTTGTACACGTTTTATATTCGTTTTATTATTAACATGAGGATAATATTATAGATGACTTCTGTTCACGCTCGAGTTTTCACCCGAAAGTTAGCTAAAGTGGAACGGTAGCCTGCACATTTATCACTTACATCAGACGTATTAAGCTCTTCGGCGGCCATTTAATTGACATTCGAAATTCAAATGAATATACAGTAAAACCTCTCTATAACGGAATCGTTTGGGACCAAACATTTTATAAAGAGTTTTCCGTCATAAAGAGGTTGAAAAAAAAATTAAGTTTCCAGACTGTGTGTATGTATGTGTTAAAAAATTATATTTTAATCAAATATGTACTTTGTACAACTTAAATTTATACAGTAAGATTATAATGTATTACTTAATATTTAAAGGTGTTCGTGTATAATACTATAGAACTAAAAAAAAACATTTTACTTAAAAAGACGACTGTGCTATTCATATTTAAAAAAATTACGTACATAGGTTATCTAATCTTTTCTACACGCTCATTAGAAGGTATGTAATAAACATGCCAATATAACAATCGTAAAGCAATACTGTCAAAGGATTTTTCAGGAAAACCTGTGATTATTCTTTAAATAATTTTATTTGACGTTTAACAGAGAGTATTTTTATTAATTTGATTACGAAAATTGTCCGTTTCCGTTCCGTAGAGGTTCCGTCTTAGAGAGGTCAATTGTATATATTATTTACACTGGGACTAATGATATTTTCCGTTATAAGGAGGATTCCGTTTAACAGAGGGTCCGTTATAGAGAGGTTTTACTGTATACCGCAATAATATACAATTACATACAACTTCATTATTAGTGATATAGAGAGAGCGGAGGAAAAAAGAATAGAACACAACTATTTATCTTATTGATTTCAATTTAAAGATAATAATTATTCGTACATATTTATATTATATATAATTTATACTAAAATGCATGAACTGTGAGATGTACTTGTAAATTGTTTAATGCTTGATGAATGGGATAACAGCGAGCCCTACAAGTATGAATATTGGAGCGTATGTCAATGATGTAGTGATATAACAAAGCATAATTTTTTAATTAACATATTTTTTTTGCATAAAAAATAGATATAAGTGGTAAGGTCTGATTACTTTAAGTATACTGTTTGAATATACAATATAATTAACGAAACAAAAGTTTAATTAAAATTTAATTCCAATTCGTTTCTAGAAGTAATAGATAATTAAGTATCACGCAGTCATACATACTCCAAAACTATTATAGGATGTGTCTACAGTGATTTGTATACAATTCAAATTACAGTTTTTAGCAAATTTTTACAACAGAATGAATTATAGATAGTAATGTGCGCATGATTATTGTTGGTGAATGTGGCGAAATCATCGCATTTCATTAGTTGTTATATTATACAAGAAAGTAAAAATATACCCACTATATTCGATGTGTGTACAAGTACGGTAAATACAATATTTTAAAGAGAACCGCAAAATGTACCGACCGTCAGATGATATAGTGTTAATGCATGCACATAGCATACAATTTGAAAAGTTAAACGCACGTAATTCGCCTCGACGCGCAAGAACGTTTCCTTGACAACGTCGAAAACTTTTATCATCTTGATTTCGTATACTATTTACCGCGGTCAATTTTCATTCTCGACAAACTCAAACCCAACTTATTCTACATTCGTCTTATCATAAACCACTTACGCATATATACAGATGCCTCACAAACAAACCATTTCAAATCTCGGTCACATCATTTCGTAATAATGACGAACGCAATTCCTGGAGTAATAACTCTGTATACGTTAAGATTTAGACCGTCTTCAAAGTCGACGACACTATTGACAAGGGTAAAATTGGCATTCGCTTGAATTCGGTCCGAACTGGAAAACATCGGTTCAAATCGTATCAAAGAGTGAAGTCAATTAACGATTGCATGTCGTCATTTCGAGTGACACAACATACTGACGCATCAATGCATGTGTATATTATACGTACACACCTCGTGGAAACTTAATTATTGTCTTAATTGTTTATAGTATACAAGACTATTATAACTCTATTAAAATTCCAATGTAACACTATAACAGCAATTAGGTTGACGTTTAAATGAAGGAAAAGAGGAAGATGTAGACTAAAGAAAATATGGTTAGACGTAATTAGAAATGATAGAAGGACAGCAGCTGGTGTATGTATGTGGAGGGTGTATGGAAGATAGAGACATGTGGAAGTAGAGGATGAGGGTGGCAGACCCAAAATAGTTAGAGGTGAAGGCGTAGAAAAATATTTGTATATATACCATTTAAACTTCACATTTAAAATGGTTAAAACGGATCTACTTACGAACATTTTTATGAATACTATATGGTATACATGCGTACGACGATAATATAAGATGTATTATTAATCGAATTTAAAAAGTCAGTATTAAAAGTTATAGTAGAACGTAAGACATGTATACAAGTATATCATATTAAATACTTATTTTAAATGTGTAGTATCAACATTGTAAAACATTGGTATGATTACAGACCAGTGCATAACATTAAAGGGAAATTATTATTCGATGACGGATATTATTACGATAGAACGTCGTCAGTGAACGTCAGTGAAAGATATTGAAAACAAAATACCTATTGCACGTAAAACCAAGAGAATATTATAACGATTACGAGACAATATTATAATGCGACGAATCGAGAGTATGGGGCGTTCGTATTTAGTCTTACATACCGATGCTTCCACCATTTAGCAAGACCGACATGGTGACTGCGTTCAAACCGTGGTTGCGGTCACGCCATCAGAATATGATCCGTTGCCCCGGAACGTCTATCCGTAGGCCGTAGCGCAATGGACCGAAACGGCAGCGGGAGATATGACGCGATTTTCGTCGTATCCTTTCTCCGATCACTATGACTCATTATAATACAATATTATTATCATTACTCTACGACACCATTAGGTATATCAGTCGTTTTACGATTTTTCAGCGTACCGACAATACCGTGGTCACCTTAGGGTTTAGACGTATGACCAGTACAGAAATCGCCATATAAACGTCACATTCGTGTAGTCCAAGACAAAACGTATATTATATAATATAACGTCATGATACCGGACTAAACCTTGTACTTGTACATGGTATTTATTTATTACATAATAGGTACATAAGCTATTAACGAAATCGTGGAAAGAGGAAAAAATTCAGCGTCATCGGTAAAAAGGATTTAGATTCAACTATGTATTGTATATTCTATACTTTTATATCGCCGTCGGTCCGAGTAAAATATTCGCCTAATCCAAAGACTTACACTTCTCGAATAAACTTTCAATATTTCTTAACACGTTCTCAAACCCATTGATAATATTTCTACTGTCGTTGCAATTAAATAATTTCTTTATAAAAAGTGATTTAATTTTATCACATTATCATTATACTATCACTATCACCTACGTATTCCATCGGGAGTCCCCCAAGGCGGTCATCTCAGTCCACTACTTTTCATTCTCATCATTAAATCTATTAATCATTACCTTCCGTCTAAAGTGATATTACTTTTGCTGACGACATCGATATCTACCATAAAACGTCCTCAACTTCCTCCAGCCGCGCTTCACAAACTCGTAGCTATAACTGCTATGTAATTATTTGTGTATAAAAATGTCAACCAACGCTAAGATATCAATTATTATAATACGATTGTACAGTTAATATCTCGTACCTTTAAATTGCGAAACATAGCGTTTATATTAATAAAATAAATAAAATCATATATTATTATACTATAGGTGTACGTAGTATGATGTGCAACTGCACGAGGAGTTCGTGTTTTCGCCGTACGATTGAAACGTATAACGACGAGATCATTACCGTGGGAAAACCATGTTTAGTGCTTACCGATACGCAAATACGCACTCTTTGTCTACACCAAACACGTACAATATTATGTTTTCAGTGGGTACACCCGCAAGTATACGACGACGTCCGCACGAAAAAAACACTCACGGCCGACTCTAAAAACAATGCCTATGCACGCTGCTCGCGGCAACGGTGCAGCAGTGCTGTAACGTGGTCGGGGATGACCTGTTGAATAAAAGATGTTCAGGGAAGAATTTAGGTTCTTTTGAATATAATTAACCGTGGCTCTGGAGCATAAATGGTTTATAGGATCTGAAAATTACAAATAAATGCGTATTGGTACAGATAATTATTAATATATAAAGGTTTATCAAGACTTACCGCCATACTTAACAATCATAGGACTGTTTCGTAGTTACACGGTGTTCAAGTTAGCGTGATGGTAATCGCGGAGAACTGGCGTCTCTTACATACCGATTGTCGACCATAGGCCGTACAATATAAACTGTGAGTAGGGGGGGGGGGTACTTAATGTATAGGTCGATCGATATAAATTGCAAGACGACAATAATTGCGTTATTCAATATGCATCCGAACCACGTCGACGTTTCGGTACTACGCGCGCGTACAAAAGATACGTCGTTCCGTCCGATAACTTAGGTCCGACGATCTTCAAAGCCGACACGCGGCCGGGTCGAGTATTATTCATACGTCAGCACTTTCCTAGAGTACAAATATAGCGCATCATTAAATCGTATTAGTGTTTTCGTTCGCTGCAACTGTCAAGAGAGTGCCCGGCTTACGTGACGTGTGAGAGGAAAAGTGAAAACGTTTTTGGAAAACGTGAAAAGCGCACTGCTCTGCGATGGAACACGTACTGCGCCGCGGACGTGACAAACCCGTACCGGGGGACGGGAGCCGGGAGGGGCGCAGGAGCGTGGACCGGAGCTCTCAGGTCCCCGACAAATACACGGAGCGCATACCGTGGTCGACCAGTATATTGAGTTGAAAAAAAAAAGGAGAAGACAACTACTCGACCGCGTAAGGTGTTAATTACGCGAGTGGACTTTGCGATACGTTTCCAAACACGAACGGCATTTAAAAGGACGTCACGCCAGCATGTGTTGTCTCCGTCCTTACAAACGTGTGCAAAGAAAAAAGTTGAATTTTTTAAACTGTAATATTTCACTTCACTCAAAACTCGTTTAAAAATGTAAATACCGAAAAAAGCCGCCCAACATAACAGGGATAATGTCCTTGCCCTGATTTTTGATAATAGGTTATCTCAACAGCTTGCTCTGATATTAAAACTAACCACAAAACATCAATTGACCTAGGTAGGTACTGAACGTAATTTTTACGTTACGTTTTGTAACATGACGTTACACCCGTATCCGTTTAACAAACTCATGTACATTAAAGTAAACCGACTTATTATCGAACTTAAAGGGGGGAACATTATTCATGACTTCTCGTAGGTTTTTTACAATACTATCATTTATAAGCTATTCGGAAGCTTTTTAAATTTTTTTAAATGTTGTGGGTTCTGCCCTTCTAGTCAACGTTCTTCCCCTTGAGCTTGATAACAGCTGGTCATCTTACTCTAATACAAAAGCTAACAATACAAAATTGGTTCTACTGACCGCTGATTTGCCGTGCTCTGCTGCGGGTGCGGCTATCGATTAATCGAACGCGCAGGATTTCCGATGTTCTAATAATATCCTTTTCGCTGCGCCATAACGGGTGTGTGAATATCGCGCGTATACGTAAAGAGGAACGCGACGGTGTCCTAGATAATCATAATTTATATAGTCACGCGCTATCGACCCGGCATCGTCGTGGACGCGATACAACGTAAAATATATCAAACCGAGAATATCATTACGATTTCGGAATACCGGTTTTCACGTGCACACGCGGTACCTACGTGCAACGGTTATTACCACCAGTATATTATACGCGTACGCGATACGTCTCGTTCTCCAGCATCGCGCGTTAGTCTGTCGAGCGGACGCGCGCGGCTTCAGCGGCGAAACGGCTAGGCCGCGCGGTACACGTAAATAATGCATAACTAGGTCTCGGAAGTTGATGCACTCTGCATTTTTTTTTTTGGAACGTTTTAGACGATGCTCTTCTGGCCACAAATGTGTTTCATCAGCATGCGGATCTGAATAACCAATTTTTATTTTGCATTTTTTTGCATTTGTTGGTGTTTTTTACTTTATAAGTCATTTTTTGACATTTTTAGGTCATTTTCCCACATTTTAAGTCATTTTTGCTGATTTCACACTAGTTCACTTCTTATCGTTTCTTGTCGACCGATAACTTAAAACTTGGAAATTATAATATTTATTTGTAATATTTGTAATTTTTTTATTTAATTTCATTTTTAAGGGCATTTTATGTCATTTCTATGTCATATTTTGATATATTGGTAAGCTTTGATAAATTAATATATAGAATTTTATAGTAAAATATTTAAAAAAATTGTATTTTTGTTAATTTAAAACAAATATTTGTAATTTTTTAGGTAATTTTTTTAGGAAATTTTTTGTCATTTTTACGTCATATTTGCATTTTTTTTTTTTTGGTCATTTTTTAATGTTTTTTAGGTCATCAACTTCACAGCCCTATAAATAACGTATTGCACGCACGTGGAACGGACCTACGGACGAGTATCGAATTTGGTCCAGGCGCGCGTTATAAATACAACGCACTATCATGGTACACGCGACGACGTACGATACGAGTCGGGTCAGGATTTTCGCGCTCGTTGCCAAGTCTTGGATCGTTATCGTTTCCGTTAGTTATACGCTCGCGCGGTGCGACTCTGCCCACAATATTTTTGTGACCTATACGCGTATGCATTACGCTCGTATAACGTACACGCGGCTTTTGGCGCACACGATATCTGTTCCTCCTGCCCCGCTCCGGTCTTGTCATTGTATTCGGGTCATGCGATTTTTTGTCTCGCGTTCGTATTACCACGTGATAATGTACGACGTACGCTCCGGCGTAACCTATATGCTAACCATACCTGTATACCCGACCGGTAACCGTAGTTGTGACCGACCGACCGCGCGTAGGGTTTACGTTGCCGCGGAACGTCCTGCGCAGCAGCACACGACGCGCTAAGCGTATACAGGACGACGACGACGTGTCGTACGTTCAGATGAAGTCTACGACGACGTGCCCGCGCGCTTCATTTCATCGATGTGCCATACATACACATTTATACTATTTTCACCGCCGACTCCGACGGATAGCGGAACATAAGGACGAATACGTTAGTGTCCTGTACGCAAATCTCCGGTGCGCGTTTCAATCGAATCGTTCATTATTCATTTTGAAATCCTAGTAGCCGATAAGTCCGATAGTATTTAATACGACTGCTGCCCATGTTCACCGTGACCACCAGTATTTGTCTCAGGGCACACGAATAGTAAACATGTCAGCTTATTATCCATGAACGTCTCTACGCAATCGATTTCGAAATAAAATATAAATCGCGAAAACCGAAAATAAATATTATAAAAGTTTCAACGACACTTGTAAAATTATAATAGTCGGTGGCTTATCTATAATACTGTATTTGCGATGATATAAAAATCAGAATATTCAATGAACCCACTATATTTGCATATAGGCGCATAAAAGGAATTCATTTGATTTTTAATCATTTTCATTTCAAATACAAACCTCGTGTTATAGATATAATGTATATAAAACTATATACCTAATGTTAATAAAATATTTTTACCACACGATATAATATTTTAATTTAAACTTTTAAGATTAACTTTTAAATCCCGAATTATCTTCATTCGTAAAATGTTCAACTTTTATGCAACAATAATTTCGATATACGAGTCATTATATATATAAGTCATTAGCACATGTATCGATAGAGGAGAGATAGGAGATTAACTTATCAAAGTTTCAGATTCGCAGTATCACCATAAGCGTGGCAAATAACACAGTCTCATTACTTATTGGCCACACCTCGTACTAAATAGTAAATATTAACATTTAAAATATATGTGTACTTTGTGCATTGTGTTTGAATCGTCGTAGTATTTATACTGTTATAATATTTATAATTTCCGAATTTTAATTGAATAATTGTACAACAATATTATATACGAATACGAGTATACAGTGAATTTTACATTATTAGTTCAACATTTAAATAATACACAACATTTTGAACTTAGAGTTTTTGATTCACCAAGTTATATTGAGTGTTGGCAATTTCTAGGAACATTATTATTTTCATTCGAAGGGTCAATAATCCACTGATATAAATTATTTATAACACGAGGTCTGATCAATATTTATTGTAATATGTCCATAATCTGGACTGCGTACTAATCATATTATTTGGGTCGACAAATATAGCAAAACGTTTGGTGAATTTCATGATGTTGTGCATGTAGAATTAATAAAGTTTTAATTAAAAATTCCAGATACATTTTTCCAACACCTCGTGTCGGTATTATTATTTATTACAGTACGGTTCAATCTAAAATGTCTAGCAAGTTTTTTGTACGTATACTCACGTTGAAATAAGAAACTAAACCAACATTTTCCTAAAAACACGTCACTTTTACTTTACCTTATTTCAGCCTTTTATGTGAGAATTATAGTGCAGCGCGCGTTTAAAAACTGTTTATAGAAGCAAAATACAGCTATTTCATTTTCGGAATACATTATAAAAGTTCCTTTTGCCCAACAACTTTTCGATCAAGCACATACAAAGGTGATGTGTATGTAAATCGTGTGGTGAACATAACATATTTTTATAACAGCTTAAAAACTTTTTATGCTGAAAATAAAATACGAATGACCGGCGTGGGCGTGACCTTTGTTTCGCGTACGAGAACGAATTTTTAAGTGCAATTCTCTTCGTTTACATTATAATATGGAAGCGTGTTTAGGGCGTCTTCGGTTACCGTCCGCGTCCTACCGAAATTCGCATCGATTGATTGTGCTCATCTAAGTTATGATCGATAATTATACAGCACACTAATGTATATATATATATATAGCATGAAAAGAAAAAAAACAAAATATTTAATTAACTCATTTCAACAGTAGGTGTATTCGTGAAATTAATCTCCGACAAATCGCTTCGCCGCATTGCATTGGGTATTATATACATTATTATCGTGAAATGTATTAACAAGCGGCAAACGTGTTTTTAATAGCTCAAACCGTTTTTATGGAAATGAACATTGTACGTACGCACACGAATACACTATATGCATATACACTTGCCATATTATAACAGTAGTTGATCTATAATTGATTGGGCGCCAAAAAAAAAAAAGTGCACATATCACACGTAGGTAGTATACGAATATGTCTCTACACATGTATCGTCGGTTTCTACTTTATACAAATTAAATATTATAAGTATCTACTTGTTTGTAATATCTTATGACAAACGCGTTCTAGCTAATACTCGAATATATACATTCGACTTTCATGTTTCAGTGTGCGTCTCGGCCAGTTTCCCTAATTAATTAAAAATTTACATATTTGTCCGTTGCGTCTCGTAAGCACGCACTAAGCCTCGTGTGCAGTTGATCACTTTTGGTTTTCTGTTTTTGTGAAATTTAAATTTAAATTAATCATGATCTGACCAAATCCGTCGATAGGTTCGAATATTATCTTGTACGTCGTTTTAGGTGAGCACAGCTGTACAGGGACTCAGATCCTCGCACTCCCCTGCAGGCACGTTTCCTCCTTGTTAATGTCTATAATCTTACTATATCTACTGCACCTGCAAAAAAGTTCCTGTATAAGGTGTAATATTATGATGATAATCGAAACTGATTGCCGCTGATGTAATCAATATTATTGATGACGAGTGTTCACTGTTCGCTTTGCTAAAAATTGAAACTTAAATGAACGCATAGGTTTTTCTGCTTAAATAATGTATCTATTCAATCACGTCACATACTCGTATATAATGGAATTAACATGAATGTAATGATTTTCTGAAATGTACAGAGGAAATATTTGTGTCGTATAGATTTGTAAGTTTATAATGTCTTCAGTCTGTGTCCTTCCCCAACCAGATGTCCACAACTGATTCTGAGTTTGACGAATATATTTTAAGTATAATTTTTTTACACGTTGTCTAAGGCTTGGACTCTAAGCGAATAAAAACTTCTTTATTTTTCTCGTATATACTTAATAACGCGAATGGTGACATTATATCGCTGCGGTTTACTTCACAGCAATCGACAACAGTAATAATGTATATTCGAATGATTGTCCCAATAAATATGGCTCGTGGACGAATCGTAAACGCCACGACGCGAGTGTATACATGATGTGTACACGATCGATGTTAACGATAAAATATAATAATAGTGTTTAATTGTCATAACTAGGGAACGGATTTAAATGCTCTAAAAAACAAGAAAAATGCCTTAAAAAAATACGATTTAATGCCTTGAAAAAATGCTTTAACATCAAAAAATGCACTAAAAAAATGCCCTAAAAAACTTTAAAAATGTATTTATATTCAATAAAAACACAATTTTGAATTTAAAACTTATAAAAAAAACACATTACTATGAAAAATCTGATAAAAAATATTTAAATATAATAAAACTTTAATAAATTAACTCTCAATTATCTTCTGTACAATTTAGATAAATAGCTTATCTTATCTTTACCTTAATGCGGGTAATAATCTGTTGTAACTTGTATGTATATATTTTGTGTCTACACGTGTCAACAATAATTTAGTAATCTCGTAACATAAAACATATTTAGGCATTTTTATTTTTTATAGTTTGAATGTTGAAAAGATGTTGAAAAAATGACTTAAAAACCATAAAAATGCACTAAAAATGTCAAAAAATGCTCTAAAAATGTAATAAAGTCTTAAAAATGCAAAAAATGCAAAAAAATGCAATTTGCATTCAAATCCGTTCCCTAGTCATAACTCATAGTGTACGTGTGATTAGCATACAAACCGTTAAGTCGAATTCATTCACGTATTTCTGTACACGCCGACCCGGGGAGCACAATGTTTCGCTTCATCGTCGTATTATCACTATTTTATGTGGGTCGAGCTGTTCCTCGTCGCGGCTCGAGGTTTTGCACGTCTGCACAGGTCTTTGTACACGAGGCCCACTCGTCTCGCCGTACACGGGTAACAATAATATTATAGTAAGTTCTCCAAGTGCGAAATACTACAACGACCGCGTGCTCTACTACAGCATCGTTTACAGGGGTATGACAATAAAGTGTTGCGCGTACACCTATTTCCTGTACACCATACTTCTACCGCGGGATTCTCGCGACGTTTCGCTTTTCAACGGTTCTCCTCGGACGGATCCGCGAGCACGCGGCGTGCGCACTGTATGCATTATATACGGAGTGGACGCAAGACGACAGCGGATACGACTGGTGCGATTTATTATAACTCGTGTGCGTGTGTGTGTGTATTTTATTGTAAAGTGCATTATTACAGTCCTCCCGCGCGGAATTCCAATAGTGCAGCGGCAGCAGCAGCCGCCGCCGCCGTCGTCGTAGGTACCTATCTAGTCGTTCAACCTACGGAATGTAAGTAAACAGACAGTGCACACACGTCAATATAATATACAGTACGAGACTATGTGTACGCCATGTATATATATATATATACGCGACGATAGTAATAACAACAAGAGGTCATCTCGATTTCTGAACCACGACCGGCGACGTCGTTTTTCTTTTTCTTTCCGTTTCGCAAAAACTTGACGTAGGTACAGTATAATGCACGTCATGTGCGTGGACACATCACGACGGAAACGCGTTACGCGTCGTACGCGCGTGCAGTCCGTCTCCCGTGACGTCTCCGGTGCAATAGTGCACACGAGATCCCCGTCCGGAGGTGCGGTATTTTCATTTTATTTTCCGACCGATTTAATGCACAAGCGTGCGCGAGTCTATATGTATTATAATAATTCTCGGCGGGCAAGTCGGCCAACAACGCGTTTCGATCGTAACTGGACACGGCTATATATGTTGGTACTGTTAACCGTTTTATCTTTTACGCAACTATTGGCACTGGCGAGTAATAAAAACATACGTATGATTTCCGTGAGACGAGACTACTTGTACACGTAGAAGCCGGTGAAACGGTTGAAAAGTGTCTAATTTAGTTGCCTCCTCTCCTAGTTATAGTTTGGTGAGTTTCAGCTGGTACCAAAATCGATTGGGAAATTTCAAAAACAAATATTCGCGATTGTTAGAGAATAATTTTGCTGAAATATCGGCATCCGGGTGAAATCGATCGCGTTATTATTGTGTCCGAGGGGCCGGCTCGCGGACATGCGGCGTATTCTATTATTCGATGATAATAAAAATAACATAATAATATAATACACAATATTACAAAGCATACTCGGCTGTGCATAATTGTGCTCCGGTTCGGGTGTTTGACGACTTTCGCCGTCCTGACCGTTTACACGAGATCTATGCATACAAATACACATTATACAATTGTATACGTATTTATTTCTACACATACATGTATATATGTATCGGCATGTCGACGTAAATAATGATACCGACGCGCGTGTTGTACATTACGGTTGTGTGCACAGTAGGAATCTGTCGTTTTTTTTTTTTTTTTTTACACTCGTAATTATAGAAGAAAAAAAATTGTTTCGTACGTACAATAAATGTATATGAGCACTGTTCGATCAAATGTTCTATATGTATGTATCATATGTACTACCCGTTATGGTCGCGTACTACCGATGAGTTCATTGACATATCGCGCGCGGTCGTATCGCGTTTGATTGTGTCTAAACACGTGGATATATATTATACGTGTACATAGCAGCAGTGCGTTTTTATAAGAAACGACAAAACAAACGCAACGGACACGCGGTGCGCTGAGAATATTTTTGCGGTGCACGGGAATCGTAACAATGCGACAGTCGGTGTTTTTTTTTCATACGGTTATTATTATTATTTTTTTCCCCCCTAATTATCATACAGTCCCGGCGCAGTATTGCGCGTACGTATACGTACTTAGAACAACCAATATGCGCACCTGATAATAACAATGATAACGGCTAAAACATTCGTGCGACAAATCAAATCCCACGTCCGCGTCGTAACGACATCGTGTGCGCAGTGCCTGTTGCGCGACGATTGTTATAAACACGCGTCGCGTCGGTCGGGAGAAACATCGTTTTTCACATAATACATTCGATAACTCGAAAAACTTGACGACTCTAATTACTTTTTATTCGCCTAGAAATTCTCATAACACTCAATGTATTATAAATCTCGATAACTCGAATATAAAACTGTGATAAATAGCTTAGTCGAAGTATTATATCTGTTATACCTGGGTATTTTTGTAGACTACATTTACGAGACTGTTAAATACGGACTGTTAACTGATAACGAAATCATGAACATCAATATATCAAATAGTGATTCCGAAAATTATGAAAATTATGAGCCTGAAAGAACTTTAGATATAATTAGGGCGAACCAAGCAATATCATCATTACAAATTGTTAGGCAATTTGTTGAATCTGTCACGAGCGTGGATACTTTGAAGCCATAGGAAAATTAGAAGATTTTGTCAATAAACAGCCGAAAACCCAAAAATTAATTACAAATTATTTTTCTACTGTATCTAATAAATAATACATATATACATACCTAACCATTGTATCTATTTTAATTTTTGTATAACATTTATGTACTCATATTTAGCATACATTTTAAGAGATTTTATACGTATTTTATTATATTTCATTACATAACTCGAAGTTTTGATTTAATTTTGATAAATTCGAGTTAGGTATCACAAAGTGTATTTTTATCCCCCTTTACTTTCGAGTTATCGCGACTCGACTGTATTACAATACGTAAATACGCTTGTTCACGCGGTTCACAACGCGGCCGTCGTCCGCATCTGTGTGCATACGCGTGCTGTGCAAGAACAATAATAACAGTATACTTTTTAAAAGGCAAAGCGCACATTATTATTATTATTGTTGCGCGCGCGAGTAGTAGCCGGGCAAGGACGAGAAGAGCGAAAACAGCCGCTCTCGTCGAGTTCCCGGAAAAAACCGTCATAAGGTACGCGAAGGTAGTTGTGCACGGTGTACCGCGTACTTATTAAACTTATTTACAGCTGCGGTAGTATACCTGGTAACACTTCAAGACTTCAAGACTGCGATAACTTACGATATTGGATTCCGCTTTTAAATAATTACTAATTTAACAAACCGTACAGAGCCTCTATGGAACCTGTCGGTCGTCGCGAACGGTATACTTTGAAGCTGACGGACCGCAACGGGCACTGTCTTGGGTTATTTTTTTTTTTTTTCCATTGAATTTTTGCACTTTGCGTCTATAAGTATAACTAGTATTTTTATAATTGCTATTGTGTTTTTGCAATTTTTTAACGAGGAATGTATGCGCATGGTGTAAACCAGTGGTGCGCAACCTGGCAATCGCTGAGTGAAAAAGTTACGTGCTACGTATATTATACGCACACGTAGGGGGTAGCCTCGTAGAAATAAATACGTCTTCGGCCATTCGGGGGTGGTGGATCCAAAAACGTCGCGCACCCCTGCTGGTTCAAATACATTTAACCGATACACCGTACGAAACACCTCCGTACGTGTACGTTTTTTTAAGGCGAGTCATTACGGTTCGCTATTAAAATCCGTGTGTCTGCGCAGCAAACAAAACGATGCGTCGGTATATTTTATAACGTACATAAAAGCGTACGCAGCGTTTTGAAACAATATTATACTCGTGTCTATCGCTCTTGTTTCCTCGTAGCTTTTTTCAGCGAATGAATGGTTTTCGATAAAAAAAAAAAACGTATATGCATATATTATTCTATTTTATCATCATCTGACGATTGCCGACAGCACCTCGGCGTGCTGAGTCCTCTTATTTTTTATTTTCGTATTTATCATGTATACGAATATATAAATATACATATAATATGTACACGGTAATATAAACGCGAGATGTTTCGCGTCTGCCGGTACTGCTGAAATACACGGTGAGATAAGGTAGGGGAATTTTGAATTTCATCAACAAATCTCGACATATTTATAATAATATTTCCATATAATATAATAATATACCTGCAGTATATGTAAGTAAGCGAATATGTATGTACACAGAGTTACGCATATAGTATATTATATATATATATTATATATGTATATTTTATACCTATTATAATGTATTATTATTATTATTATTATTATGCGTGCGCGTCTTGTATTATGTAGTGAGACGTGCGAATATCAGCTATATACGCCTATAACGGCAAGACAAAAACCCTATGGAAATGTTTTCTGCTGCAATATCATCGCGTACTGTAATATATAATATACCTACGCTACTGCGGGGGCGGACGTGAACAGGGTTTCGGGAGATATGCAAAATTATGTTCGCACCTACCCGCCCGGTGAAATATTGTTAATTCACACTCGGTGCATCTGTCTCTCTCTCTCTCCCTGGCAAGCACTTGCGCGCGTATATACATGTATAATGTAATACATCTACATATTATATAAATACACGTTATGACGTGTAATCGCTGGGTCTCTGTCGGTATAAATATGCAGTGCCCAGAGCGCATATTTTAGATTTCAAACATCATTTCCGGAAACCGAAATTGCGGACTACGCGCGCACGACAGATGCGTTCAAACTCGCACGCTATGTAGGTACAACAAGGCGTGCGTGTGCCACCATGCGGACGAGTTATAGAAAAATTAAACGTATAAAAATGTTTATCCCCCTCTCTCCCCCTCGTCCTTATATCCTTTTAACCTGAAAAATGTTCGCCCCGACACACAAATTATACACACGCGTTGGACCCGCAATGATTTGTCTAACCCGCGTTATTATAATATACGAGTATAAGTACCCTATACGTATAGTTCGACGGTATATTACAATGTCCTATTTATATGTAACCCGTCCGAATCCATTAGTCCCACGGAAATCATATACTTACTTTTTTTTCTCAACAAAACTGTCTATATACGGTCGGTGGTTATAATGTACAACATTTAGGTAGGTAAAAACACTTAAATGTAAAAAAACAACAACAGGCCCTCTCGTAGTTAGTCTTGACATAGGTATAATAATAATATTATAATAATATATATACTATGGCATCAGCGTGACTCATACGCCAATAACAGTCGTCGTTACTGGTGAAATAAGAGTATTTTTTTTTCCGTTATCAAAATTATGCCTACATTTTTACCGAGAGCATAATAATAATGTATAAGTATTCAAACGATGACGGGTGTGATATGTGTAAGCATTATAATGCGCCCGAGGGAAACGGTGATATTTATACGAAACCCGATAGGATGAAATCGTTGACCGTTGCTGTATAATAATATTCCAAAGAAAAACAACAATATATTAATATCCATCGGATACGTTTCATCAAATCGAAAAAAAAACAAACACCGAATCGTTAAGCCTAAAATCGACCGGGGTTAATACCCCCGGACGAATTCCACTTGGTCGACGTATATACAAACTTTCGAGATGATTTTTAAAATTAAAAAAAAACGTACACAAAAAACGACAGCAGACGCCAAATGGTAGGTACTTCAGGTCTTATTATATAATAATATCATACTAAATGCGATGCGCGCAAACAGTCCACCTGCTCTCTCGATGCCGCGTACCTAACCAGCTACATCGATTTTGACGATTCATATTGTTGTATTAAATTTTTAATAACACAGTTTTTTTCCCCTCATGCGCACGGTTCCCTTCGATTATTATTATGGTACATTAAATATCATTGTGCGCGTCTCGTTCCTGCGAATTTTAATTACCATCGAAAAATTTCTAAGACGACGATGGGTTTGAAAAGAAACTGCCGCCGTCATCATTCCTTCGTCTCCGTCTCACGAGGAGGACCTTGTCCATCGTCGTCGTCGTACGTAATTTATTAGCCTATTATACGAGATTAGTGTAAATATACTATATACGTATACGTGTGTATTAATAATATATAGATATATTTTTTTTTCTTTCCTCCGCCGAACGTATTTTTTCATCTATACTCGTATATATATTACCGCATGCGATACACGCGCGCGCCGCGCCGTTCTATTCGTTATACATTTTTATAATGCCTTTTTGTTTGTTCATAAGCTTCGTGTGTATACGCGCTGCACATGAGAAAAGAACTGGAATAAAGAAGAACAAAAGAATCCCGCGAGCGCGCGCGTCACTAAAGAAGACTGGATGGTATAGAGCAGAGGGTTTTAATGTATATATATATATATATATATATATATATATATATACACACGTACATATAATTTAATTTTTTTTCCTCAGGTTTTTTGCCCCCGCAGTGTAGTAGTAGTAGCAGTAGTAGTAGTAGAACATAATGTCGTCGTCGTCGTCGTCTTGGTCGTTGGCAGAAACGGGTCTGTGCGCGAACAGTAGAGTCTGGTGGTCGAGATTCCGCGGAAGGAAAGCAGAAGAAAAAAATAAGAAAAAAAACATATAAAAACAATAATAATAATCGTACGCGTACGTATATTTATATATATTTTTTCCCCCGTACGGTGTGCGCAGACGGGTATTAGAAATGTATAAAGACCAGGATGTTAATTAGCTCAATAACCGAAATAATATAATAATACATCGCGGCGGCGGAAAATGTCCTTTCCGTGCCATTAGCATTACGATCATTGTAAATATCCATACACGTGAAACGATGACCGTCTGCGGCCAGTAGGATACCGAGTCTAGAACCGCAGAGCTTTGTTTTTTCGCCGCAATCCCTCCGTCCAGGGGCGTAGCCAGTAGGTAGGCCTGGTAGGCCCTGGCCTACTCAGATTTTCTCTAAAAATAAGCATTTCGACAACGAGAAGAATGAAAACATACCTCAAGTGAACAATAAAATCCCTAGGCTAAACGATTTGACGTTAATTTCCATAGAAAGGGAACTAAGTGATCAATTGATTGATAATCCATCGGCTGTTGTTGATGAGTTTGCTATCATAAAGAAAATAAGGTAGAATTTTGACTTAGAAAATATGTTATAAATGGACAATACGTATATGTTGTAAGTTACGAGTATAGTAATTAATAATTATAAAAAAATTATCTTGTATTCAGATAAATAAAAATTGCAAACTTTGCCTTAAGTTATTAATGATTAATAAAAATAATAATTGATAACTTTGAAATCATAGGAGGCCAATACCAAAATTGGGATTAGTCCCCTCTTCCGTCTAACAATGGAAGGTTTACGTGGGCCTACTAAAAAAAAAATGTACAGCTACGTCCGTCTGTCCGTCCGCAAAAAAATATACATATTATACATTAACACGTGACGATTTACGATCGTAGTATACGCACGTCAGTCGCGTGCGTCCATCGAGTCTAGTGTTTTCTCTTCACGTGCACCAGCCATCGAACCCTATCCCGTGCATACTCTGTACGCGTCGCGATGCGTATTAATTGTTTATGCGACGCGTCGTCCTGTACCTGGAAATAATGTAATAACAATACATCGTGTGCCGGTCGTCATTTTTACCGTTTAAACTCAACCGGCGGCGGCGCAGCCTTAAACGGAAAAATATGATCTTAATTTACTACCCTGAAAAGTTGTCGAGGGCGTGCGCGCGCATCTTGTACCGTATGAGTACGTACGCGTAACGGTAGATAAGTTTCATCCGTCTCTTGCACCACAATGTATATATATTACGCGTGATACCTGCACAATTTGCTCGTAAGAACATGCGCTTACACGACTTACAACATATTTTGATTATAAACACTAAAAGGTTGTATTTAACGGTGTCCTTGGACGCGCGAGCTTTTATTTGTAACAGTCGAGTGTAGCTGATAATGCACGTGAAGTATGATAATAGTATGCTGGTTAAACGAAAGAACCTGCTTCGTATCGTGCAATACTGCACGTGTAACAATAAATTGTTTCGGGGGTTCATACTTCAGACCACAATAATTTATCGGAAAAATAAACCGAATTATTGATATTTGCGACCATGCTCCTAATAAAAATGATGATAAGTTGAGCGTATAAAAAATGGCGACACATTACTTAGGTTAATGAAAAAACGTGTATATATACATAACCGTCGTGTGAGATGGTAATAAAAATAATAATGATCATAAAAAACTTAATAGCAATAAAAATGATGATGAAACATAATAAATTAATTATACAGTGTTTAATGGTCATCATTATAATATGGTCAAGACACCTGTGAACGTTGTTTTTTATGTAAAATTGATTGAAAAAATTGGACATATTTTATAACAACATGATTTTTCGCACATATACTATCCCAACACAACGAACTAATTATAATATTATGCTATTGAAACTTTTTCCACTAATATTTACGCAATTAATTATTCGTTTATCACTTATACATGTTTTTATTTTAGAAAAATTGTTTTTTTGCGGACTACAGAGTATGTTTATTGAAAACAAAATATTATGTGTAGAAAAAAAAAAGACGATAAAACGGTCAATAATCGTACAGTCGCACAAATTATTTCACTGTGGTTCCAAGTTAAAACAAGATAAAGTATATTCTCCGTATTAAGTTATGTTCTTATATTATACGTAGTCCTTGGCAAAGATCTCAGACGGTCTATGTATATATATATGTGAATCGAAATAATATAAATGAAAACATTTTACACGGAAAGCCATCAAAAGGCAGTCTGAACGAAATTGGTTACAAACGTAAAAACGACTACTTTGGGAGTCTCAAATGGACTGAAGCTTTTAGTACTTTTGTCAATACGGCGAATGTTTCGATTGCAAAACGTATGGTAATATTTGACGGGGATAAGGACGCTGAAATAAAAATAAAACTTCCGTCGACCTTCCATTCGTGTATATTACTCCTTAATGCTATGCGCACCTACATCAACAGTCCAATCTAAAAGATAACAATTTTTCGAATGTATTAAGGAACCTCTTCACTATATGGAATGTATTTACCTAAATTAAACGACGGTATAATGCACAAACAATGTTCTTTTTGAAGAAGGTATTTTATCTTTCATAAAACTTCCATTTTCTTATATTTTTTTTATGGAACGTAATAAAAAAATGTTCGCTATAAATTATTAACAGCACACAAGACTGTAGTAAACAATATAACGGTTGGATCGTATATTTAAATTTATATAAATTCAAAAACTTAATAAGCTAGAAATCATAAATTATTATACTTAAAAGTTAAGACTTTTAGAGCAATCAAAACATAATAGTATTAGAAACCCGTGTAAATGAATAATTATGAAATAGTATGTAATAGCTTAATATGAAACATCAAAAATATCAAATGTGAACATTTTTTAATCATAATATTATATATTATTATATTGTACTATCATGGTCGAGGGTTTTCAAACACACCAGTGTCTGTATATATATATATATATAATATATATATTATAAAATGTAAATGATCAAATCAAATTTAAATTTCTGTCTAGACAAGCAATAGTAATTGATTTACCCGTATATGCACATAAAATATAACACGAATATGATCGTTATTACTAGGGACTTGCGTAGTAATGTATAAATTATAATAACTAATAATTTTGATCATAGGAACTATTTATAATATTATAGGTACATCTAGAATATATTATAATATGTAACAAAATCGACGAGAACTGCAGTTATTCATTAAACAAATATAATTTCCTAATCGACCTCAGTACGACGTAAGTTCGTACATTGTTCAACAGTACTGATCATCAAGCACCTGCATTACGTGCATATAATATATTATAATAATTTACGACCTGAAAATTCCGTGCAGGATCATCCTTTTCCTTCCCACTACAAAACCTTGTTGTTTTCGTACGCGTTTTATGATACATATCGTATAATTACCGTAACATGAAACGCGTTTATTTCCCGAACTTTTGTTGCCCCTGAACGCTATACGAACAAAACCATGTTACACACACGCACACTCCTTTTCCGTTGACCGATCGGTAAGCGGGATTGTGTTTACGAGAATGGTCGTTTTAAAACGTGTATAGGTACGCGCCAATTATTGTATTATACCTATACGTTTTCGAAACAGATTTAATAGTGTAATAATTTGTTTTCGAAAATTCAAATCATTATTATTAGTGTTATAGATGTACAGTATATAATACACAATAATATATACGATACGTACCTATGTATAATCACTGGTTATTATTGCATGTTATTAATAGTCGTATTATATAGATCCCGTTTTCGTCGGGGAAAAAAAAAACTCGCATTATTCAATATCTTATTAAAAACACGTGTAGGTACCTGTATATTATGTACGGGTACACGATAATAGTATACGCATATTATTCATGTTACACGCGGCGGCGCTCTCGCGTATCAAAATGTAATACGTATTATGTGTGTATTATATACGTCACCGTCCGTAGGTTTAATGTAAATATTTAAGAGGTACGATTATAATATTATTATTATACATAATATATGCACACGGACTCTCGCATAGGACGATCCGGCGCGCGTTAATCAACGGAAGCAAAATCGATCCGAGTTAATTATTAGTTTTTAACCTTCGGTGTTTCGATATCATAACTAAATCGAACTTGTCCATCGCTACAGCACACACACACACACACACACATACTCATATTATACGTACGTAATTATAATATAACATTTTGCGTAGGCATAGCTGGTACACGCGTGCGTCTATGAAACGTACGGTTTAAAATAATATTTAGTTTTCGTTTTAATGTTTAATCCGTCGCGTCTATATTAATTTGTTTATTTTTTTTTCGGCAAAAATATATAAGAGTAGTATACTCATGATATAGTGTATACTACATCATAGGTGACCAACCTTCTGGGAAGACTAGGTCACATGCGAAAAACAGATTTATTTATAAATAAAATCTAAAATAAAAAAAATAAATATTTAAACGCGAAACAAAAATATTGGAATTGCTTTTTCCCGAAAACAATCATTAAAATTTACCGCCGGTCGATCAACCCTGTACTACATCGTCGTGTATAGTATATTATATAGGTACGTGTGTACATTTAAATTAAATTGTAATTAATCTCTCAAGTATGTACGCGAGCGGTTAAAGTTATATGCGCGTATTGTGATTCTACAAAAATGTATTAATATATAAAAAGATAAAACACACATAATCGCACTATTACCGCATTCGGTCCGGCCCTTGACCACGACCAAAAACCCATTTTTCTTCGACTACACCGTCTTGCACGTTTACAATAACATATAGCGTTGTCTCAACACGTTTGTTTCGTTGACCGTATACGTACTCCTAATCATCTCACGTCCGATCGTGTATTATAATATCTACTCTACACTGTTGCACAATACGATGACGTCTCGGCGGCACATTCGCATCGTAGACCTATCGAATGAATAAAACGGCAATATTATATTATAGATTGCCCATGTCTACTGTGCAACGCATATTGTATATTATTCCGTAAATAAGTAATAGCGGCTGATGACTTGAACGTTTCACCCCTCTTCCCCCCGTCGTCGGACGTTTGTGTACATCGAATACGTGCATTTATTCACGAATACATAACGCTTGTACACGTATACTCTTCCCACGCCGGCGGGTCGGGTCGAGTCCGCGGGGACTTGTATAAACTATAAAGACGGTATCAACGACGAGGACGACGACGGCGACTACGCACACTTCGCGCATATACATAAGACGCCGAAAACAATCGCACCGGTGGCACCTATAAATCTCCCCAACCCTTTTTCCGACCGTCGTCCCTTTCCCCCCGGGCCGGATTTGCTAAATCGATCGGAGCTCCCCCTCCCATCCCCTCCGCGCGTTTTCCGCGTGAACATTAAAATATTATTATTATCGATTCGTCTATATATACACACCACGTAGTTTACTGCGCTGTTGCTGCAGCAGCAGCAGCATCGGTGATTGCCAGGCACGCGTCACCCGTCTGCAAGTACCCACAGCCAGTGCCGGGGGGGGGCAGGGGGCACGGAAGGGGACGTGCCCAGGGGTGGACAAATATTTAAGCGAAATCAATTTAAAAGAAGCGGTGAAAAAAAAATTAAAGCATTTTATTTGACGTTTTTTTGTAACGAGTATTTTAGAATAATGTTATGAACTGAGTTATTTAATATTACGTACGAGCACTGTCTACGGGCGACGAAATAATAGTAATGACAACAATCGGATTGCTGAAATACGACGTACGACAAACGTTTGACGCTTTGGAAATATTAAAAATTACAATGTTTCAATACAGGGCGGGAGGATGGTGGCGTGGCATAAGTTATATGCTCGGAGGTAGCCAAACATTTTAAACGATAATATTATCTTGTGCGATTGGAAATACAGATGCTCGTCTCGGACACGAAGCACCGGGGATGGTTGACGGCCGCGGAAAACGATGATGTGTTGTAGAATATGAAATGTTTTTTTTTTTTTTTTTGTAAGCCGCTCGCGTTAAATCGCCGAGATGAGTTAATATTGTACATGTTTCGTTTCGTTATAATCTCCAACAAACGAATCGACGCGGGGGCACGTCACCATCGTCGTGGCTACGTGACATTCGCGGAAACTCGTGCGAGTACACAAATGAATACGAGCACAATACAGTACTTGCTCGTATCTACCTACACGTGCGCCCATTCGTTCGATTCGTTATGCTATTGATCAGCTCGGTCGCACGTGTGTCATCCGCGAAACCATCACCGATAATCATACGCCGATGTGTTCGATACAATTTCTATAGAAGGCGTGTGTGCGATGATGTTGTGTGCGATACGACCCTTAGGTCTCGAATGAAACCGCATGGTATGCATAGGTAATATTATTACAATTATCGCGACAAACGACGATTAGACGTACATCCCCGCGCGTACGTTCGTTCAACCCTCGTACAATAGGATGTTGTTCGGGGACACACGTATCTGGTAGACGGTGCTTTCTGAGCGTACTTGGTGCACTAAGCTTTCGAAATAATGCAAAATTTACGGTTTCACAAATAATCCTGGTTACCAGTAAAATGCAATGGAGTTAGGTTAGCGTTTTAGGAAACGGCAACTGATCGGGTACCCGTTTATTGTTATAATTTTGACTGTAATGTTACATGATGTTGTGCTGTCGTCTTACGTATACGTTAAAATGAACGACTATAATAATATACTACGTACAGTGGCCGCGTATTCTTAACGCATCTAAACCGTACGAGACATAATAATATTTTGTTTTAAATTCGCGCATTTTTTTTTAACAGATATCGCTTTAATAATAATATTACGTCGAGCATAGGTCTACGTAATCTAGTACTGGGCTAGGGGGATTATTTTTGATACAATCGTTATCGTTACAGCTGTAGTGCGTGGTACACAGATTAATGTTCACCGCGGTATACTCCTGTGCGCGAGTGTTCGGTACATAATAATACGGTACATGATTTATACGAGTGATAAAGTGGATTCCTAAGAAAAAAGGTGAGTGTACGATTCTAAAAACTCACGAAAGGAATGCCGCCAAAGTTATTCCGGGTGGTGTTGCGTCGTCCGCGGAAGAGTACATTTTGACCTCAAACGAAATGTATTCCGCGTAGGCGCACAAAGGGAAAGAAAGTATGCACAAGGGTGTGAAAAAAACCTCAAAACACGTTATGTCGTCCTCGTGTGGTGTACGTAAAACATGTATAATTGTGCGTAATTAAACTTATCATAAAGTCAGTGCAGCGATTGTCCGCGTTCCGGAAGTATAACAAGTCGATATGCGTATATTATGACATTGTAATATTATGTATACTCGCTCGGAAACAGATGTTTTCGGAATACTCAGTGTGTATTGTGTGCATAAGTGTACACAAGCAACGCATGTGTAGAGTGTAATTATTTTTTATGGTAAGAATTTTTTTTTCCATCGACCATATTATACGAGACCGATTGTATCTTTGAAAAAAAAAAAAATAAACCTATAACACTTCAAAAAATAAAAAAATACTTCAGACTCGTACACTCTGCGCCGATGTCTCGCGTGAACGTGTATAAGAAAACGGTTCCATCGGCAGGTAAGACAAAAAACTCGTTGCTACACATATTATTATTATTATTAATATTGTTATTATCATAATTATTATATTCCGTTTCGGGCCGCGATAAAGAGCCCTTGTACGCGTGAATTTAAATGTTTCGGCCTCGAGGCTTGGACGGCGTTTCAGCAGGTTCGAATGTACAATGTTTAACGATACTTCGGCTAATATAATTCGTTTAGAGCCAGCCCGTTCGGTACGCATACCCAGACGTGGATGATACGCACTGCAGCGCCGACGATAGTCTATGCAAACGCTAAACGATCCGTTTTTCGGTCTTGGCAGTTTTTCTTTCCGCGATGGTGAACGTTTTACGCGGCGTGTAAAAAATAAAAATGATCAATAATATTATATTATACGTTTGAACTTTCGCCCGCATTATGCGCGTTCTTACGCGAGTGCATATTATTGCATTATCTATCACGGTATAGCACAGCATAACATAATGCGAGACGCTGTATTGTAAACGAGCGAGGTATCTTCATGGCACGCTTGTTCTCGCGAGGACCGTACAAAGATGACGTACATTTATCGTGGAAGTTTGAAGGAAATCTCATGCCAATACACTTTTACGTCGTGACTGTTCGGTTTTTATTTTTTATTTGTATTTTTTTTTCTTCCACATCGCACACACGTAAGTATGTGAAGTGTGTACACACAACATGTTATGGCCGCAGTCTATACGGGCGTGTGTACCAAAGGTCTACGTACTTTGCTCGGCATAATATGAATAACGTTGTCACAAAACGTCCTTGGGGAAAAAAAAATACCGTCCGTCACCTGTGAAATAATAACAATATATATACTGTATATAATATACTGTACCTTTTGACCATCTCGTCTTGCAGGACAGTGTACGCCGCCGCCGCCGCCGTGTACGTCTACACGTCGATTATAATTATATATATATATGCGCTGTAGCTAAGCACAAAATCACACACGATCGATGATCACACGAGTACCTCTATATATAGTATAGGGAGGATATAGTTAAATATATGATATTAACGTGATATCGTTTTAGAACTATATAATAGATTGCGATGACGTGGGATCAAATGTTTTCTACGTTTTTCACAAACTCTTATTAATTTGCTACACACGATTCGAGTAGGTGTACAGTCGATTAAATAAAATATTAATCTATTTTTATTTTTTTTGTGCCCTAGCCGTTAAATCAAATAAATAGTACATAACTGTGTGAACATTCGACTTTTCAGCGAGTACATTCTAATACCTGACAATAACAATACGAGTATGTGCATGTACTGCCAGTACGGCACTGTTTAGTCGAGACGGACCGTCACGTGTTAGCGCTATTCATGTGCCGATGTAACGTTTATTATGAAACCAGTCCTGCACGAAAAATAGAACAGACCGTATTTTTCAACTACATCATCGAGGAGCGTGTACGTGCAATCGCGAGAGACTTCAACACGCACCATAGATACGCGCGATAAAACAAATTGAACATTTTACGCACGTCAAAAAACGAACGAATTAATTAATTTTTTTTTTCTTTCAATCCATCTAACGTCTCTCGCTCGGTGGACCAACAACACAAGTAGGTATGCATATATAAACGTTGCATGTGCTTTATGCGTCATCCCAAATAACCATGTCGCGTAAACTGGCGCAGAATAATCGCGAAAAAACCGTCAACATCATGAGAAATAATAGCATTAAATGTAACCACTAATGGGGCATTTCGTCTCATTATTATACGATGCGACGACAAATAAAACGTAATAACAGTAGACGCGGCTGCGAATATACACATCCCGAATCGTGACGGCATTATTATGTTACAGCCGTACGGAAGATCCGCCAATAAAGTGTGTAGCGGTACATAATATATACGCGCGTGATACTTACACGTTTATGCATGTATTACGTCGTAGGCCAGTAGGGGTCATCAACTTATTTCTATGGGGGTGCGTATCACCAAACTTCCCGAGGTCCAAAACACGTTTAATGGCTTTTTCACCCATTAATAACAATCATTCATTTTATTTATATTAAATGATTTGTACATTAGTAAATCAAAATGTAATCGCAAAACAAATCTATTAAAGGAGAAAAACATAGTCAAAGAACTTAATTTTTATGCTACTTTAGTTTTAACCTGTGCATATTGTGCAATTTTACAAGATAGACAAATAATACAAATGGAACATATAATATACATATTGATTTTATTTGAAACTATATTTTCCTATAAATTATATTATTAATAATATATTGTTATTCAGAGTTAAATATAGATAATACTCGTTACGCTGTTGTACGTATCTTTACTAACACCGGGGAAATTATCATCTAATTGATATGGAACAATAAACAAATATTTAATAAGAAAATACATTTTCAGGTATTATAAAAAATTTCCATTTTTTTTTTTTTTTAAAATATTTGCCTAGCTACCTTAGCTGGTAATAGGCATTTCGTTAAATCATCAGGCAATAATTCTCGGGCGGATGGTAAAATTGCACGAAGATTAAATTCCCTGCGTATTTGTCTATAGGTATTTGGTGACATGCCTGATTTGACAATATATCCATGTCATTTATAATTTATGTTAATTGCCATGTTTACCAAAAATTTCGCTGGCGGTTTACACGAAACGGTTGTGTAAAATAGACGTTTGGCGAAAATCCCTAAAAGCTTTTTTACCTCTGACTTGTACGAGTAGACTCGCGGGTGAATTGTGTGTTCACTCGGAGTAAACCGCCGGAGACTCTACCCCATACGCACTTGTCCGAACACACAATAAATACGCGCAGTATTGTATCGGGACGATGCGACGGTTGCATTAGTTTGTTTGACAAATAAAGGTCTATAGCGAGACATCATAATATATTATTATCGTTATATAGCTGTACAAGTATACGCGTTTCGTAGTCTTTGCAGTGTTTACTCACAGATTCTCTTCGATTAAAGCAATTCACACAACACACAGCGCTGCTACTATACATTAATATACGGTTGGAAGTCTGGACGCGATGACATACACAATCGTAATAATAATGATGATGATGATGATGATGATGATCGAGACGACGCCGACGACGAGGTATAATTATTTTGGACGTATTTTTATTTAGTACCCACACGAAACCGGTTTTTAAGTTCAAACCATGTAGGCAATAATATCCCGAATTCCTCGTGATTAAACCATGCGTGAATACAGTGAAAACGCTCTGCGACGCACGTGTTCCTTTATATTGCGTGTCCGCTTTATGTCGTATGAATCTCGGTGACGCTATTTCGATTTGCCGCGAAAACATTGAAATTTTGTTTCGAAGCGGACCTGAGGGTGACGGCGTTTTCATAGAAATCGGTAGCAGTACGAATTTCGAAAATGGTCGTATAAATTTGTAAAAATCGAGTGCTAAGATATGGCAATTGTAAAATGTATAACTAAGGGCAGGGCTGAGATCTATAGGCGTGTTTCGTGTAGGCGTGTGACCTCCATGGCTGGGGAGGACATTTATATCATTTAAATTACTTACTTATTTACAAATTTGGTATATAAATATCATTATCATTGCACGTTTGAACAGTTTTTTTTTAAAATATCTTGGATATATTTTCCATTGTTCCTTAATGATATTAAAGATTGTTTCAGTGATGTAACAAGTTCAACAGTAGTTAATACATTTATGTCTGAAGATTGCAGATACACACTTACTTTTAAAAACTAAGGATAGAATAGGATTGAACATAAGCATTGCAAATATAAATTCATAAGTTAAATAAAACAGATTACATAATATGTATTATGGATAAATGACCTATTGTTTTATGACATAATTTTATATTATTTTAAAGTGTTAAATATAAACTTATCAGAATTTTGTTTTGATCTTTTTGGCGTGGAAAATGCATGCAAAGTTTTGAATCTTTTACATTCGGATTTCTTCACCACCATCGTGGTCGTGACGAAAACTCATTGACATTAATCAAATTTCTTATCGATCACCTACCATTATTAACCGTGTTATGTTAAAAGCGAATCATAAAATATAATCGCAGATCTTATGTTATCTGTGGTATAATGAATATTTTAAAATATTAGACAAACTGATAGCTGTTTAAAATGTATAGTTTTAACCACGGTAGATTTTTAGTCAAGAGGCAAAGAATTAAGTCACTGGGGAGGCCGGTACCCACCCTGCCTCCACCGTAGACACGCCTATACTGAGATCCTATTGTTTCCCGCAGACACCTTCAAGTGTTTTCTTCATGATAACTAGATTATCCAAGGTCGTACTAATACATATGAATTACGTTCTAAAACTCTGTGTGGAAAATGTTCGAAAATTCCGAATGAGTGGTGCTAGAGTTATGCACGCCGCGAAAACCCTTTGAACGGTGGCCGGGGTTTTTCCCGACCGAGCGACGCAGCAGCAAGTGTGTTCATATTTCGAACTTCGTTACCCCGAGTATTATATGTCCAAAACCGGCGTCATCTTATTCGTATACGCGCAATTGTTGATTAACACACGGGTCCAGTCACGCTTTTATACGTAAGGTATACGTTCTCCCCGTGACGAAACACTAACGTTTCACTAGTTTCGCGGTAGAATAAGAGACGGCAAGTCGTTGATTTAATCGTCGAAACACTCGATTTATAACAACTCCTATAATGTTTCAGGTTTTGCGATCAAAACGATCGACGAATTTTTGATTCTTCTGTCTAAACTTTCTGGTTAAATCGTGCTTAAAGTTTCATGCATCATCTATTGAGTTGGGAAATCGGATACGAATGGTACTTCAATTACTATTCGCCATTTTCCAGCGTTCTCCAACATCGTAAAGGAAAAACTGAAAACCACTTGAAATAATATTGTTGAATTTCGTCTACCAATCACTTATCTTATTAGTAATGTTAAAAATATCATTTGACCTTTTGCATTTTTTCTTCATAATTGAAGCTTATATTTTGAAGCACGACATTTTCCGACGAGATAAATGCCCGATCGTTTTCACGAACAGTTTTTTCTATCTTTCAATGAAAAATATTGAACTTTGTGTCTTACAAATATTAACATTTGTGAAATGCGACAAACTTGAGCTACAGTTTTATTGCACTAGAAAAGTATTTTTAGAGTTTTTCAGCTTCACACCGTCTCAGCGGTGTTTGTACAAGAGACCGAGCACAACATTTTGGTAGATTCCCCACCCCGCTTGACTGCCTGCGATAACCGATATTGTGCTGCAGCAGCTTTGTCCGCTGAAAACTCCTCGACGACTAGACGGCTAATTCCGTATACGAGTTGAAAATGTAAGTACCCACGGACGTGATTATGTTTAAACCACTCCGTGCATCGGACTCGTGCGTCCCGGCTGTAAACGCGAGTCGGCAATAATTTCTTCCCGGAAACGAATACAAACGGAAAACGACGACGACGACGACGACGACGACAACTGCTGCGACAATCCCCGGAGAATTGAATACTGCCACATTGAACGCGTGCGCGGGCGAGTGTGTTTTTTTTTCCTCGCGCTGTTCTACGTAATTGGCTTTAACGACGTTTGCCTACTAAGCGAAAAATATACGATCGCCTTAAAAACGGAGAGCGCGTATTTGCGGACCGAACAACGGCGGCTGTATAAGACAGTGGATCCCCATAGTCGAATAAATATCAGGCTTAACGACCGCGGTTTGACAACCAAGTACCCGGTGTCCGCGATAGTATATAGCGGCTCTCTGGGGGGTTGAGACGCGCACACGTACGCGCGCGCCACGCAGCGCACTTACCGACTAGAAAAGTTTTCTCTTCACCTCCCCGCGGTGTACTCGTCACGGTCGTAATGCCGTATCGACGAAAACCGATGTTTTACTCGAACAAGATCTTGTGTGTATATCGTGCAACGGCGTACGCGTTTTTCTCCCGTCCCCGTCAACACCGTCGCGTTTACATTACACGCGCGTCGAAGCCACACGACGGTCGTAAAAAAACATAAAATATTTTTTACCCTCTCTGCGGGCCCACTCGCGTATATAAAATATGATATTGTTATTGTGTTCGTCCGACGCGCGCGCATGTATACGTACCGTGTTCACGCCTCGCGCGATAATAAGCTTTTGCCCTCTCGCGGCCTAACCGCCTCACGCGTTACGCGTGCTTTTTTCTTTCTTCTTCTTAGTGCTTTTCGGCTCAAACCGCGTACACTCGCGTGGGGTAGGTAACAAAAAAAACCTAACATTAAAATCGCGAAACAATAAAGTACAGTGTACACGACGCTTGTTATTCCGTGAAATATTGAAACGAACCGAGCGACTCCTGTACGCGGAAGATTCGTATACTGCGTACAGTGTTATTAATCATTTGCCATGTTACCCGCGGTCGTATACCGCAGAAAAATCACGGCTGAAATCACTGCGATAAATAATACTGAAATGTCCGGCGAGGTACGACCAAATGCCGTAAAATATATTCGTTGGTGCAAAGTCAAGTGTTTGTATGTTATTAAATCATCCGACGGATTTTACAGAAACATTCCTTGGTATGCGGTCAGAAACATCTCTAGATATTAATATTTCTTTTAGATTCTGAATGAAACGAGAAATGCACATTGAATTCATCATGATGTGCGTTTATTTTGTTATTTTATTGTGTCAGTGCACCGATCATCACGATCACGAGAAGTTATTGATAGCAAATAGTATATTGTTTGTACCTCGCGTCGGAAATTTTTTAATGGCTCTACAGTTTTCCGAATAACTAGAGATAAAATTGCAAGAAACTATAACCGAGGTCATTAGAAGCACCATCTAGTTTATTTCGAAACGCACTATCATAAATACAAAATTTTTCATAAGATTTTCTTTAAAGCGAACAAAAAAAAAAAGCCCTTATCTAGTAATCGCAAACAAATTTTATCACCATAAGAATAGAAAATAATGATGAAATAATTAATAATTGGGAATTTCGATACATTTTGATTTCACGACAGTTTAATACAATCTGTTCCACACGACCTTTTACATTCAGAATCGATTTTTCGAAAGCAATAGTAAATTCGTCCTAGGACTAAAATACCCTGTAACTCTCTAACCCAGCATCTCATCCGACCTTAGAGATTTGTCCATCTCTATTTATAGCTACATATGTATTTTAGATATAGCTTGTGATTTCCGTTTTACGAAAAATAGTTATGTAATAATAATAAATTAATTTATAATTTTCATTAAACAATTTTATTGAATTAAATGAGGTTGAAATTCAATTAAAAGTTATTTGGAGTAAGAATTTAAAAAAAAATAACAACACAAATAAGGTACATTGACATGTTTCCAACATAATAATTATATTAACAAATTAGTAGTTTGAACAAAACTCAAACAATTTTAATTTTTATACTGAAAAAAATGTAGGTTGTACCATTAATATAGATGTACAAATAAAAAAATTACTACATAGGAGAAAAAAATTGGTAAAAGAAAAAAAATTAACAAAACTAAATGGTATAAAAGTGCGAGATAAATACCGTTATAAGATAAAAAGCCAAAAAAGGTGAATCATTTAAAACACAATAATTATATAAACAAAAAAGAAAATAATAGTTTGAACAACAAAAAAAATATTAAGATTTCTACACTAAAAAAAAAATATGGGTATTAGGGGTAGTAGAAATAATTGAAATATAAAAAAAACTTCAAATCAGGAGAAAAACTTGGTCATAGAAAAAATATTACTATTACCAAGTTGTATAAAAAATATGAAAAAACTTCGTAAATGGAAAAAAAAACCAAAAATAATGTTAAATCATTTGTAACATAAATAATTAACTACACAAACAATATAGTAGCTTTGACAAAAAAAAAATTAAAACATCTAACACTAAAAAAAGTAATGGGTAATGGAAATAATGTGAACATAAAAAAAAACTCCAAATAAAAAGAAAAAATCGGTAGTCGAGAAAATAGTGATCAAAAGAAAAAAAAGTATAAATAGTAGAAAAAAAACTCGTGTGAAAAAACCATATATATATATATAAAAAAAATACAATAACAATTATTATAAAACATTTCAAAAAACACACGACTCCACAACTATACGATATTTTTAGGAAGTGGAATAAAGTCATTTCAGACGTTATCGCTTCGGGTAGTTCGCCACCGTCTCTCACCCTCGATTTTAAATACAACACAATGTTCGCGGAATTCTTCTAACCGTCAATAGAAACGTCTTCAAACTCCACACGCCCGAAATTTTCTTTCCGTGATACCTCTACGGGACATGTGGACGGTCTTCGGCAAGTGGAGTACGACTCGTGGGGCGATTTCACGGGCCATCCTCAGGACACCGGTCAATCCTCCCCTTTGACGGCTGCATACGTCGTTCACGTCGAATCGACGATTCCGATCCCACGACGCAGCCGCCCAGGGTGGAGAAGTGTCGCCTTGACCCCGAACAGTATTTCGAAACTGTCACCGATTCGAAAATCTCTGCGACCCCGTGAGCCTCCGCTTCGATTTTGGCCGGGTCGACGTCAACGGCGACGACTTGACGACAGGTCATGACTAGTTGAACCACCACATGACCAACACCGCAGAACGGGTCGACGACCGTGTCGAGAGAGCACCTCTAAGCGATGTGCGCGCCGAGGACATCGGGACACGCGGAAACCGAGAGACTTACTCTGCCGACCCCTGAGATTCCGAAGCCCCTGTGGTGATAACAATATTCATGTGTGTAACTATCATATTGGGTTTTTAGAATGATTTCCTTTACTTGCAATTTATATCTACTGCCAGGTTGGCGAGCTTGTCCGCGACCGCTTATTCGTCGACCGCGGAGGGGTGGCTTATATCGTGGCTACCCTTTTTTACTATTTGTCTTTGGTATATGTTGGACGGGTCGTAACGGCAAAATGGTTTCGAACTTGGTTGAGTCTAAATACGAATTTTCAAAATTGTATAAACAACCGAGAGGTGACGCAAACTGAGCAACATTTGAAATATAACAAAAAACATTGTATTATAATATCGATTTAGACTTGTTGCGGACGTTACTGGAACACTCCCAACGATTTGCGTTGGACCACTTGTAGTTTATTTTATTCACATTTTTAATAGTTAGTTTCTATGTTCGTGAATCTAGGATTTAAGTGAACTAAGCAGGTTAAAATTGTTAATAAATGCATGTCAATTAAATCATAATGCAACAAATTAGTTGGACATTTTTAGAAACGAACTGTTGACTTTTCAATGTTTCTATACTACCACAGACATAAAATAAGTCACTAACGGTTACGATTTTTTCACACAAATGTATACAGGTATACTTAATTTTGAAAATTCGTTCGTATTTACTGCTGTTGTTCAAATAATTGTTTAGAAAGCGAAACAATAAATCATTTAAAATCGAGTTGAATCAAAATGGAATTACACAGCGTGTAAATGGAAAGAAGGCGATGACATGGATTAGACGAATCTGAATTGTTAAAGTATATTTACGGAATTAAGAAGAGTACAGACAAAAGTTTTGCGTTTATTGCTAAGGTAAGGCACTCAATGATTATGTGTCGCAAATAGCAGTATCATTTTTAATGTGGGTTTATAGAGTCTTTTAGGAATAATTCACCTGGGTGATTTGGGAATAATTTGTAAGAAAGTCAAAATCGTATGTGAGCAAAAAATTTGAATTACTTTTTTTGAAGAATTTTAATTTGACAGGCCAAACCCAGTGATGGTCAGTACAGTTGATACAAGTTTTTTATGCCAAATGAAAAAAAGTAGGGTAAGGCTTGCGACCACTGCAGATTGAGCCGTAGATTGTTAACACTAATTTCTTCTGCAAAAATAATAAAGCATTTGATTTTACATATAATATGTATTCGTGTGTGTGTGTGTGTGTGTGTGTTATACTACACGACAACATTATCCGAAAGTGATAAAACAAGTGTCTATATGACAATGTATCTGAATATAATATACATAATGTAACATGTTTGTATAATAGGCATGTGTAGCGGATTTCACGCGTAGAAAATTGGGCTTGATCGAAGCATAAATATTTCGACATACATGCGGTGTGTATTATAAAAATTTACAATTTTCAATGTCGGTGTCTCCGGCGTTGGTGTTTTGATATAAAAACACCGTTTTTCGTGTTTATATCTGCAAAACGTTGCACAGCTTGAGCGCACCGCGTTGGCTGCGCCCGAGTATGATCGGGGACGGGGGGAGGGGGGGGGGGGGGTGTTGCGTGTATGTAGGAAGAGATAGTATCATAATAAATCTACCGGCTAGCCGAACAGACGCGGATTTCAACAGTCGTTGTCAAGTATAATAATAATATGTACACGTTATCGCGATACGCGCATCACCTGAAGGGGAGGTTCGGTGGATTCCATATTTCGAACGTTGAGAAATCGACGACGACGCCGACCAATTACGTGCACGTGCGGATGGAACGTCGAGTATAACAATTTACACACAGTACATACCTATACACGCGTGCGTACAATAAGCAATAACATCGTAGCGCACGCACGCACGCACACGATATTATAATTATCGTATAATAGTACCAATACAAACGGGCTTGCAAAGTTGCGCACAGAACTGGTCTTGGCCGCCATCGGTTGTGTAACACGCGCGTGGTGTTCGAGTCGACGGAAATGAATAGATTTCACTAAATCGAATCACCTACACGTGTAAGCATACATTTTCAACTATTACGAGTACACAACGTGTGCTGCAAGTGTACTTTATAGAGAATTGGTTTTCTTGTAAACGTACATACATATATTGTACCGTCGTACTCGGCCGTCACCGCGCGTAATGGACCACGACCATCATCCGCACACTTCACACGGATACGCGTTATAATATGTACCTATAATGATACGCAATATTATTACTCGAACCGCATACACACGTGTGCGCGAGTCGGAGAGAGTCAGATAGATTGTGCGAGACGGTGAGAGACAGGGGCAGAGAGAGAGAGAGAGAGAGTCTGATATTACCCAGCGTTGTCGACCGATTTGTTTTTATTCCTTTTCCCCCAATCATTACTGTTATTATAATTTCGGGAACCAGGACGAAACGTAATTCCAGTGAAACGTGCTGAGCGAATCACCCCCTGCAGGACCTACACAGATGCAATATATTTTATGATAATTGTTTTTACACCGCGGTGACAGACACAGGTGGCACTGGTCTCTCTGCATTCTCTCGCCCCGCTGTCACCTGCAGATATAATTGCTGCATGCGTTAATATCTTACGCTATATCCGTGGCTAGCTGGTTATACTCACTCGCGAAACTGTTCAGCTTACTTTAACACTTTTTTTCGACGTTATTACTTAATTTACCATGTTGTTCAATCAAGTACCAGCAATATACAAGTGAGATATGAGATGAGAGGGTTCAACACTAGAGTGCATTATCGCTTTACCTTATAGGTGCTTTCTGAGAGTTCTGTAGAGGTACGACCCCCTTACTCCATCCGTCGCACGTTCACATTGGATAGTCAACCACCGCTCCGTTTTGCACGCGCATTATTCAAACGTAAACGTAAATGCGCTTATGAAATTAACAGATAGTACGAAAACATCGTGTTCTGCCGAAAAAACGAAATTTATAATGGCGATGAAATACAATAAAACGCCAAATGTATATGCTCTTATTTTTTTTTTTTTTTTTTACGATTCCAGAGCTGCGCCCCCGGCCGACACCGGATCGAAACGATTTCGGCGGCGATCCATTGGACCCACCCGTGTTTACTGCAGCCAAATGCCGATATGCTCCGAACCTGCGGGCTGCGGTGTGCCGCTAGCTATCGCGGTATTATTTTGCCAACGCGCGTTATTTATGTACCGCCGTCGCGAGAGAAGACTCGTGCACGGAGCGCGCGCCTGCAACCGGACCGCGTTGATGAATAAAATATAACAAAACGACGCGTCTTATATTTACGTTTCGCCGTTTCTTTATTGGATCCCCGGTGAAACGCCCCGCCGCGAATACGTTTGCATTGAAATGCATTATAATTTCAATCACATTAACATATAAGAATTACGAGGTCGTCGGATATATTTTCAACGCGTGTATATTATTATTATTTTTATTATTATTACTATTATTATGTACCCCACACACGGTCTACATTTTGCTTTGCCGACTAACAACAAATATGAAAAACGTCGCGTGTTTTTTTTTTTTTTGCCGAACGTATTTCAACCGTCTGTACGCCCGCCCGCCGTTACGGTGCACATCGCCCCCTTTTATAGCCCGGTTTTCGTTAACATATGAATTTCGAATTTTAAAATCCAAAATACATTATTCATCCGCTGCGGTTTGTCTTGAGCATAAGTATTTCATTTTCCAAGTGGTAATTATTTTTTTTATTTTTTTACAACAATAATGCTATACATGTACTACACGGCTCTCGGGCCGAATGCAATACTTACGTACAAACATGTCAAAATGAAATCAACGCGTATGAAGAAATCAAAGTCTAGACACGATACAAGAAACAATTCAATTATTCGGATTGTTATACGATTGATCCGGATCCGCGATTTAACGCGAACGATCGTCGAAACACACTCGCGGAACGAATCTCGTTCGTCTCGGACGTCATCGGATACGTTTTACATTTTCTGGTCGTTAATATTTGTTAAGCTGCATATTTTTTCACGCGAATCGGTTAGACTTGTTTTTTAATTTACCTGTACAGTAAAACGCCCTCATACAGCGGAGCGGAAAGACTTCTGCAAGTTAATATATGCGATGCAACAGTGCACTACATGTATTATATAATACATAAATATCGTCGGTGAGTACCTATATATAATATTAATTGAATCGTCCAGCCTCGCCCAAGAGTTTGGTTACTATTTTAGACAAGACCAATTTTTATCCCGATTTAAAAAAATGTTAGGCCGAAAAAAGCGCACAATCGTCCTATGGCCTAATGGTATATTTATTTTCATTTAACTTTATTATATAAGTTTATATAAACCTTATACCTCATCGATCGGTAATCATTAAAATGAACATACTAAACAAAATAAAACATTGCCTAGGTGACCAAAAGTTGAAAAATGTACGCATCCAGCCCAGAGCCCAAAACGAGTTGGACCATTAAAAATGTGATTTTCGAAAAATTAATTTTTAACGGCCACCCATGCACGTCACGATAGCTATCTGTATACCAAATTTCAGTCCGATCCGACCAGTGGTTTGAGCTGTGCGACGATGAACCAGTCAGTCGGTCAGTCAGTCAGCACGTGTTCTTTCATATACAGAATACAGGCAAAATATTTATACGCACTGTGATTACGTTCGGGAAACGAGTTCAGCGCGCGCGACTGCGGATCGAGTGCATGCGCGATGTGCAATTATTGTGTTTTCGTTCTCGGTCCCGCGTTTTTGCGGTCGTAGAAATGCAATGCGCACAAAAGAAAAATGCAGAAATGTAATAAGTGTATTATCCAACACGTGCAGTGTGTAATACGGAGAAACGGGTCTATGATGGTATACCAAAGGAATATTATCCGCGTAATTAGTGTGCGCACGTTAAATTGTTAATCCGCGGTCTCGACCGCGTACACACGCATTCTTCCGACGATATGTATGTATACACATTACACAATTACACGCGTACATCCTTCGTTTAAATACGTTTGGAATAACAAAAAAAGAAATAGGTACATTGAGAATGCAAAAAAAGGGAGAAAAAAAGTGTCTAGACGTGAAAGGATTACGAATTTTTATTTATATTATTTTTTTTTTTTTTTTTGCGGGATTCCCCCGTATACATTCGTTACCGGTTAAACGTGTGATATACCTACCGTCAAACAGCAATCTGCGATTTATTCTACGCGGGCATCCGTTTATAATATAATATAATAAACCGCGTGACCTACTCATAATAATTAGATAAACACGTACGGCGAGTTAGACGATCTAATTGTGCTGAGGAAAACACCAAAAAAAAACCGATTATAATAAGGATTTGGCGGAATTTTATGTTTTGTGACCGGGTGGAGTTCAAGAAGAGTTAGACATAATTATATTGGCTCCTGCAATAATATTTCGCGACTGTCGATTTTTCACTTCTGCTTAAAGTGGTGAAATATTTGAATACAGACAACATCTCTTCTTCAGCGCATGTCAACTGTAAATAAGAGATTTTATTCAATCCTACGGTGAGTGCAGACAGGACCGACTCATCGAGATCAACAGTACTTGGAATAGGCCACGAGACGAACAAGGTTTTTCGAGATTACCCAACTAAATATTAAACCATTATAACAAAACGATAATGAAGACTGTCTATATCATCCTTCAATCACTGGAGGACGAAATCGATGAATGGCGGGCGACCGATACAGTCATTCCGCAATAGGGCTTCTACTCACGTATTACCCTTATAATATATTAATATAATGCACTTGATGACTTTTTATTAGATTCAAAAAATACCCTTGATATACATATACGATGCGGTAGGTAATCAATTCGTTCGAATTTAATTAATAGAATCAATCGATTATAAAGAAGGAAAAAAAATGTCAAAAGACTTTTATTATTATGCACGCAGCAAGTATCAATACATATGATGCGTGTACGTCTACGTTCGCAACTGGACGGAGAATATAAATGTGACGTAATGTATTGTAAATATAAAAACTTTGGTCTTGAAAGTTGTAAAAGTGCAACGGACACAGCAAGGCGGTTACAACATATTATACAATATTTATATAACTCATAGATATAATATGACAATATTTAATGAATAATATTTAATGTCATCTATACGCATGGTTGAATTGTGCTTGTACGCCATATAGACTTTAGACTATAAAATATATTAGTTTATGTTAAACCATTGAAGTTTAGCCATTTTTTCTTGTACAAAAGTTATAAAATATTGAAGAACTATAATAAAGTAACAATAAAATATTTGCGTTTAACTAAAACTTTAATGCTTTAAGAAACAAATATATATGTGTGTATGCATGTATACAGGACTCGTATATGGAGTTTATCGTCAGTGTGTGCTCGGATTGATCAAAAATCTTGTGGGTTGGTGCGCGTATGGTTAAGGGTATATTGGATGCGCTTCAATAGAGTATTATCAGCTTAAAGCATTTCGGTTAAACAAAATTCGAATACGTTTGGTATATATATATATATTATATATATACCTACAATACGTGTAGTTGCAGAAAAAAGGATAATAAAGTACCTCACCATAATATATCATCAGTCTCAACAGTCGCGAAAGAACGATGAAATCATTGTTGATCTCGGCCAACACTGAAATATAATCGTATGTTCCGTAAGCTATAATAAAATGATAGATCACATTTTTTTAATCGGTGCCACGAAGAATACGCCTATATCAATTGTATTATATTTGTTTTCCTTTAGCATTATACTATAATCACAACAAAAATAACTCTGAACAGTAAATAATATTATATTTCTTACCAATGCGAATAGATTAATATCTCTGATTACAAACAATACATTGGTTTGATATATTATGAGGATCACATCGAGTGCAACAAACGAATGGAGAAATTAATGCAAAAACGAAACTTTTCAGACAGCCACGGTCTAGAGTCGATTGTACACGAAACAATAATGGTCAACGATATCAACGGTCCGAATGTAATAATAATAATACTACTGAAATAACACTCAAACACCGTAAAGTTGCGCGGATTGCAGATTATCAAGCCCCGTGCGCGGGATAAACGCCGTTTTTTATTTTTTCATTTTACCGTTCCGTCATCACTTTATAACGTGATATATTATATTATAAATGTCGCGCGCGTATTACAATAATTATTATAACGACATTATTACTTTGTAGTTGGCCATTGTTTAATTTTAATCTCGGCCGTAACGCGAAATAATTGCCCTACACATATATGTATATACGTATAAACATGCGTACCCACTTGGTCGGGAGTCGCGTGTTGATGATGGGGACCGGCTGTGGCGGCGATTACGAAATTACATTTTACAATCGCAGCGCTCGCGCGTTTTTAATTAAACTGTCACGGGATAATACACAAGCACATACACACACGACACACGCGCGCACACCCCGCTCGTTCGGAACCCAAAGGGTTGTGACAATAAAACTCGGTCAATATAAATATAAATACTTATATATTATATACATGTGCGCTCGCAGAGATATTAACTAACTCGGCCTCGATCGCATCGTCGACGCCGCATTGATCGAGTGTAATAATAATAATAATTTATAATGCAATCGCAGCGGAATCAGTGGGAGAAGAAACTATGCGTGTTTCCCGCGAAATCGAATGGGAGACCCACACAAGAGCTGACGACGACGACGACGACGACGTAAATCGACAATCCTTTCTCGAGGACCTCGTTTAATCATTTTGACGATATTATTATTATTATTATTATTATAAAGAGGGATCGCCGTCGCCGTTCGTTTTATATTCCGGAAATTATGGCGTCCTCGCCCGATGCAACCCTCCGGGCGTATCATGTCGATACATGTAAAGGACTATAAGGACACATGATTATTATTACGAGCAATTTATCTCGGCTTGTATTTCGTAGATCCTATCCTTGCACAGCGCAAGGGTTATCCGTGAAAATATATAATCGTTATTACTATACAGTCGCGATTACTCGAACGATGCTGTAACCTGAAATCCTCGTTAACTCGAATTACACTTAAGATCCCTTCGTATTATACGAATTTCAACGTTGACCTATCCGAACAACTATCAAATATTTCACTATCCGCCTTCGGGTTATCGAGTCATCGTTACTCGGCTGTTTTAAATAGTACACAGTGAAAGCTCTCCAAACGGTTAACTCCAAAAATCCTTAATTTTCAATAACGAACAAACTCGCAGGCCCCAGCACAGCCACGCTGAAATGAATGCGAATTGCTCTTCTGGACAGCAAACACCTGTCACTCACGGATACGAACAAGTTTCGGTAGTCCGGTACGCCTCCGAATAACGGACGCAGCGTTATACGGGGAAACACGAACCGATTGTACATACGTACAATAAAGAAAAAACAAACTTTAATATCCAAATTGTTTTCTCACCTTTGTAATTTGTAAAATGTTTTTTTAGCAAGTCAATTGAACTCTGTTTTGCACGAACATTCGTAAACATTATTTTGTTGGTTTTCACCAACAGCGGACACGTCTGACGGTCCCGTGGGTGTCCGCTATACAGAGGTTTCGCTGTATCATATTATTATCTATACGAAATACGTATATATACAGTTTTGGTTACCAGTTCGGTACAGTTGTCTCGGCTGTTGAGACGCGTTTGCGCTTACGCGGTGGTTCTCACGTTTCGTCGGCTGCAACCGGCACGTTTGTCATGTTACACCCGCGGTAATCACGATGATCCGACAACTGCAGCGGTTACCGGCTACCACTGATGCTTACCTTGCACTCTCGTGTCGCCGTCGTAACCGTTCGCATGCATAACCTGCGGACGCCGTGCACATGCCGATCACTGAGCACGTCACAATCGCGGCTCTTGAGTAATACGTCATATTATAATGTAAGACACTGTCACATTTTTAACAGACCGTGAGTGGCGGCACCGTTGCGCAATTTCGTCCGATCGATGGTCGTTTATTACATTACACTCGTATATTGTAAACGATTGCGTCGTACATAGGACTTCGACGATCCGACGGACGCGCGTGTACAAATATTATTACAATATATTATAATATAACATCCGACAGCGTGTCGAACCGAAATCAAAATAATTAATGTAATCGACACGATAACGCGTGATCGTTTATCCGTATAGATTTAGTGTACGTATTTCGGTTGTACATGTACGGCGCGGCGTACGCTGTATCGAAAAGGGTAAAAGGGTAAAAGTATCTTCGTCGCAAGGACAAAAAACCAAAAATATATGTGTACACAGGGTGTTCACCGAGGATTTAGCTATAACCTCATGGTTTTAAATACTTTTTTAGTTTCCAGAAACTCATCTGAAGTCATCAGAAAACGAGACGAGATAACATCAAATCATCGAATTATGGACTACTGGTAGTACAATACGCAATTTTTCTGAAAACTAAAAATTTTTTAAAATTCATGAGGTTAGTGAGAAAATAAAATGTTGAAACTTCAAAGTTTTTAGAAAATAAACACTAAAAAATTTCCAGCTTTAAGTTTTCCGAAAATAATAAAATAAAATACATTTTTTCAACTTTTTTACGGAAATTCAGTTAAAATATAAATATTTGTAGTCATAGTCTGTACAGTAAATCTTATAAAAACCAGAATTTCATTACCTCCATCATCTCAGGAGATATCGTAATGGGTAAATCCTCAGTGGGACAACCTGTTTATGCATATACCGTAGCCCACGATTAAACGAACAATTCCCTTTAAAACATAATATACTTCTGAACTTTAATATCGTACATCGAATAACCGTGGCATACTCGCATGTGTGTACCAATTAATTTCATAATTATTATCAGTCTGCGCAGCGGTCGTTTAATGTACGTGTATATAGGTACTGTAGCCATCACGTATGTGTTAATGAAATACCTAATATCGATATAAAATATAAATTTTCGAACGTGTGCTGAATAATGGAGTAATTTCGGTTTTAATAATGGGTAAAGTTTTACGTCACTATATATACATGAGAAGTAGTTGACCGTATAAAATACCGGTGGTGGCGTCTGCCAATCCTCGCGTCCACGAGACATCGTAGTCAAGGTTACCAATATCTGCGTGGATTTGATAAGTTCAACCCCGGGACGGAAAAAAAGTATATACACGCACTTCTTACGTCGGATGGTTAGGGAACTGTCTTAACTACCAAAATATTGTGCGATAAATAATAATTGTTTGCACGTAGAAAAATATCAAAAGAACCGAAAACGATTCTGAACAGTTGTACCAATGAATATATTATATAAAAGACGGTACCCCTCGAAATGAGCGAGCCCGAGTGTGCAAGAGCAAAAGTGCGAAAACAAAAAATGAGTGAAGAAAACTTTTTGCTGTATGATTTTTGTATTTGATAATAATGCGCAAACACTGTCAGTACACAACGGTGTCATATTCTAGTACAGTTATTATATGAATATTGTGTCCATTCGATGAAAACTATAGAGGGAGATGATTCGAAAGTTCTGTCGGCAAACCAATGCGGTCAGATTTTTCAGGCACCATATCTTGACCATATCATCTATACAAAATATAAGAATTCGGCCATCACATTATTGACACTCCAAAATCGTTAATACTGTGAAATATAATAAATATACTAAAAATACGTTTCCATCACTTGTAAATGTTGGCGATTTTAATACTAAACTGTAAGTACACAATATGTCGTACGTCTAGTCCACCCCGTGGTGTTCAGTATCGGATAAACGTGTGAAACGTGCAAATGTTATCCAAACGAGCCTGAACTCGACGCGTAGGTTTGAAATGACGGATAAAAGCAGTAGACGCGTTTGTAGTACGTTCATATACGTATAGGCGGGTATAGCTGAGCGCGATAATTGTAAGTCTGCGCATGATGTTATTGTTCTCGCACCGCTCATTGTTGTGACTTAAAAGTTATGAATCGACTGACGAGTACATTTTAAGAGTAAAAACGCGTTGTTTTCTGAACGTCGTCGCGACAAACTTGACACCGCATACACGCGCACTCGACGATGACGACGGCGACGTGTACGTCAAAATCGTTAAAACTGTATCACGCTCAAACACACACGCGCGCCAAAGAACAGCCGACGAAACGTGACGGCACTATATTATATTACGTATATGTTATAACGGCGGCGGCAAATGAATTTCCGAAAACGGGGCGCCCCCGATCGGTTGATCCGGATCGGATAAGTCTTTAAAACACAAGTATTCCATTATACGTTGGCGGAAAAGGTCCCGGGCGACAAAAACAACGGCAACATTTCCGGTCTCGAGCGCGGCTGCCGCTGCAGCTGTTGCCGATTGAATAATCCTCCGACATTACGGCGACAACGACGGGTGCCCTCCCCGAGCATCGCCCACCCTTACCGCAAAAGGAAAAACAAAAAAAAAAAAAAATAGTAAACCTTACACTTTGCCGGGAGGTCGTGTGCGGACGGGAAAAACGAAAAAAAAAAATAATATGAAAACAGAAAAACCATACAGACGTCGTATACGCGTACAGTGTCCCTCTGCCCCCCCCCGTGCCTAGTCTTCAGCCCTCGTCGACCCGAAGGTCCGGATGATTAGACGTCTACGGCCCTGTCATCGGCACGTGATACTCGTTCCGACCCTTCCCCGACCCCATTCGAACGCGCGTGCGTATTAATAAGTCGGCCGTCCCGCGCCCAACCCCGGTGCAACACGCGCCCGACCGTGCTGCTTGCAGTCGTCACCGGTCGCGATGGTCTTATGCGAAATTAATTCATCTACAACGCGACCTCTTGATCCGGCTGCGATCGCGGCATCAAAATGTACATGATACGAGTATACGTCACGGTGAACAGGAAACGCACTGTTAGCGCCCGCGAAAGTACCGCGACTTTGTCGTCGCCCCCGTCATCGTCGGTTTCAACGGTTGACTCGCGTTCGGTTCGCGGTTACCTTTGACGGAATGGTATGTACCATCAACTCGGTGTAGCATTGTTGTTAATAATAATAACACGGCCGTATGTTTCATTTCAGAGTCCAACGGGATTGTGCGTGTTCTATACCGTTGCAGAGTATTATATACTTACCAACAGTTATGTTTTGTTACTTTATTTACCTATTGTATTATATATCATTGGTATATGAACCCATGAGAATTAAAACGTTCAAAAATTTAAACCGTTGATGGACTATTTCTCTTCCATTTGTAGTTTTGTTTATAATATTTTCTTCGATTCGACGGACATGAATTCGATGAAGTTGTTAAGACTGTAGTCTCAGGGTACATAACAATCTTGTGTGGGACATATTGCAATGAGATCAACGAACGTCTCGGTGACTTCACTTAACATTTGCAATGATGGTAAGTCCTAATACATTTTTAGCCATTGACAGTATTATAGTCCGATTTTCGCTCAAAATGGAATCGATATGCTTTAATATTTACACCATTAAACACATTTCTCTCTACATTATGGGCAGCTATTTCAAAGTCTACGTGAACAATATTTAGATACGAGTACATATTTTATTTTCCATACCTATTTTAATCGTGTTCCACATCGCTACATAAGCTATTACACTTATAATTTAGAGAAATAATTAATGATATTTTTTTAGTTTTTGATGATTAAAAGTTTCGTACAGAGAGTTTTTTTATTTTCGCTAAAACGATAATGTTTCCGATTCCGTTGATTAAGTATCTAATAAGGATTTCAGCATTCCGTCCGGAATACTATACGGTATTGAATCTACCGAGGATATGCAAGCTATGCCTGTTTGAGATAAAGCTTTCTTGTAGGCGTAATATCAACTGGCAAATGGTGACCACGGAAAACTTGAGCTAATATTGTCTAGCGCGTCAACACAGTATACGTTTATATCGTCTGTTGAACCGAGTGTTGGATAAAAAAAAACCGTTATTATTATCAAGTTTTTTCGTTTATCGTCGTTATTCATCACGTTACACTTATGATGCTACTGTCGACACTAAATAAATCGCGAACTTCGGTACTGTCGAATATCCTTAACAAATACGATCAGGTTTGCCGTGGCGTGACGTGGACGAAAGTAATATTATTGTACGACGAAAACTTCGTCTCCCTCCACGCACTACTGCGCGGTCAGCACGCTCGGCTGCTCGGGGTGTTTTGTCGAGAGTAATATTATATAATATATGCGGCGACTCTGTAAACCGAGAAAACAACACTATTACGCGATGGACTTTAAGTAAGTCGGAGTAAGAACGCTTAAAAAATTGTATTTTAGGGGATTCTCTATACAACTGCAACGGCCCAACTGCGCGGCTCGCGTGATCCCTCCTACCAGGGTGCGCACGTTGATACCAGCGTCCGGCATTAATCTATTGTTGTGATAAAAATGTAGAACTTTTTTTTTTTTTCATTACATATTATATAGAGTTCTTTTTACGAAGCGCGAACGCATCAATCACGTTCAATACAAATATTTTTCCAGCTCTAAGGAGTAATGTGCTCGGCATCGTAACTTAAATGTGAGAAAATGATTTGACGAAAAGCGCGAGTACGAGCTACACAAGCGCACGTATAATACCAAGGCCGCGCACTAGACGTCGTGGAAATGACGAAGATGTATACGTACTTTGTTATAAAGCTAAAATACGTAATCATCGCATTTCAACAGCGACCGGAGGAGTGTTATTATTGTTTCGTTAATTACATACACCAATTGGAACTTAAGATTAATAATAATATTACACGAAACTGTTTGAATTCAATTGAAATAATAATAATTAAATTATCATTATCGAACTGTGTGTCTGGGCGAAATTAATTCTCGAATAAACAGACAACGAGCGCGGAGAAGACTGATATTCAAGTGATTTCAAATTCGTATATATTTATTATTTTGTCCATTCATGTTTCAACGATTTGGACTCTTGCTGTACTCGTAAGATGTATTATAATACGATGAAATATTTGCATGAATATTCTTACTTATAAACATATGTTTTGTTGAACTTCTACACAACGTTATTGCTGTTATTCCGTTGAATTCTATTGCAAATAACATATGAAAATTTGTATTTTAAGAAAATGGAGTGAAAAAAAATACTATTATTCTGCTGATCCAACAAAAACGACTGTATTGCGATTACAACATCCATTTTCAAACTGTTTATTATATGAATTCACGTGAAATGAAATATAAAATCGAAAGACTAGAATAATATTTTTACTCCACAAGTAAAGTACACACAAAAAAAAAAAATATATATATATATAGGCTAATGATGATAATAACATGGTAAAGGATTAAGGACACACGGTATACGAGGAGAGAAAAATATAAAACGATGACGGCGCTATTATTATCGTGACTATACGGCACCGCACACGCATTGAGTAACTTAAAAGAAAATATGTTTTATACACACTGCGTGTTGTACACATTTCTTTTATTTTTGCTATAATAAGTGTGAACGGCGGGAACATTAATAATATTAACGATCATAAAATATCTGTATATATATATATATATATATGAATAATTTACTGAAATACCTCGATGGTTGAGTTTCATAAAAAAAAAATAAAGAAAAAACAACATTTTGCAAGATCTAATAAAATACATATAATTTTGTCCTCGTTATTATTATTATTATTATAAACGTGTATATTATGTTGAAAAAAAAAAATTATACTCTCGGCTATTATATAAGTATTAAGTATATAATAATATAGTAATTTATGATATGTATCAGAAAAAAAAAAAAGGAGAAAAATCACAAATCCATCATTCACCAAAAGTCGTCCGTTTCAACGTGCCGCGTTATTGCACGAGATGTATAATTTTACAAGACGTGAATTTATCTAAACAAATGTAGGTGTCGGAGAAAATGTGAGATGGAAGAGACGAGGGGGGGGGGGTGGTGGTGGTGGTGCGGTTGCTGTGCAGACGGCCGTGGGTTCATTCTGCTCGTCAGCGAGAGGAGCTAGGAACGAACGAACGCTACGTACAAAATTAAAAACTCGCAACGACGAAGCGAAAACGTTATTAGCTCTGTTCTAAAAACGTAAACGGCAATGACACGGGGTGTCAATATTATTCGTGAAAGTACTGCACACACGTGTATATATATATATATATATATATATACCAATGCAGGTACTCTACAGACGGAAAACTTAATTAATAACGTTGTAATTAATGGCGCACGCATCGACATCGATTTCGAAACGCGAAAATTAAACGCAAGACGGGACTTTTTCCCTTTCGCAGAACACGACGTGAGTAATGCAATCACAATGTGTGTGTGTAGTAAATATACGAACTATATGGAGTATGCGTAAGACGTACGAGCATGAACTGTGGAGTCTCGGCATACGTGCAGTAAAAAAAGTTGACGGTTCTTTGAACATTTTTTCGTTTTCTACAGAAATCCAGCGTTTTTCGTTTGAAAACACGTTTTTACTGCAAGCAACGAATGTGTTAACAATAATATCTACGTGTGGTATTTATAATAATAACGTAAAACAATAATGTGTATTTCAACGATAACAATATTTATATTTATTTATATATATTTACGGGCGAAGCCCTTTACAAAAATTTAACACAGGACAATACAAATTTAGATACAATATAAGTTTAAACATGATAATAATTCAATAATAGTAATAACAATAATAATAGGTAATATAAATTAGTAATAGTAAAGTAGAACAAAAAAAAATAATATTAAAATATATTATGATAAATGGTACTCTCATTGACCTGCCGCATCATGCGATCAATAGGATTATTTTTGCCATAATTTGTAGTGTGCGTAGAAACTAAGAATGGGACATGGTGTCGAATAGTGCGGGAAGGGACTTTGAAATTGACCAATACAAGAAGTGAGGGAGCATCAAAGCGACCATCCACAAGTTTTTTCAAAAACTATATGTTGGTGTTAACTCTCCTGTCTGCTAATGAGACGAGACCTAATTCCTGCATAACTAAAGAGTAGTCGTGGGGAGGATGTTTTATTTTTAATGTAAAAGCTGCGCAAGATAGGAATCGTCTCTGAACACGTTCTAATTGACAGGAGTCCGCTAACGTATGAGGGTCCCATAGGACTGATGCATAATCTAATAAAGAATGAACCAAGGATCAATAGATTGTTTTCAGAGAAGAATATAAATTAATCTCTTTCGAAATACGTATTACGAACCCAAGCGTTTTTAAAGCTTTGCAGCATAACAATTCAATATGAGAGTGAAAATTCAGGTCAGTATTAAATATAATACCTAAATCTTTCTTACTACTGACCGATGTCACATTAGTACCGTTGATTGCATACGTATAACTGATAGAGGAGCGGCGTTTAAAAAATGACATGGAATGACATTTATTCACATTAAACTGCAAACCAATGGTATTAAACCATGCAACCATGTTGTTTAGGTCAACCTGGAGGAATATTAAGGAATAAACAATACAAATAATACTTGCTAGTATCTGTTTGTGCATAATTATAACCCGCCACGAAAGCAGCCATTATCGCTTACGATACTTAACATTGATCCGCAGTTTTAAAAACTGCGAAATATTTTTATACAACTATAAAATGTTACAGGATAAAATTGATTCGTTGGATAGGAATTTTTGTTACGTTAGACATTGAAACGTTTTCCAATGAAAATTGCATGGTTCCATAAGAAAAATAAAATCGTTACGCGGATAGTTCCACGAAATATAAGTTCGCCGAGTATATTATATTCGACTTATACGTGTACCGTGTACGTACGGGGTTATGCGCGTACGAGGGGAAAAGTTTATTATCATGAAAACGGTGTCACGGGCCCGGCCGGATGACGTGCGCTCGAGCCGGACTGAAGTTGCAGGAGTAAAACGTTTCCAGAGATGTTCTGGTGCTGCGAGTGGCTGCTGAATGACTCTGACGTGTGTGTATTGCAAAGTCGCCCCCGAACTCACCCCGCGCACGCACGCTCCTGTATGTTTCGTCAACGTGATATAGATATGTGGACCCGGCCGACAAACGGTTCTCACGGCTCCTCCGGATTCGTATCGATCGGTTATCGCGAGATAAATAAGCTCGCGTATATATTTCGAGCCGATGTCGCAGGAACGCAGGATTAAATTAACGTAGTTGATTAGGACACCGCACGTGGGTGGAAAAACTGGAAAAAAGGTGTGTGCGCGTACGCAAGTATTGAACTATCAAAGAATAAGTAATCAATATCTTAGCGTATAAAATGAGGTATATTCAAACGTGTTTCCGCGGAGGTTTCAGGACAATACGGTACCTTGAACATAACCAGTTATTCTAATTATTGATTTTCCGAGCACACCCAAAGTTTTGCTCTTTTTTACACGTATGTTGTCGACGACGATAAATATGTTTCGTTCGCTCGCCAAGACTATATTGGTTATTCCGCACACGGCATGATCGATCTTATGCACGGCCGGCGTATCGCGCGCGTTATTGCGCGTTTGATTTAGATTTTAGAAACGGGCGGCATTTTCAAAAGACAGAGGTTACCATGGTCATTAATTCAAACCCCAGGCCCTCCCCCGTTCGGGAGAAAAGAATAATGATAAGCTCACACACGACCTCGTCGTGCCGCGGTATTTATATATTTATATATATTATATATTCTTTACGGGCTATTATGTTATGCGCACACGGTTGGGACACACGCATATACTCCGAGATCACACCGCAGCATCGTTATTATTGTGTACTTAACGTGGCCCGACGTTTCGACGATTTACGATCTAACTTTGTGCACTCGCACACTCATATTATAATATAGGTAGGTTGCATACACATGTTGCACACGCGCCGTGTTTCGCCGTCGGGATCGTCGGCGGTCAGATCGGTGACGTGTATTATACAGGTATTCACGCGCGCATAACTCCTCCGAAGTCATTTTTCCCACTCCGCCGTTGTCCGAAGGCCGAAATAATGTAACACAAAAATACAGGGTGCGGCAAGGGAACTACCTTATTTGAAGAACGGACAACAACATTACAGCATAAGCTAAATCAGCTTTACTGTTTTTTCCACGACGAGTGAGACGTTTAAAGTTTTTATTCATTACGTTTGAAAAAATATATCGTCAGGGTGACCTTCGTGTTGTTCAACGCATTGAGACAGTCGAGTCTTGAAGTTTCTCCCCGCACTTTCCGGCATATGTCGACGGGTATGATGTTAATGTCGATAGCAGCTTGAATATTGTTCATCGGTTGATCCAGGGTTCTATAAGTCGGGCGGGCGCGCTGACCTTTGAAGATCGCCCCGCACATGTAGAAGGAGATGAGGCGTCCACTGAAGTTTTCTCACGAAAGATTCATCGACGTGGGCCGGACTAATCGTACATGACGGAAAACGTTGGACCGCCACCCTTCTCGGGATGACTCTCGCTAGAAGGGTGCGCGTTTCCAGTAGGCTGGAACTCGCCCTGCCGCACCCCGTATACAAACGAATCATATTTGTAGGTAACACCTCAGCCGTGTGATCTCGAATTCGCTTTGCATATCACCGCGTGCACAATGCTACATGTATGCACTGCGTTATACAATGGTATTACTCTCGTCCGGTGCGATTATGACACGTGCGCGCGATCGCCGCCGCGGGAAGAGCGAGCACGAATAGGTTACTATACGCTATAATAGAACCGATTTCGAAACGCGTACGTGTACACCCCACTACGATCCACGGCGGCTTCCCCTCCGACGAAGCGAATTGCATGATAAAATATTTACATCCCCGACGCGCGAGAGACACTGCCGCAGCACTCGTGTTACAGTATTGTTTCGGTATTAAATCGGCGAATTCAATTTCACCCGTTTAATAATTCCGGCGCGTTCTCGCACACTGTCGTCGTACACGGTATGGTGTAGCGATTGTCGTCGTAGTCGTTATGAATTAATCAGCGCCGAATATATTAACTACGTTCTTCCGAGTCAACGTGTGCGCGCAGTTTAATTTATAGGTACACACGATGGGGTGTATAATAATAAGTGTTTGCACGCTACGAGGCGACGCGGAAATTAACACGAGCCGTTTTCGAACACGATAATTACTCCTGTCGCATATCTCGTTGCGTACGGGAACGCACTGGAACCGTTATAATATCTGCGCAGCGTACACCGTTTTGGTAATATCTGGTTAGAGAAGCCGCAGAAAAAACGCAAATCAAACAAAGAATACACGTGGAATGGCAACGCTATTGGAACTTAAATGATCAAAATAAACACCAACTTCCCCAAACATTTAAAGAGCCGAGAGGAAGTCGTCATAGTAAGAGTCCAAATTGGACACTCCTTTGCAATTCATTCTTACCTCATAAGCAAAAATCTACCTCCCATATGCAACAAATGCCAATCAATCCTGTCCGTCCATCACATTGTCCAGGACTGCACGGAGTACCAGTATACAAGAGGTAACCATTCTATACCAAGACATATAGAAGAGATCCTCGGTGAGAATATCAGAGAACAAATAATAAACTTCCTTACAACAATAAACCTTATAAACACCTTTCAATCGTATGTTTTAAATTCAAATTGTATACATTTCATTTTCTTTTTTTTCATGTATACAGGATATTGAAGTTTAAATAAAAAAAAAACCGTACAACCATTTTCTTCTTCTACGAATAATGAAAAAGCTGAAATTATGATGATGTAGTTTAAATTCAACATTTAACTTTTATGAACAATTCAAATACCTATATACAATGTAGGACAGGCCGTTCTAAGGCCGGGGCGAACAGTGCCCATGCTCCGGACCCCACGCCTTAGACTTGTCGTTGGGGCCCCTCACAGTAGCTACAAGTGAAATTTTGAAGAAGTGCACATTTATAAAAATAATTTTAAAAACACAAACAAAATACATTTTAATGTCGACTCGCAATGACGATGCTCGAAATAATCGTAATGAAAGTTATATTCTCGGAAACAACTGATGACCTCATTAACATTTAACTCCATAGTATTTCGGGTTATACGTTATGATGAGGAGGCTCCGCTAAAGATTTTGTACCCAAGCCCCACAAATGTAAAGGACGGCTCTGAATTTAGATACTACATATACTAATCTTTGCTACCGTTAAAACGGCCGACCATATATATTCAAAGCTCCATTATTTAACAGTCGATTCGGTGAATTCGTCCATAGGTTGAAATATTTGAATAGCTTATAACTGGGGTATGGATTGCAATACTCTAAAAAAACAAAAAGTGTTTTAAAAAAATACAACTTGATGCACTTATTTTACCAAAAAAGGTTAAAAATGCATTAAAAAAATGTCCTAAAACGTATTAACTTATAATAACTGATGTATGTAAATAAGTATACAGTAAAACTTAACGTCTGAACGTTACTACCTCAAAGGCATACTTTATTGTAGATAGCATTAAGTAACTATATTTTATTGTAAACACTAGTAAACGCTACTATAAACAATTATTGTACTCCGAAATACAGAATTAATCAGCTACAACAGCGATGCCCAACCCGCGGCCCACCACAGCATTAAAAAAGTGGCTCGCGGCATGATTGTGTTTAAAAATAAATACAATTTCTTTAATTTATGTAAAAATACTATTCAATTTATCGATATGTTCTAAAAATAATTTGTTGTGAAATGAATAGTTGAATTTTGTTGGCCAATGATGCAAAGTGATTGATTTTCGTCGTACCAATACTTAAAAGTGCGTCCAGATGATCATCACTTGATCGCGATCTATTGTTTTTATCGTATTGTAAGGTTCATGCGAGAAAATATCTGTTCACATATAGAATTTTCCGTGGGTTATCAGTACCAAACCAAATAAAAACGAGATGTTCCACTGTAAATATATGTATATATAAATGTATACTGTATAGGTAAAATGTACACCATATGGTTATACGACGAATGAGTACAATAAGTTAATGAAATATTAAATCTAAATTATAAGTGGCCCACTCGAAGGCAATATTTAACTGATTTGGCCCGCCGAAAAAAACAGGTTAGGCATCGCTGACCTGTAATTTGAAATAAGTTAAATTAAAAAAATGTGGTTAAACAGTTTCAACTGAATTTGTAGTTAAACCAATCAGTATTTTACCTGGTATATCATTATTTTAGTTGAACAAGTATTTGATAAATTCACTATTTGTGTACGTGTTTGAACATACAACTATCATAGTTAGTAGAGGTAAAAATATGCTCGTTTAAACTATAAAATATCCAACCAAACTATTATGGTAAACGTTTTTTCCGTGTACGGTATTCGTACATAAACGTACCCGAGGTGTACATGTCGCGAAAATATATTTTTGCGCTTCGAACTGGACAAGCACCAGGACTATAACTTGTGTAAAACGAATTATCGTTTTGTTACGGTGACTCTGTTTCCTTATTTATATTTTATAATACCGGCTAGAGGCTAACCGGCTGAACAGTCGATCATGCGCGAATTTATGCCCTGCAGGAATTGTGTGTATGTTGCCGAAAAATTGTTGAATCTCGGACATTCTATAAAATACCTAGGCACTCTATGGAATACCTAAAATGAGCACGGAAAGCATAAATTGTATATAATGACCGGGTAATCTAGAGAATGCCGAACCTCACGTAGGAAGTGTATAAAATGTTTATAAATTGATACATTACTACATAATGGTGAACCTTAGAGAAAAGTGCATTTACTAAAAATACCGATCGATAAATATTATCTTAATAATTATTTTACCACGTTTTATCAAATCCACGTGCAAGTCGAAATGTCGAATCGAAAATTTTTACTTATAGAAAACAAAATTTATGCAAGTTGAAAATGTCACGCATCAATAATGTGTGCTGCAATAAATAAATTGAAAAATAATGAACATTTTTCGATCAAATACAATATTCTAAACTTCATGGTTCATACTTTACCTAACACAGCATTGGCATTCTATAGAAGTTCTAGAAATCGTGTATATTGACATTGCCTAGGCATGATATGAAATAACACTAAAATTGAATACATTGCCGAACAGTACAAGGGATTCTACGAGTATAAAGAATGCCAAGGATTTCTATAGAACATCTATATATTCATCACATTGCCGGTAAAATATTATACATTTCCTGATATTCCACGAATTGACCGCAACATTTATATTATATCAATAACAGTTTGATACGATCAATTTAAATAACTTTCTAATAAATTTAGCTCCTCATTCAATATGACGCGTACCATAATTCAATTGAAATTCACATTTTTATTCTTATACATAGATATATCGACTCGTTTCGCTGCTTTTTTTTTTATTTAATTCAAAACGTTTCGTACTTTCCAGTTTTCTAAAATCCCGCGAGGATGATAATACAGCAGCTATAGAATGATTTACGTCGTAAAATACATTGCCGTCAGTGCGAACTGCAATCGATCGTTGACTGTTGTTCAAACGCAATTTCTCAGTATAAATTATTATGCGTACTGTGGCGTGTTGTATTACGCTTTTTAGCGAAGAATTTTCCTATAGGTTCTTAAATTAATTTCGTTTTGAATAAATTGAGCAAAGGTAACGAAACGGTTTTCGAGGTTAATAAGATGGAAAATTGTGTAAGACGCGGGCTGAAATGGTGGCTCGTTGAAGGGCATTTTTAAAAAGCCTTTGTTGTAAACCATTCCGTTAAACCGTGAAAAGCGTGTACATAATATAATAATGCGGTTTGTTCTTTCGGTCTGAGTTTATTATTTTTTTTCCTCAACGTTTCGACGGACCATTATAGCTGCAAAGGCAATGGTCGGTGTACACTATACTACGCATATACATTTTATAGTACCTCGTCGTGTTGCAATGTTTACAAATTTCTCTTTTGCGCGTACAATATTGTATTTAAAACACACCGTTGATTAATTTATCAAAGGAAACAATTTAACGATAATATATTTTACGGGCAGAGTACCTACGATAACAGTACCGTAATGGCGTAATAATATATTATATTATATCGCTACACCAATATGGTTGTACAGCAAAAGTGCACTTAGGACTTTGGTGAATAACTTTGTAGGCGAATAATGCAAGCACACGTTTAAAACGAGGCAACATAAATCGTCTTGATTGTTATAAACGGCTTATTTATACAGTTAAACATGGTCACATATGATTTTGTTATATTTTATACGTATACGGTTAAACAAGCGACACTGGTCGGTGAAAAGGATGTTTTTATACAAAGATTTTTCTGTGATGTACCAATTACTGCGGCGCACGTACGGCGATGTACAGATACATGACGTAATAATATTATCTGTCGGTTGTTTTATTACGTGATTTAAAGAGAATAATATTACCATGCGAATCCATTGCCAACTGTTAACCGTACAGCGGTCGGTTGAAATTGATAGCGAATATTAATAGAGAAAAAACGCACGGTCCTGTGTGTAGGTTTGTATTTGGAAAGAGGAGATTTCCTCGCAAGCTTCGGTCTCGTTTCTGCTAGTAAATACCTAATTGAAAATGTCAACCTCGATACGTTTGCGATTTGATCGGATATAGGCCCGTTTACGTGAATGCACGTGTACGCTTGGACGATTTCGCGCGGGTTTCTTTTACACTCGCTACGAGCTTCATCCGGCGCCGCCGAAAATACACCTCGTGTGTGACGGCCGTGACGTACTCGAGAACCACCGGTCTCCGTGTATTATTTCTGTGAACGCGAGTGTCGTAACTCATCCCCCGAGCGGGACTTTCAACGTGCGAAAATTATTCCGCACGTACTCGTATAATAATAAGTAGGTGTACGGCCGCCCCCGATTCGCTGCAGGCCTTGGACCGTATTGCATGTACACTGTGGACGTTTCGTCCGGCGATTTCGTTTCGAGTGATGATATGTATAGCATTATTATTATACGGCATGTGGTAAACACACCGCGACTTTATCTACGCGGATCGTGATGTTTTCGACCGGTGGAGCGGGGAAAACGGAAACGCCCCGGGGAAATTCTTTCGAGAATGCGGCGGAGGCGGCAGAGCTGCGATGTTCGTGTTTATTAAATAATTGACATCTCGGAAGAATCCCGCGGAGCTGTTGGTGTAATAACGAAAAGACGAGACGTTCTACCGTGTAATATGCAATAATAATACCGCGACACTTGCAGTACGCTACAGGAAACACGTAAGCGCGCACGTGAACTATGTGTTACAAGCATTTATTATACTTATCGTGTGGCCCTCGTGGTGTGACGGGACGCGAGCGTTAATGAGAAAATGCCGCTCGTCCTCCCGGCAACCGTATACCATAATGTTTTATAGCCACGGCGGTGGTTTTACGGTGTGGGGGGAAGGGGTGTGGCCCCACCCCAGGTTTCGAGATAAAGCCGTAAAAATTGTATTTCTTTGGGCTTTTCTTACGTTTTAAAACGTCTCAAGGAGCAAGAGGATCGACCCTAAAATATGTTCGATAAACAATTTAAAATGTACCCATTTTATTATTTTTAAAACTTAAGTGTCTGCGGACGTAGGGAAACCTATGCTCAATATTTACGACGTATTTTATTTAATTAAAATTGAGCCAGTGAATGATTAATGGGTAAACAATTTTCTATGTTGAATATATTACGAGAAAACACCCGAGACCCCCCCCCCCCTCAAAAAAAATCTTTAAAACCTATGCAAAAATAAATAGTAAATAATAGTTGTAAACCCATAGCCATAGCAGTGATAATAACGGTAAGCCGTTCTTTACGCATTTAACTTCGGACGAAAGTAAATCGTTTTTTCGAGGTCGAGAATCGCGCACGCCTCTGCGCCTATGTTCCTATAACATTATAGAACACGAGCCGGACGCTTTGCCATTCGAACACGCTTATCGTATATTTTATACATGTACATCACAACTGCACGTTTACTCGGTTCACGTTCCATCCGCAGGTCCACGGACAACGGTGATGCAGGTGATCGCGTCTACGAATAAAACGTTTGTTACGAATTATAGTTGTATTTCTGCGTTTACTTCGTACACATCGTACACAGCTCGACTTGTGTACACGTGCTGTAACCACCCTCGTCGTTTCGATCCTTCCGACAAAGGTCAAAGGACGTCTATATGCTCGGACACAATAACGTATACCTGTACGCACATATAACTTGGATTTCTTCGACCCTGCGAACACCGTTTCATCCCGCATCCGTGCGTGCACACTGCACGCGTACGACCGCGCCGCTACGTGATTTTTCTCGCGATACAAATTGCCGCGGCGGCGGATAACAAATCGACGACGGAGCACAGGACGACTGGCGGATTCGTCGCGAGGGACGTGCAGCGCGGGTGTGCAACCTTTGGCACTTCTATCAATCGTGCCGCCGTTCAAACACACAACGCACTGTAATACCCTCGCAACCCCTCGCCTCGTCCGCAGAGCTTTTCTTTTCCTCGTTTTCGGGTTCTTTCTCTCCCCCTCCCCGTGCCGCCGCGTCGTCCCTGCTGCACGGCCGGAGAAATCTTTAATTTAAAAACCCCGATGAAGTTTTAATAGCCCTTACTCCGCGAAGTGCCGCAGCAGTGCCCCCGTACGGTTTTTCTCGTCGCGTTGTGTGTTCATCGATCCCACGATAAATCGTGACAAACAATCTAATGCCCATACGTCTCTTAATGGTCCGGGGTCCCGTGACACAATCTTGTTTTTTCGCCTACGGGTCGTGTATTGTTTTTTTTTCCGCTCTTCGTTCCCGTCTCTCTCACTCTCTCTCTCTGTCTCCTCTACAAATAGTAGGTACGGTGTACAGCTCGCCATTCTCTAGCGTTCGGCCTGCCATTAGACACACGATGGAAATATACGCGTCTGATGTCCGTAAGATTATCCACGATAGCGATGGTCTGCGGGAATAATAATTATTTCACTTCATCACAATATACCATTATAATATATTTATGACGATACGACGATATTTCTCGTCTTTTAAAACCGTTTAAATCGAACGCATACATCTGTAAAAAAAACCCTATATAGTAAATGTCGTATCGTCATCGTGATAATAAAATGACTTCGGAATCAGGTTTGAAAACTAGACACTCATAATGTCATCGATACTATTCTAGGTACCTGTGTATATATTATGTACACATGTACGCGCGGGATAGAACAAAAGAACAATATTAACCGTTTCAACCGAAAACAATAAATCGTAAATTTGTTGCGAATGCACGGTATACACTCATTGTTAGCTATTGCACCGCACCGCGTGTTTATGGTTAAAAATGTTCGGCGTCTATGAGTATTATTTTTATTAGACGATTAAGATTATTCGTGCGATAGTTACAGCTGCTATTATACATTCTTGCCGAATTCGCGGGTACCGCGGTGTAGTGTAGACGGAAAACACGTATTCTAGAATATTCAAACAATAAAAACAAATCGTTGGTCAGAAAAAAAAAGAAAAAAACTATTTACTCTAGATAACTTAACGAAAACCGTTTTTTTTTTTACTCTCGTCACTAGATATTGCTAGACGACGCAAGAAACGCTTCTTTTCATCTTACACCGTTCTAGTGCGCGTATAAATCTCCGTCGCATCATCTTCCCGGCGGCATTCGAGTAACACCGTATAAAATATACGACACTGCCGCAGAGATCTCGTAGGATAAGACTACAGATTAACCGACTCATTACTCAAAATAAACATTGATGGGTACTCGAGTATATTTTCTTTTGCGAGCGCGCTTCACTTAGTACGTACGTTATACGTGTATGTAACGCCACTACTATAACTACTACGTACGAGTAAATCCAGGGAGAATCGTTGAAATTTAAACGTAAGACTTTAAAAATACAATAAATTATTCAAAATCAAACTCAAACGCGTGCAGCAACGAAACAGGGACAACGCGTCAAAATGAATACAAACACCATAAAAGTATAATAATATATTAAACACATTACTCGAAATTATACGATACAAGCGATTCTCATATTGTGCTCCGCATATGGACACATCTGAATCAAATACAATTTTGCTAATATTGCATTAGTTACATTTTATATTTCTACGGATAAACAGTTTTTACATCATACAGTACTTTTTGGACCGTACCATCTGAAAACAACATTGCGCGTATAGTGTAAAGAATATTAAAATTTAGCCCATTTACATATAGTAAATACTTATAGTCCGCATTGTATTTGTACAAACTATAAAGTAGAAAGCAGATAATCGGTACATTTTTCATTAGTGGTTTAGTAAAAGTAATTGGCAATCGAGGTTTTTGGGAATCAACGGAATTTTTTTTTTTTTGCATCATATATGCCAAGCGAACAAAAAAGTTTTACAACCGTGGATACAATACAATTTATTATTAAAATTTATATAATACGTATTTAGTTGTTGTACCGTCGCGTAACTAGAATTTTAAACTGTACGTGTTTAAGACGTAACAATGGAATGACGTATATTGGAAGTGTATTATGTTTATAATAATGTATGTTTTTGCTATACGTGATTACATTTTAACGTAAATATTTCACCGGATAGGTATAGTGGCGCGTGCGAGGGCGTGATGAGATGGATTCTCGAAACTTGTAATAATAATACAATATTTATAAGCGTGCATTCCTCCCTTGCCTTCTGCCCGCGTCTATATGACCGTTATATATTTACTATAAAATATCATAATATATACGCGCATAAATGATTTTAAAACAATAAATTAATTAGACCAATCCTTTGTCTTTATCCTTCCGGACGATCTTGAAAATATGTTTATCACTTCCTCAATATGTACCTACACTCCAACGAGGAGTTTCCTTCGTGTATACTCTGTGTCTCCATAATACGTCACCATCTTTTTGTTCAAACCAACCGTTATGCTTAATACATTCAATATATTAAGAATGTATATACGTATACAGGGTGTTCAGCCGGGATTTACACCTAGCGATATCTCCCGTGTTATTGTTAATAATCAAATTATGTTTTTTTTTATGAGCATCCCTGGGCAAAGGCAATAGTGTATAGCTATATTATTAAAGAAGTTAAAATATTACAATTATATTTACAAAACTATTGTCAAATTAAATTGCTTTCTCTCTTAAAAAGAAATTGAATTTGATTATTTCTATCAACACGGGAGAAATCACGATTACCAATCACTGCTTATAAGCAAATAAGTAGTGTAACATAAACTATGTTAATGTTATTAGTATAGTATCGCTCCTTTTTGATTAATTAAATAAATTGAACATTGAAGTAATCTTTGAAATATTTTAAGTACCCGAGGGGATTACGTATCATGGCGCTTTTTACCCGTCCCCGGTAATGTACGTTTCGGCAAACGATAAATTCGACGAACCATACGCGCGCGCACATTGTAACGTCGGTACACGTTAGAGCGTTAAAACATAATGCACAATAGCCAATAAGTAGCTTAACTTTTTGTTTAATCAAAACGAACGTGAACGTTTCGCACGGGACTTTTCCCGCGAAACACGTCGAACGGATCGGCACGGTGATTGCTTAGACCGTAGTCTACAGTTGCAGCCGGAGACGGTAAATTGCGTCCCCCAAAATAGGTCATATTCATATACTGCGTAAATTGCGACCCGTGTACTTTTAAAACATACGTAAATTGCGTCCTGGATATATTTGGGGAATGTACGTAAACTGCGGCCTGGGATATTCCGATTTCCAGTCGGCTGTACAATTGAATGATAAGTATTAATATTTGATTGGTAATAATAATATGTTCATTGTTCACTAATATAATATTTCTAACAGCTAGTGTGCATTTGATCGAATATCTTACGCACAAGGTGTTACGTTGCTCTACAGTTTAAATTTTTTTTCAATTTAGTAAAAATGGACGTTATGAAAAGCGAAACGAATAAAACGTTGAAAGTATTTGATGGTTTCAAATATCGTTTTCATAAATTATTAAAAAATAAAAAATTCAACGTTGGTGTTGCACAGTTAAAACGTGTAAGTGTAGGCATACATACTGAATCATACACAGGCCGCAATTTACGTGTGTACAAAATATACCCAGGCCGCAATTTACGTATGTACAAAATATGCCCAGGCCGCAATTTACATAAAAAATTTAAGATCGGACGCAATTTACAGCGACCCAGTTACGGCGCCGTCAGCCTTTTAGCAACAGCACATAAATGCGTCGCGTAGTGCACTGCGAAATAAACATTTTCTCTCCGCGTCACACGCGCAATAAGACTTTTTTACGATTTATCGATCTCCAGGCACACGCGTGATAACGGTGCGTTATGGATACGCGCACGTGCGCGCAACGTCTGACGGTCGTGCTACCGCGGCCGAGTGTCGGGCGCGTCGAATCAGGGGGAAAAAAAATACGGGCGACGTCGCGGTCCGTTTAAGGTGAAAATATGTTTTGAAAAAACAAAAAAAAAAAAAAACGCGCGACAACGGTTGGCGCTAAACGGCGATCGTTGGCACGTAGTACTCACCGCGAGCGTTCACGATATTATGGTGTCCGATAGTGCTCTTCGCGAAACGCTTACGGGCGCGGCTGGAGGGTGTGGAGGGCGAAGAGACTTGGAATCGCCCGATGAGCGGTTCATTAAACGTGCGTACCGTGAAATGTGACAACACGATGGACGGCACGATATAACAACGTACTCGCGTGCAGGGTGTCCCACCGGGACTTACACGGAGCGAGATATCTCCCGTGTTGTAATAGAGATAACCGAATCCTGTGGTATTTTTTTTTTTTTTACGAGCATCCCTGGGCGGAGGCAATATTGTTGACAACCGGTCGGTAAATATATGTGTACTGTTAAAGAAGCTAAAGTGTTAACTTGTGATTTTTAATAACTTTTATAAATCTCGAAGGAAGCCATTTTGTACGACTTATTTTTCTGAAAATTTTGACGGTTCAACTTTCGATTTTCATTCACTTCTTGATTGTCAATCATTTTTTTTAGTTTACAAGAGAACAGTGTACTTTTTACACAATCTTAAATAATAATAACATTATTGGTATTTCCTGATCGGAAAAATGACTCTAGGTCCGAATGTTGAACCGTAAAAATGTTCAGAAAAATAAGCCCTATAAAACGGTTATCTTCGAAATTTATTTAAGTTATAAAATAAAAAGTTTATACACTTATATATTTACCGAAATATTGTCAACGAAATTGCCTTTTCCCAGGGGTGCTCAATTGGTGGTCCCTATTAACATGGAAGGTATCGGCCTGTGTAAATCCCGGTGGGACACCCTGTATATAATTTATACTATAATCACGTGCTTAACGTTTGTTATTAGAAATGTTCACTCTTTTCGGTCTCGGGCGGCGACGGCTAGAATAACCTAGAACTAATGTACCCGAACGTCAATGTTGGTAAAGTGCAACTGTAACGTGGTCGGGGATGACCCGTTAAATATAAGATATTCAGGGAAGAATTTAGTTTCTTTTGAATATAATTAACCGTAGCTCGGGAGCATAAATGGTATATAGGATCTCAATATTACAAATAAATGCGTATTGGTAGAAATCATTACTAATACATAAAGGTTTATTAAGACTTACTGACATACTTAACAATCATAGGGCTGTTTCGTAGTTACACGGAGTTCTAGTTAGCGTGATGGTAATCGCGGAGAACTGACGTTCTCTTACATATCGATAGTCGACCATAGATAGGCCTTACAATATAAACTGTGAGTGGGGGGGACTTAATGTATAGTCAGCTTATATTATGTTTCTATAATAGTAATACTAAAAGTAATATATATGTATAGTAGTAAACGTAGTATATGTAACAATTGTTACACAACGGTCTACTGCGCTTAGTTCAAACCGCAAAGGCTCCACGCGTTATTCGAGTACAAAAATACGCGTCCACTGCTGCTGCTGCTGCGCAACTATATACGTATATTATATTATACACTGCGCAGACTTATGAATTTATCGAAGCTCATCGGTTGTAAACACGATACGTACAATATATACACGTCTACATTACACGCGTACGAACATAAAAATACGTATATATTATATATAGTTTGTTTTGTCTATTTCTCAAGTGATTCAGATCAAATCCCGGTTGCTTTTTTTTTATATCAATTTCCTAAACGTTTTATTTTTTCGTGATTTATTGCCACGCACTGCGAAACAACGACATTTCAGACAAATATACGACACTGCGGCCTCGCTGAGAACATTTATATATATAAATTTACAGACGATTTTTACAGTTCACATATAAATGTGTACGTTTTTAATAGCCCCCAGTGAATTATGCTAGTAAAGTTTAACCCTTTCAATTAACGACCGTTTCCGATGCCGATAAAACGCAATATTGTTTTATTGCACTTTTATTTCACCAACGGCGTATTACTATTGCATGCGTTATGATAATACATTATGTGCGCGGTGTTAAAAAAATATTCAAATGTACAAGACATGTATTACGTACGACTACTTGTGTACGTGTGTGCAAACTTGAAATTCTACGCATACATTGTGCGTGTAAATCTGCGTTTTGATGTTGGAAATTTGAATGCAATTATTTGAATGATGCGCAAAAACAATAGAATTTATATTATAGAGACGAAACAATACTTTATTTTTAACTATATATTATACACGTCGTTGATGCGCGGTATCGACTATTTGATATTGGTACACAATATGCATATAAATTTATTATTGGATTCGTCGTTTGAAAAAAATTTAGTTCAAGCTGAGAAATATTCTTATTTGATTGAACAAAAATTTGACAATCACGCCATCACATTATTCATTATCTGCATACTGTACATATCAACAGAACCGACTGTATACGCACAGCACGACGCGCGTATCGTATTGTGACCCATAAAATAAGCAAACAAAGAATATAATTATGAACTGTTAAATTGTTCGTATCAACTGCAATAGTATACGCACGGTGAAATGCATAATTATGTTGTAATCGACAAAAAAAAAAACATTGCGGTAGTATCATTTTTTTTTTCCTACTTTGAATATTTATAAATATTATTACGATACGGACGAGCGCGTGAAAATAATAGTAACGAAAACAAACATTGTACTCGGCCCGGTCCCGCAGCCCCTTCAGTATTAAGCATAGATTTACCTTTGAAATAAATTCTCCCCCGGTTCCGTGTGATATGAAAACATTTCGGGGTTCCGTTCGTTTAGCCGCTGCACGAGGGGCTGACCGTATTACGACGGTATAGGTGACGTCGAAACGTAGAGCTATTGTAGGTGTACATACGTCACACGGGTCAAACTATACGTTTATACAATATAGTCGGAGCGAAAAATAATTCGAAAACACAAAAGGAAAATACTTCCTCCGAACGACAGCAGCATCGTCCATCACAGGTGACAAAACGTTTTCAACCATCTGCCGGGGGCGACGCGACGTACGTATCATAACAGTCGTCCACAAAATACACCCTGCGTGCGACGTGCGCATGTGTCGTGCGGACCGCTCTGTATGCAGAGACGAGCACACGTGTGCGCCCTGTGCAGGTTCTATCTTCAATTTGTGTTTACTTTACGGTCAGGAACCGAACGACAACACACGGGATTAAATGATGACAAAAACCGTTTTGCCTCGTAAAATAATAATATATACGTATTTTATTTTTACGCCCCATGTTCATCCCCCGACACGATAACGCGTCGTCCTCTCCGCCGTAATTAATCGTCAACCCTGCGAGGGCTACACGCACTGCATTTGTACGTGGGCGGTGCGGCGGGTAGGGGTGGAACCGACGCGACGACGGAGATGTTTATATATATATATGTGTTTATGTGTGTGCGTGTTTACACCGTAAGGAGAAACACTGACTGCACCGACGACGACGACGACGCCAAGACCGTAATATTGTTTAATGGGTCTCGATGCACTCTTTGCTATAGCCGTTGTACATAAAGAAGAATTCTCCTCCCCGCGCGCAGGGCTTGTAAGGTTTTTTTTTTCATTTCGATTACACTCAATAGGAGGATCATCGGGTCTTTTCCACCCTTGTCATTATTTCCCAACGACGCGATTATATTATTATACTGTAAACATATACCTGGCTGTGGACCAACACGAATCACAACGGTATTTCCATTTTTTTTTTCTTCCTTTTTCTGTGTTTTTTGTAAATTGCTATCGCAATGATATTATACTATGTAGTCAATCGGTTTTCGAAATAACACCGTACGCGTACGAACCAACCCCGTGCTGATAACATGTTATATCCTAAGAGTAGGACATATCTCGGTGCCGTCGAGATTCGTTCGGGGCTATTGCCACTGTATTTTCGGGCTCACCGAATGCGCATTAGAGACGACGGCGACGACGCGGTTGAGTAGTATTTTTTTCTCCGAGCCATTACATTATATTATACGTCTCGCGACGCCACTGATTATTATCATTTTACATTTCTGTACGCGTTGTACGTGCAATCACGGAGTTGAACTGTATTATTTACACGTCGTCGTATCCCGATGTTAAAATAGTCGCGGTACGGTTCTCATCAAGTTAAAATTACCTTCTACACCGAATGTACCGTTGTTGTGGCAGCGAATTTATAAGCGTCGAGAACGGCGGCTGAAATGGTCTTTTATTGCTTTGTACCTAAATAGGTATACCGGCAGCTTAGAGTAATTTATTTGCGCAGCATTTATGCATTTCGTCTGACACGTATCGTTTTCTGATTTCGTTTGCGCGTTAATAAGTTCACGTAACTTTCAAACAACGTTTTAATATGTCGTTTGAATTTAATTAATTAAACTGTAAACCAGTATTTTCCATAACCCACCTGCATAAATACGCACTAGACAAATAAATATATGTATTTACCATATAGGAAAAGTAAACGGTTGCTGCAGTTCTGCAACCTATACTATACGCACACCTTTACCAGGTATTTATGCAAAGGTCATTTCAGTGGCTACGGGCACATTATGTCTTGGTATCAACTACTGAGTTGGGAAATCGAACACGAATATTTTAAATAACACTAAAATCCGAGAAAATAGTATGCTCAAATGTATACCATTAGCTAGTTTGGTGTACAGCGTGCAATTAGTCATCAAACGATCCGTTCAAACCGGTACATTATAATAGTACATAGTAACTATAAACTGCGCGTAATACATCTTTTTCACTTCAACACAGCGCACAATTGAATGATACAATGTGGCAACAAATGTTGGTAAAAATAAGTTAAAATTAGATGTAATTAAATCATAAATATCACTAAAAATGCGGCTGGTAAAAACAAAACAATTAATACTTGTACGACACATGTGGTAACTCTACACGTGTTTCCAAACAAATATTTGAACACATTGCTCGCATTCCAAATCTAGATAATTTATCTTTCTGCACTCCGACAAATGCGCGGATCGGTGGAAATCCGAGAGAATATCAATTTTGAAAACAAGTGTTATTGCACCGTACTTAAAACATTATGATTATTTATTTATTTTATTTTTTAACCGTACGATAGGAATGTTCGTGTGCACTCCAAAACACTCGGTCGTCAGTGTACGTATGTATATATGTATACTAGATGACATTACGTCAGATCACAAATTATATTAGCTTAAACATAGTGCAGTGGTTCAAACGAAAAAACTAAAGCCTTCGGTAAGAACACAGATCGTATACAGATAGAAAATCTAAATGAATGATTATCTGACGAATAATTCTAGTTTAAATGTCGAACAGCGCACAAGTAAATACATTTTTCACATGTTCGACTCGACATTTTCCCGCGGGTATTTAAAATGTACTCAGTGCGGCAATATTGTGTTTTCGCTACTTATTTGAAAACGTTAAACGGTAATAACTATTTTCCACAAATCTCACCAGCGATAAAATACAATGCGTGATTTTGTTTAAAATGTTTCTTTTTTTTTTCGCGTACACATATTTTAACGACGTGTCATTAACGGGTTGTAATAATATACGGTAATTGTATGTTGGAGAACAAACAACCGGCCACTGTTTAAGCTCATTACGTTGTAATACAATTTATATTGAAACGTAAAAACAAAAGCAACCAGAGGCAGGTATCGTTTCGAAAGGCTATCCCAAAATTCGATATTTCTATGCTGCAGGTCTATTACAGTACTCGTACGTGAGTAATTCAATAATTTCAGATGAAAACGGTATAACTACCTCTGTGTAATATGTATATGCATAACGAGTAATGATTGAAATCAATACCGAGAAATATTCGTAGCACCAACGTTTTGGGATTAAATTACCGACCAGCCAATGACAATATAGTGTAATATAATGATACGTAATACCCGTACAGCGCGGCGGAGGAGAGGATTTGATTCGATTGAGTCAGACTTAACTGATGTTATACGTGAGTGCCGAGCGACGTCCGCCGTATTCCGGTGTACATAACCGTAGTGTGATTGGTCAAAGTGTTGTTCAACATAACGCTGGATCGCACTGCTGGCGACGAACAAACACGCACTTACCATAAATTCGATTTCTAATTCTCTCGCTTCTCCCTAGGATCACCGCATAAAACTGTCAGTCCGATGCGTGCCTGAGGTGAGAGTGCGCGCGGATTCAAAAATATATTATATGTATACGGTATACCATTAGAACATGTGCGCACCGATGTCATATTATTATAACTGTACTCCTCGGGTATGTATATAGTATTGTTCACATTGTTGTACTTCGAAAACCCCCGAAAACACAAAAGGCACGACCGTTGCCATATTTTTAGATGCATACCGTCGTTGACGCGGTCGACTTACTTTCTCCGAGTATACATAGGGCACAACGTCGATTCGTCTCGTCGAAGCCTTTTCACCCATGTACACTGGCCGTATCAAAAGAACAGCAAGAAAAAGAAATGTTTTTGAATTTTATGGCTTTGACCTCATCGGGCCCAGCGGGTCTCTCGTAACAGTCCTACTGACCCGATTTACGAAAATTTCTTTTTCTTCTTTTGAAAAATTCGTCACGGTTTTGGCTTTTGTGCGCCAAGGACGCACGAGCCTCTGTTTATTTTATTTATTTATTTTTTTTTTGTTTGAAACCATTAGAAGTCCGGACGTCGTTGCTGTCGTAAAACTTATTAAACAGACACACAAATGTGTTCTCCCCCCAGACGACACGTTAAATGCATTAAGTCGTCAGTCCGGTAAATCGTAGACAATTAATAAAAACCACGGGGTTGGGTTGACAGCGGGGACCACCCCCGTGGACACTTCGGAGCGTATCGTTTACTTTATTGTATACAGGATGGTTGTTCACCGAAAACACTTCCACCACACATTTTTTTTTCCATCGTTATTGAATAGCCTCGACAATAATTTAACTCTTTTCGGATAGTACATAATACGAGCAATCGACAAATAAAACCAGAACGAAAGATTTATTTATATACCATCGTAAAACCGAAGCATTTTCCAAAAGGAATAAATTAGATTTACAATAAATTCAATTTGTGTAGTTATTGAAGTGTAGAGATCAGATACATGTATAAGTATGCGTGTGTGCGTGCTGTGTGTGTGTCATATGTGATATGTGTTGTATAGCGAACAAATGTGTAAATAATTATTGTAAAAGAAAAAAAAGAATTATATTCCATTATTCTATACGTGGCACAACCCGATCTAAATCCTCATTTAATTCTCTTTAGTCAACAATCCTTCGATTTTCAAATCGTTTACTTAGTAATTTTTTCGTAGCGATATGAAAACATATACACACATACCTCCTACGCGTATAACATGAAGAAAATAATCGATTACGTGTACAGAGTAGGCAACGGCGAACGGAGCTGGAGAGAAGGAAAGAGAGAAAAACCGAGCAACGGAGACGGGCAGGCAGATATTATGCAAACGAACGCTCGAAAAATATTCCCCGAGCACTATGTATGTATGGTATGGATGATATGACGTCAACGCAAGCAGTCGGTTAAATCGGTCAAACGAAACGATACGAACGACACGCATTGCGATCACCCTGTACGGCCTACAAGCGTATACGGCAATTCGTGAAATGGTACAAACGACCGCATGTGTGCGTGTGAGCACGGGTCTGTTGTTGTGCACCGTACACACGTTTGGAGGGAATAAAAGAAAATTTTTATAACGATTAAACCACGCACGGTTGTGCTGGTATGTATATATGCGTGTAAAAGCGTTTCGATCAATTAAAACAAATGGACAAATCTAATTCCGAAACGTCCGGTACAAACGACTCTACACCGCGGGTCGACAAACCCTCGTCTACACACGCGTACACATACGCACATGTGTATATTACATACGGTTTTGCACGTGGAAATACTTTGGAATAATCAGAAAACGGCAAACGGAGATAAAATTCCTCTGGACGCACGCCTCCTGCTAGTTCCAACCGTAAAACAACACGCGTGCATATATTTATTGCAATATGCGTAATAGTACTGTCGTATACCGAGCATTAGGCTTTTAATTAGGCACTTTCGTGGGTACCGCTCTATCCTCTCTTTAGTAATCAAAGCTAATAGATATTAGTTCAACTATTAAGAGTTGATGGGTTTTAAAAATAAAACAATAATTCACACCAAACGACCAATTTTAATTAAAACACAAAATTGAAGCGTGGCGTCGTAGTCTCTACACATACGTGCTTCAACCGAAACACACACACTCTGCCCCGGTCTCGTCTTAAATATTAATTTACAATATGCTACCTCAGCTCATTTGCTTCACTGGCCAATCCTACTAATTTTTATAATAATTAAATGTTGGCCCAGTTGGCACATACAACAGTACCTAGGTAGTACGCGTGGTCATACCACGAGGTGTTTTCACACACGAACGTTTCGGACACATCACTATTATAGGCCGACAAGACGTGCCGTATTGTTATCGATCGCGTTGATATTATGTTAGGGTAGGGGCGGCAAACCTTTTGAACACTACGTGCCAATAATTACGTTTTTATTTTTGCTCGAGCGTACCATGAAAAATATTTTGTAATATTCATTATTGTAAAAAAAAAAAAAATATCGTTTTTTGATTGTATAATAATGTATTAGTATAAAAAAGGTTGGTTTAGGTACATACAATTAAAATATTATTACTTTGTTAATTTTTTTTTCTTATGTGATTTTTGTTGTTGAATAGTTGATGCCAATTCGTTGATGTTTGGCTTGTAATTAGTAAATTTTAATAAAGTACATGCTGCACTGCATACATCAGTTAGTCGGTTTCAGATTTTATAAAATTAATTTCTGAAAATAGTGACTCACATGAATATGTTGAAGAAAAAATAGACAAAACAGCTAATGCTACTATTTTTAAAATGGAAAAATCTTTTGGAATTTCATTCCATATATTCAAAATCTTGGTCCCTATGTTTACGTTCAATTTGCCTATCGCCCTATCACGCTGAATTTCTTCTAATTCATTTCTCAGAATAACGAATACTTTTTTCCAAAAATATTTTAATTTTTCTCGTGCCCTCAAAATCGTTTCGCGTGTCACCTCGGGCACGCGTGCCATGGATTTGCCATCCCTGTATTAGGGTATCAAATTGTGCTGAACGCACGTGGATTTGCGTAGTCCGGGTACCGCAGATAATAATAATTCGTCATGACATGAACGTCCGAAGAAATGGTACACGGAAAATATCAAAATATTTGATAAAAAGAAAAAACTTGTCCCCTTTCGGGTTTAAGAAATAATCCCCTTATACACGCGTGATTGTGTTTGCGCGCACGCGCATTTCACTCCTGTAACAGTTATTATTATTATTTTACCGTTTGCGCGTGAACTTTTAAACGGCACGTGACAAAGCGTGCCGCGCTCGGAAAACGGAACGCGGGCACGTAGCCTGAGTGCGGTCGAGTCCACGGGGAATTCGTAATCTTTACAGACTCGGCAAAAGTTACGCGTCCAATAGTAATAAATTAACAAATATTATTATTATAACAATATAATTTTACCGTACACGCAGCATATCATGCATTATTTGCGCTGAAAACTAAAATTTGACGTTCTTAAATGCACTCGTACACTGCACACTACAGAGCGACGGGTTTAAAGTGATTTTGAGGAGGCGGCAGATTTTCAGACATTTCTTTGTTTTTAAATACGGTTAAATGAATAAGAACGTTCGTAAAAAACGAATTGTTACAACTGCACGCGGTCAGTTTTTCTCAATTGTTCGGAAGATAAATGACGCAACCCCACCATAAGTAGACCACAATTTCCTATCAGAAACAATGAAACACACCGTCGATCGACGGAGCGATCCCTCTGGTTGAAGTAAGTTGCATGTAAACGGACGGATAAAAATAAAACTTTGTTGTAGAACACTTCGTACGGACATTCCAAAAAAATCAAAACCACCGGCATTTAGTACCATTATACGTACAGATAGTAAGAACATTATGGAAATAAAAAAAAAGTAATAGATAATCCAATAATCTATGACTATATAATATATCATCAATACAACTTACCGTTTCATTAATAACCGTTGTTTCTTTACCGGAACAATAACCATTTTTTATTAATTTTTTTGGTTTTAACTTTATTGTTTTTCAATTGTTCAAGTGCATCCTTCCGGATTTCACCAAATTCATACTGATCGCGGTTGAACAAAATAGTAGATCAAAATAGCGTCCATCGTAAAGTTATTAAATTCTCACCATATTATTGTTACCGTACAAAGAGTCCGCTATACATTTTCACCAGTTTGTTTTCTAACCGTACAAAGATCATGTGTCCGGTGATCATAATATGTGGGCAGGCAAATTTTACGTTGCCTCGGGGGTCTGGCCGGCAATTTCTCTTGATGCAGCACTGCCGGGGATCACACACGCGTGTTCGAAACGAACGTGAAATGATAATAATAACGATAATGATAATAATAACAATAATAATAATAATAATAATAATAATAATAATGTATATAATGACCGCCCGTGAGAAAACTGCCGTTCGACTGTCCGCCCGACAGAAAGTTTAACGATAACGACATGCGTTGTTTCTTCGACGACGACGACGACGACTATGTCGTTTTTCTGTGATCGTTAATGCTTCGTATTTTGTAGCCGTGCGTATTAAAACGTACTGCGCGCGAAGTCAGAGTTCGCAGCGGTTATAACGCCTGAAAACACCGAAAAAAACGAATTTTTTTAAACCGTTAAAAATTTCGTGTACCCGTAAAACGGTTTTTTTTTAAGTAAAAAATATTTACGAGTCCGTTTGTAACGTGTACTTAGTGCGCGCATTAAACCGATCACTTGAACCCGCGCGCATAAATAATAATTACATACTCGCGGTGTATAATTGCCGTTTTTACCGCTGCGCACGTAAAGGGGTATACGTATTATATACTAAACGTTATCATTATGTACTATTTGTTTGACGTGCATACCATGACGTGTACCATGATATATCGTGATAATAAGTACGTAATAACAATAATATTGTCCGTGAGAGAGACAAATATTGTAAAACGATTACGTTTCTAGGTATGACGTGTATGATCCTGCGCTCGTGGAATATGGATACAATTTTCATACGACATTATGGCTGTTGCGTGTCCTTCGCGCGCACTTTTTTTTTACTATTAAAATAAGCGTTTTAATAAATCACCGCGAAATAAATGATAATGGACATTGTCGACGTGGACGTGTGGATCAGCGGAAAGGTAAAAAAAAAAAAATGAAGAAAAAACGGTCACCGAACGCGCAAATCGCGTGCGTTATTTGCTGTACCTCCGGTGAAAATTTTCCCGTCGTCTTTGTTGAAAATTGAACGCGGAGCGAAACTTGTAAAACCGAAATTATTTCGGTCACGTACAAACAAAAATCGAAGTTAATAAAATAAATATTGTTTCTGCAGATTTAATATGTACACACCATCAAATTCGGAATTATATTCACTTAAGTCTTCTGAATTATTGATTTAACGGCGGCGCAATTTGCACACTTTTCACTGAAAACGAATTAACTGGTAGGGGGTACACCTATATACATAATTTTATTTCCAATCACATCGCGTCACGTCGAGTTTAAACATAAATGTCGGCGCGAGGAGTGCTATGCGACGACTGTAAATACGGGACTATGCATAATTGACACCCGGCGGCATAATTCGAAACATAATATTTTTGAGTAAATAATAGAACCGACCTCGACGGAATGTTAACAGTAAAAACTATATTCGCTTTTTGCGCCGTAATAATGCAAATAGGATAATCGGGATGTATACTATGTATTATACGCGATGATGTTGACGATAATGAATTTTGATATTGATTGTACGATGTCGTATAGAGTGTTGGTCAGGAATTTCGATGAAGCTGATACACCGATAGCCGTTCATAGGTGGATACAAATGTAGAATATATTACCCAAATTGAAAATGTTTGTGTATAATTTTCTAGTTTTTATTTAAATAATTTCTAACGAAATTATATCGCCAGATTGTAAACGGAAATAAAATAACTTAATTTGTGAGTCGATTTTATTCATATTCCGATATCGTCCTGAGCTGAGGCGGTTTAATGATCGTTTAATATATTTTTTTTTTCTTACAATAATGGGAATGAATGAATAAAGTTCTATACAGTATTTGAATAAGCCAAAAAATCAAAAAATCAAATAATTTTATGCATTTGCTCATATATTTTATTGCGCATAAATTTATTAAAATATTACGCTGTTATGTTAATTTAAAAACATTTTTATTATTATTAACTATAAATAATGACAGCGACTCAAGAATATTGGTCTTCTCCTTTTTTTGTTGCCGGAAAAATTACAAATGAATTTATTAACGTACATTATATAGCGTCATTTAATTGTGTTAAAACTTAATTTACAACGAAAAAGAATAATTAGTAATTCGGCCGCTATTTATAATTTGATATTTATGAATGTTTATTACTTCTCTTAACAGCTTAATTTATGTGTATAATTTACTATAAGCAGGCCGTTCGTGTTTAACTAACGTTTTGAATATATAATTATTACAGCCAATTCACTAATCCAAATTCATCAAATAGCATTAAAAAATAATTTGTCGTTTATATAAAACTACCATAGTCAAATTGATGGCGTTTTTTATTTTTTTTCCATGCTATTATAATACACACATTATATATTATTAATGTACAATATACATATACAATATAAACGTCATATCTTTGAACATATAGTACATACATTATAGTATATTATACATATGATATATAATATTAATATAATAGAATGCCGTAAAATGCTTTAAATTTAAATATGGATATTCTAATAAAGCCATTAAAATAAAATATATATATTATACGTGTATGTTCACTAATAACATGAAACCACATACATTAATTATACTAATTATATGGTCAATTATTAGTTAACAATTCTCATAACATTTATGTACCTACCCAGATAAGAAAAACAGAGATGTAGATATTACATAATATTACAGAAACGAAGAAAACGCATTAAAAATGTAAGCATGCAGTAAAGCATGACGAAGGGGTGGCAATCATAACCTTGTGATATTATTAAATACTTGACCTAAATAATTTGCAAACGTCCCGAAGTCATAGTTTTAAGGTAACGAGTGAGAATATTTGTACGAAAATCTAATTCGTTCTTTCGGGGAAGTCTGTATACTAATTAACATTTTTTTCGACAAACGATTCTGTAAAACTTTATCGTTTAACTTTCGAACTCTTGCGGGTGTGAAGCAAACTTAAACGAATAATGAAAAAAGGGAGATTTCTGCATAAAAAAATGTTATTAAGAAAGTTACTTGATGGTTAATAAACATTTTTTAACGTGCCAACGGAAAGCAATCAATACTTCTTGGTCGATTTTTTTTTTTTTTTAATATATATAAATACGAACGTTTAGTTCCCGCACAAAGAAAATACTGAGTTAGATGTATATAAAATATCTCGGGTTTCAATATGTATTATAATTTATACTATATAAAATCACATGCAATAACAATGTTATGATATTATAATATGTCGTACATATTGTGAAGTTTGGGGGAAGATTTATGTTATTTTTTTATCTCTAAGACGGACATATTAATCGAGTGAAATGAATGCTACGCAAATAAAGAATAAGTAGATTTTATTATAAATATAATCACTATATTACATTGAGATGTGTACGACTTTTTCAGAATTTTTATTTTCAATCCAGTGAACTTTTGCCTGCCGTGCGCGCACCCGACTCCTGCAGAATTCAGAAATAGAATTTAATGCGATTTCGGTCTCGAGAATGTGCGCCGCCTGCAATATATAAGATAATAAACCGCTATTCAACTGCGTGCGGACCTAAGTAATATATATATATATATATATATATATATATATATACGCGTGTGTTCGAGACGACTTAGTGCCGAAATCTTATTCGGCAAGGCTTGATCGCGATAAACTCTCGCCGGTATACTGCGTCGCAAGAGTGCGGTGCGTATTTATATTGAAAAGGGTAAAATTGTCAAAAAGAAAAACCCACCCTTACGCTTGTATACCTACTGCACGATCCAGTGTGTACCGCTTTACACGTGACGAGTATAAATGCGTATAGCGCCATTCACCTACAAACATTTACTTTTACGACGGAGATTGCGAAGTTCGCGAACAGTGTCTTTTGGTATTTCGGTAACCCCTTTGATACGTGAAGTATAAATACATTTTTTAGAAAGTACCAACTTGATATCGTGACTATCAGACTATGAACACCTCGGCCGTGGGTAACGTATAAGTTGCTGTAGGAAAAGTGTAAATGATAACAAGTATAGATTTAAATCGATTCGAATCGCATCGAGACAAATGATTAAATATCTGATAAAAAATGATTTCATATTTTAATTAATTCTAATTGTACTACATAGCAATATAATGTATTTAAAACAAAATACCGACGAGATCGCTTTCCCGATTTTTTTTTTGCCATGTACAATTAACGATTTTTTAAGTTTACTATGCAATGTAACGGGAGAGTAGAGACTTTCCGAACACCGATCTCAGGATTGAATACGAAACGAATAAGATGATGTGTAGTTTGCCCTACGCGAATATATTTTACCAACTTTTACGTACGCAATTTCGTACTAATTTCGCTTGAACACAATCACTAAACACGAATGCTAATCTTTCAATGAATACGCGTCGGAAAATCTCATTCGTCCGACGATAAACGCAGCAGCGCACAGGCGTTTCCACGTTTGGGTGTAGGAACCGCCTTCCGGTGAACAATACGTAAAGTTGTTCGGTTTCGACACAATGAGCATTTGAAAACGTTCACTCGCGTACCAAAAACAATCGACCAATAGTGTGTTTCATATAAAATCTGACAAACGCTGCTGCGGCCCGGCTGGCCGGGACGTACGGTTTGACCCTTTCGCCTTACCCACCCGCTCGTGTGCGCCACTCACGTAACGCGTGCAGGAGACGAGTATTAATTTATAATGTTATATATATATATATATTTATAGACCGAGTCGTACGTACGTGTTATTACGCGTTCATATATTTATTACCGTAACAATAACTTACTGCGCGGCGCAGCAGCTCGGAGGCCGTCGCATAATTTTAAGCACTCGGATTTCGTTATAATAACATTACAACGTCGTCGGTTTAAGTATACGCTGTAGGTATATTTTCTCTCTCTCTATACATATATAATATGTCATACGCGCGTTTCTCTCGAGTGAAAAATGCTCTTTGCTTTCTCGGCTATATACTCTATATATCACCGCGGTGTATAATATACTGCACGACGATAATGATAATACGCGCGCGCCCGTGTACGGCGACAAAATCCATACCGAGCGGCGCGGCAGAGGGCTACAGACGCACGCCGTCGGTCGTCGTTTGTCTTCATCCACGCGAGGTCGCAACAACAATATTACAATAACGATTCGACGTGGTACGTGCACGCAGTCGCGTTACGCGTTCAATACTTTTCCGAATAAATACCACAAGTCCCATGTATGTTCACATGTACATGTACGTCGAATAAAAGAGATAATAATTTAATAAATCTTACAAACACGCGTATAATTTATTATAAACGTAATAAATCGTTTCGAAGAGCATATTCTCATTATTATTATTATGTACACTCGAAACCGACGGATACACGTTGTGCAGTACCTACACGCATAATATACGTACGGAATCGGCACCTTCTCCTCCTATTCTTCGTCCCTCTTCCTCTGTCCGTCACCAACGAGCCTACGCGCAATAAATCAATTTCGCTTTTTTCCGCCATAATTTTTATATTTTATTATTCTTCGCGCCGTCGTCGCCCCCACGGCCGAACGAAAATTAAAAAGTGTATTCAATATACATATTATACACTCACCCGTCGTCACATACCCTACGTGTAAATATATATATGTATGATTACGTATGTATACACACAATAATGTATCTTTAATTTACACACACACGCATATACAAATATAAACATAAATTAATACATTGTCGATGGCGAGGACAAATTTCCTGTACGGGCAAAATCGGCGAATTAAGGTTTTGGTATACCTAAATTCGGAATAAATTAACATTAATACGAGAAAAATCTCCTATATGGCTATATGTGCTATCTTTCTTTACGATTGATAAAATATAAAATACAAATACAAATCCGTCGGACTGCTTCTAAACGTTGGACGTTTCTAAATTCCTCCCATGTGACTATGTGTGTTCGAATTTCAAATATAATCGGAATTCTCCCAGCGTATCGGCGTGCGTTACATCAACAGTTATTTCCATTCAACTGATTTATGTGTGTGAGAAATATTCTGATTATCTTAAATATCCCAAGTAACACAATGCGATGGAAATTTGAAATCGTACAATTATTCTAAGTGACATTTTTTTTTATGTAAGCCATCTTAAATATTAAAATATCGTAGCTACCGTGTACGCGATATACTTAACGGTTCTGCCCGGCAAACATTTTCATTTCACTTGACTAGTATTTTCCGATCAGACGCAATAACAGTTTATACACCGATTGTTCGGTGTTCCTATTGAAAATCGAGTTTTCGCGCGTAGCAGATTTTTCCTCGTCCACAACGATATGCGTAGAGGTATGTGCACAACACAATGTTATGCTCGCTTAGTGTAATAATGCATTTGTGCCCTGCACGGTGAAAGGACGAAGGTTATCCGCCGTCCGTACACACACGCACGGGCGCACGTACACGATAACCGTACGCACAAGTATCGCGGTAAGTTTATAATACACCTATACGTTTTATATTACCGCGACTACTACACGCGGCGCGTACACATTTTATACTTCCCGGAATGAAGACGTCGTCGTGGTTGACATTATACGTTATTACGCCGTTCGATAATGTTTTCCCGTGCACGTTTAGCCATAGGCCAGTAGCTGCGCGTGGTATTATGAATGTGGCACAGCGTGTAGGTACACATACAGGCGTTCGCGGTGGTGCGTACCCACGGTGGTACACAATATGGGCAAACGATATATATAATTTTTTTTTTTTTTACAAGTGTTTATTAGGCGTACACCACGATATTACACGCACCTTAACCGTGTGTGCTCGGCCCGTCCGTGTATGATAATGTACAGGCATCCGTGTATACCTACGCGCGTACCGCAGCTTCGTGTCCGCTATACGTTCGCAGATAACAACTGTACGTACAGCGTTGCACCCGTAGAGGGAACGGGGGCACAGTCATCAATTACATTGTCTTGCGGCCCGACACCGGAGAGGGTAGGTGGGCGGGTATACGTTTTACGACTTTTTTTTTACAGCCAATGTTCGCTGCGGCAAAAAATTAAGCTTACGCTTTGATAGCCGAAGTCTATTGAACCAGAAGTAAGTGTTCGCCCGTCTAAACTTTCCGTGACAAGTATACGGCAAAGATTACGCGAAACTATAACCACCCGAAAAGTCACGGCGAATGATTTATGTAAAATAAAGACTAAAGGGCGGGATTACGTTCATACAACCGTCCCGAGGTAACACATTTTCAAATACGACTCTGCCTGCTGCAGGTTAACGTTTATATCAATAGAAACTAATATTGTACCATCATTTTCTCGACCCACAAGCGGACGTAAGCAAATAAAATGTACACGCGTAACGAAAAAGTATACCGGTATGTGAAATTATTTTTTGTCAACCCTTAACGTGTCGGATGGGCGTTGCAAAATATTACAGTGTTCATCACTTATAGGCGAATAAAAGGAAGATGGTTTATAGGTAACATCTTACCGTATAGTTCGAGAACACGCTAACAAAATAATATAATAATAAACGAACCGTTCAACAGTCCGACCACCGACATTGTACACGGTTATAGCGGTATAAGGACGCAATAACGTTGTCCGTCGAATGCTATACACACGATATCAAGATGACCGAGTTTTCCCAAAAAGTTTTACAAGGATAGCTGCGTTATCTGTGTTGCAGTACCTCTACGGAGCGCCGGTATCGCGAGAAGTTGGTACTTATGGCGGGGAAATTATTACTCCACTCGTAGTCTTCTGTACTACATAATATATAAATATGCGTTGGTCGTTCGGGCCTTATACAATGTTATGATCGTGCGTATATATATTTTGTACAGGAATGACCGTATAAAATATTGCGTAATAAGTGTTTTCGTGTGTATTGTACTGCGGGATTTTAGTGTGTTCCTCGCGCACGTACGCGCATTATGTTCTATATATTTTTATATTATCCGAGTATACGTGTTACACTCAACTTATTCATAAATAATAATAAAACCATAACTATTTATAGGAGACGCGTACATTTAGCATAATAAAATCGTTACACTACAGAACACACGCCTACGCGAGAGTCACAAAATATTATACTATCCCGATTACTTTCATGCACATACATTCGTATGACGGAGATAAAACTTCCGAGGATTTTCGTCCACTTTAAAAAGGATAAGTGCCCACGGCGCATCCCTCCGGCGAGTAGGTGTCTATATTATATATTGTACATGTGCAGTGTACACGCATCGGGTTGTGTCTAATGTTATTCAGACCGCGACTCTGGAATATTTATTATATCGGAGGGCGCGAGGGTTGTGCACCGTGGGAAACGCATAGCTCGAGGGAGTCTAATTAATTGTTTTTCTCTTCTGATAAACGAAAATTAAACATACTTGCGATTGCGTTTACAGCTCCCAACGAGCAATAAATGTCGTATAAAATGATAAAGTATGAGTTTATATCGGAGTAGTTGATTAAAATTCGGTTGATAAAATATATTATTACCGTAAAACCAATATAGTGTAGCGTAACTTTCGTGCAAACTAATAATAATTGAATTGCCCCGCTTCTAATAATATTTTATAAACACACGCGCACGCACACACACGTGCATATTATTTTCCTATCCCTAATATAATTACCACCCCCGTCTCATTAAATTCAATTGGGGAACGTTTATTTCCAATAAAAACGATAAAACTGCACTCTAAAACCCATTAATCGGACGACATTAATTTTGACTTGTGACAACGTTCTTCGCAGTACCTACACATAGGCTTCGCATGTATGTTGTATAAAATTATATTGATTTTTAGAACATATTAATTCACGAATGTTTGCCGTACACATAATCTGGGCTATCAATTAAATCGTTATTGTACAAAATGCATTAGTCAAAAATACCTATAGAGGTAAGTCTTTGAGAGATTAGGTTTCAAAAATGAATTTTGAATTTGCTCTCGGGCACAAAAGAGTTTGTTGAAAAACTCGCGTAACGCAATTTTCTGTACACATATTAATATACTGTACCATAATATATGTCTATATATAGCGTCTGTTACCTATGCCAGGTAAAATATATAACGCAGTGCGCGTGATGTGTATAATATCACTTTCATCTTTGTCGCCCTTTTCCGTTTCGTAAATAAACCTCGTGAAGGTATATGACCCATTATATTTTCTAAAGTACGTAACACTAATTTATAACAAACCAATACAGTGCACATTAGAACGGTTACCAAACTTGAGTAATATACACACACACAATGCACGTACTAGTATATACGACATGCGTGTGTAACAATATACAATCGTAGCATAATATAACATTTTGGACGAAATCCTTAAGCCAGTCGCCGTTCTAAAAATTCTGTCTTGGCAATCTGTAAGTACGCAATTGATGCGAGACAAAATTACAACACATCGTACGCAGCTGATTTGGACCTGCTAATGATATTTATGTATATACTATCAGAGATTTCTCGAGTCGACAATCATCAAAAGAGAAATATTATTATATTAGCTGCATAGATCTTTTAAACTAAAAGCGTCTAGCGATCCTTGGACATATTTGTAGACTGTATAAAACACAGGATGGTCAGAATCTTATGTTACAGTGGTTTTCTCATAAAAATAAACAAGCACAGAAAAAATGTAAATGGAATTTTTTGGAAACTGAATAATCTAAAATTACTATTTTCTGTGTTTTCACAAACATTTTGTAACACCAAATTCTGATCACCCTGTATGTACATGTATATACTATGCGTATTATCCTAGTTCGGCCAACGGACGGTTTGAAAAAATATATTGTGTGCGTTTAAGAAGTGTTCAAGTGTATATGTTATCAGAAAAGTTGTTGAACCTAGAACTCTATAGAATGTCAAAATAAGCTAGAAAAGTATAAAACGTGTGCAATTCCGAACCTCTCGTAGAAAGTGTATACAATTGATATACAATTATATATTAATACATAAGTGTACCTAAGTGAAAAGTGGCATTAGAAAATACAATTGCTTTTCGGACAATAGCAACCAAACGATCTACAGGAACTATAGGCAAGGTTTTGTCAAATGCACATGCAATTTAAAATGTCAAACCAAAAATGAATGTGTAAAAAAAAACCAATATTTTATGAACTTCAGAATGTCGTTCATCAACAATATGCTGCAATAAAAAAATTTAAAAACAAAAAATATTGTTTTATTAAACAATAATCTAAACTTTATACTTAACTTAACATATACCATATAATCGGCGTTCCAAAGAAATGTTATAAATTGTATGAATTGCCCTAGGTATAATTTAAATTAACATTAAAATATAATACATTGCCGAATTGCTCTAGGGATTCTATAAAAAGCCAAGGATTTCTATAGGATGCCCAGGATTGCTGTAGAAAGCCTAGGATTTCTAAAGAATGCCTAGGATTGCTGTAGAATGCCTATATACGGCCGGTAACGCGATTAAACTACGACCATCGTTGCGGTGCACAACTAGCGTAAAGGTGTCGCGGCGCAGGAATATTGTCGGCGTGTTATATAAAAATAAAATAGTGCACGCATTGAAACGAATGGGCGCGCGCACACCCCGGGGGGGGGGGGGCGGATATCGCGAAAGTCGGCGCGCGGAAAACGCATAATAATACGCTATATACGTACGGCTCGCGCTACTATTGTACGCCTTGCCCACTAAACCGCGGTCAAGTACAATAATAATAATAAGTGCGAATGCAACTTGTTATTTTTCCGTGTCGAATAATTGACCCGATAAGGAACAATTGACGTTCGCAGCCGGCCCCCGTCGTCGGTACGGCGAGAAAATAACGGTCGTGTGTACTACAACTCGCAGCCATTTGCATAATATTACAATATTGAAATGCGCTTTTTTTTTTTTTTTTAAACACAATTTATCGTAATGGCGGGCGCGCACAAGTGTACGCATCCGACTCAATCCGAGCGTTGAAATATTTCGCGCACGACAACGGCGCGTGTGCGTGTATTCAACACGACATTACTGTGTACGTACGTAATATAGCTGCGGTCCGGGACCCTCGTACAGCTGATAGTTCAAGACACCTTAGCTCGGGTTTCTACGCTATGCTCTACACTCGAAGTTCCTTGTGAACCTCATGACCATATTACTTCCAGTTGCTTCTATCCTTGGTTTGACCGCTTTAGCTGAGCGTCGACGCATCGCTGGCGATACATTTCTCGCCGGGTTATTGAACAATGACAACGATTCACCAGTCCTACTTTCCGAAATCCGTTTTAAAGTTACATCGAACCCTTCTCGTTACACTGCCTCCTCTTATGTCCCGCACTCCAAAGGCGCCATATGTCGAATGCCAATGCAGATCCTGCCTTTAACGGCTTGTTATTCATTTGATTTCATATTATTTCTGTTAAAAGATTTTCTTTTGTTTGTGCATAAATTGTAATCTCAAATGTTTTATGTTTAAAAGGGCCCTGCCCGTATAGTTATAATTACATAATAAATATATACTACCTACTACGCCTACTATACGTTGTTTCTGCTAAGGTTATTCAGCGAAATTCAAAATATAATATGCATACTAGTATTTCAAGTGTATAAGTGTATTGTTAAATCAATAATAATGGTAAGGGTAACTAATGGAGACTACCATGATTAAGTACGATAATGTGTATAACCAAGACTTAAAATAAAACTTTGACATCGGCACGGCTGCACGGGATCGAACTTAGACCCTGGTTCTGCGACGAACTTAGACCCCCCCCCACCAACACATAAAAACCCTGGCTACGCGTACCTAGCGCCTGCTATTCCTACGCCGCGGCCGTAAATACGACGAACGTAAAAGTATAATATTCGACACGGATTTCTTTTCCAACGTTTTTCGAAGTTTTATTCTTTTCGCACGATAAAATATATTCCGTTATAAGCTCGACGGCTAAATCGCACGCGCGCCCGCAGTCATCGCGCGTTATATCATGATGATGATATATTGCGTTATCACGGCCGACTTTCCGGAAATCTTCTTATACTCGGCGGGAAAAAACAGAAACGTAATAAGCGCTTGTCAAAACCAATTTCAAATGTCACACGGTGTGTATAATATTGTCTTTTGTTCGATAATTTTTCCACACACTACGTGCAAGTATGTGCGCACGGGAAATTCGCGGAGATAAACGCGTTTCTCGCTTCCGTAAATCGACGACGGCGCGTATTTTCGGGGGCGCGAGCGCGGGTTTTCCCGTTCCGTCAGCGTCGATTTACGCGGCCCCGGCACGAACCGTCACTCTATCGATTTTTTTTTATTTCTTCTCGTCGCAGCACAGACGTGTGGAATTTTGATTCACAACCCCGGTCGACGTTTTCGAGCGCGTACGCTCTGTACCGCGACGACGTTTGTGAAAAAAAAGAAACGTTTTTATACGCTGCAGATATCGCGTGTGCTGCGCGAGAAGGAATAACTAATGAGTTTATATGTACGCAACCACAACACCAATCGTCGCCGCTGCTAACGCGCAAAACCGCGAAATTCGTCGAATCGCAAATGTTCAGTAACTGCCTTTTTTTTAACGCTGCTATTAGCATTTTTATCTCTTGAATCCTGGTGCGCGTACGACGTTTTTTTATACGATTGTAGCATACGTATGTAACCGCGCAACTCCGTTTCAAGCATATAGTTATTGCAGCGACTAATAGGTTCGTATATTATATATTCCGATGTAGTTCCGCCTCTACTGGGAGGTCTTTTCAATAAGTTATTTCTGTTCTTCTAGTCACTATGCTTGTCAATTGAGCTTTTTGTCCTTTATTGCGACGGATTGCCGAAATGAATAAGTATGTAAAAATATAAAAACGTCGGACGAAACGCCTATGTCGGGTGAGATATATAGGGTTGGGTTTTTAAGCTTGAAACCATTACCGTTGTACCATTGCTCTCGAAAAAAATGATTTTGAGTGAAAAATCACTTTTTAATTTTTATTCCTCAAAGACAGGTAGGCAGGATGAACTTTTAATCGAAAATGTCAACTGCCCATAGTCAGCATGAATTTCCTTGAAATATTTCGAAAATTATGAAATATCGATAAAACGTTAGTATACAAGTAACCATTTTAGTTTCAATTGTTCGTGTCACTACGACAGCCAAATTAACTACCAAATAACTAATATATTACCGTAATGGAATAGTACGTGACAAAATAGGTACTCGTTTTACGCAAAATATAAAAAAGGTTCATAATTATATGATACACTATCGCAGCAATATTTATCTCGCTGATGCCACGACACTCGCTCTATACGTATAGATAACATTTTATTATTATACATAATATATGCAATTATATAATTTGTAAAAATGTTCAAAAGGGTCTAACCCGTTTATAATCGTGAAAATAAAAAATATGTATGCAGCAGTGGCGATTCGGCAGCTGCCATATTATATTTGTATAATATATACGGTGATCAAAGTGGACGTTGGAAGCCGGTTAGGTTAGGTTACGCGTCCCTCTGGAAAATTATGATCCGAAAATTATAATCTTTATACTATTATAATATCGTGATTTTCACGAAAACAATGTACAATTATAACAGATTTTCACGCGCAATTAAAAACAATATATTTTCTAATAAAAAGGCATCGCACCGTTGTATTATATCCTTATAAAGTGTGACACGTAGAGTATTTTTGTATTTTGTAATATCTTCTCCGATCTTCTCGCTAATTCAGAGCCGCTTCGACCGTTGATTTATATTTTATACTTAAGCATAACCATTACGTTGCGCGATAGTTACTGCAGTCGTTTGGTCCACGCAATTCGGTATGTATAAACGCGTGTTGTTCGTACGTATAATATTAAATTCAATATTTACTCGTTACCTGCAGTGGCATAATGGCGTGTTATTGCACTGTATACGTGTACGTATTTGTACATCTATTAAGCGCAAAGTCCGATCTGATCACCATTTATTTTTAAGCGGCTACGAAAATCGATTCAACTGCGTGCGATTTACATTGTATAATGGTATATAAATATATATTTTTTTTTTTCAATCGTGTTCGAGTACGGTATCAAATGTTCAGAGATACGGTCGATAAATTTATAGTTTCACCGCATCTCGGATGACAATTATCTCATTAAACAGCTGATTTCGATCTTACATTATTCAACTTAAGTTATACAACATTTCATACGCGTTTATTTCCACAGTACTTATACACTCGTATACTTGACCTAACCTAACTAAACAGTCTAAATACTATTGTAGCACAGGTGTCAAACTGCATTTTAAGTACATATATTATACAATGTATACATATACTTCGCACTTTCGCTCTCTTTGTAAAGTATAATCAACCAATTAAAATTGCAATTATACACCCATATGGCCTTATACATATAGACGTGAACATTTTAATTCGTTGCGATTTATATCGATACGATCGGATAATGCTCGGTAGACACTTGTAAACTCGTAAAGCATATATACATTAGGTAGTTGTTATGTTAAAATATTCAGGTTTTGAAAATTACGACCAGTTTATATAAAATATATTCTTTTATGTTTTGTTATTTTATTGAGAATATTAAATGATATCATAAACGCTATCAGACTATATATATTATATATATGTACGTGATTTAATGTTATTTTTACGACGGACTTGTGCATAATGCGGTAAGTCGGATGCGCTGATTTCTTTTTTAATCAAAACCAATTAAATACCAATAACTTTAGAACACACTGAAAACACCCGTGAAGAATGTCAAATAAAACGATTGATGTATTTTATTCTGCAGATATGATACCGGATTCTCAGACATGCAGCGTTATAATACAACGTTGTACGACAGATAAACGACCCTTATACAACTCTACGGCCGTAACTCAACTATTTTTAACACTAAATTTGCATCTCGAGTTCGCGTTTACCAACGTATTAAATTTGTATATTAACCACTGCAAGTGTATAATACACACTGCACACTGAGATAATCCTCTGGCGGTCGATTATGTAACACCATGTGTTGCGAATGTTGCGAATTTGCGATGTAACAGTACGCGGAAAACTCAAATTTACCGTGCACGCGGGTTCGCACTACAAATACTATATCAACGTTTATTTCGACCAAACCGTACCACTGGAATAGTGAAACGTATAAAATAGTCGGTCACAATGCAAATGCTCGCACTCAACTTAATCCATTAGTTTAATTCGCCCGTAACGTTGCAGTACAGGCAAAACGTAAGCACATGCTCCAGACCGTCGCACATAATGATAATATTTCGAGAGAAAAAACTCGAGAACGATCAAAACTCTGTACGCGAGAAAACGCGCTGTCGTCTATTTCGTCAACAAGACCTTTTACCCGCACAGTATATATTATACGTATACAGGCACAACCGTATACCACAATTGCTTGTAAGAAACCGTGCTCGTAATGTTTTCATAAGCGCGGCGATTTTTCAAAATCTGTCAATTGATGTACGTCGCACCAGCAGCTAATAATATATTATTGTTGTACACTTGTTACACAATGACGAGACTGCGATTGAGTACCTATAGGCCTATAGGTGCCGTAGTATTTTTCCTTTCAGAATTTTTTACTTGAACTTTGCACGATTGGTTTATAATTCCGAACGCTGCTCTTACATAATAATCTCTCGACTTTTTAATTAATTATCGTAGTTACTACCAGTAAATGATATACATATCGGTTTCGTACGCTAGAAATGCAAATGCAGTGTCACTACAGTGACGTTTCCGAACGGTTGCATTTATGCGTACATATAATAGACGTATAATGTACATATATAAAATAAGTCGTTTAAGACCGGCTGCGGCTTTAACTGCAAATTGTTATGGTCCCGATGAAGTAGCCGGAAGTCCGTGGGCGGCAATTAAGCGCATGTACACTGCGCTGTCGGTTTGTGACTTCTCTTCGCCCGTGCGCCAGAGACCCTTTTACAACGGTTCTCTATATTAACCTTAATTGGCCATTCGGTCGGAGATAAGCAATACCGACGCCGCCGCAGCTGGTGTTTCGGACGAAGAAATCCATTTCACCCTCGAGGGCATACACTACTGTTCCGGGCTTCGAAGCCGGGGAGGAACGAAACTACGTAGAACGCCGACGAAAACTTTCGTGTAAACGCGTTTTGTGAAATAAATATTTTTCGGCCTTCTCGTAGCCATCACATCATACTAGGAAAAAGGTTAGGACATCGACGTATATTATAATCACGCGCAGCATACTTCACGCGGAAAAATGTTGCATAAGGACGCGGGAAATATCTGCGGGGAACGGAAGAATTCAAATTTCGTTCTTATTTTATATTTTCTTCCAATCGACGTTCACGCGGGGCGAAAAACAATCGTAGAAAGTATCATATAGACACACACGAAACGCTATAGACGGGATATGTGCTTATTTTATACATATACGTATATATTATTATATAGATGCATGGGAAACGCTATACGAATTTTTTTTCCCTTTCCAATCGTAATATTGCCGTTTAAATTGCTCGTGCCGCGCACACGGATTCGTCGTCGTACTTATATCTTTCTACATGTACACGCGTAAGGTATTATATATGTTGAAAAGAACAATATTGTTCGCGCTGCACAATCGGCCGTAAACAATTCTTTTCTTTTTCAGGAAATTCAAAATATATATAAACGCACGCGCGCACACACATAATATACATGTGCGAGATTGTTTCCAGCGATTTCAACGCGCCGTTCAAGAACGATTATAAAACTGTAGGAAAAAAAAAACCGTACACATGAAATAGGCCTGCTAAAAAATGCGCGTGAAAAAAAATTCCCGTGCTATTTAAGCAATTTTTCGCCTCGTCCCGATAACTGCCGGTGCACACTATTATGTAGCACGCAACACGAGTTCGTGGAACGTTTACACAACGTGACAGATACTACGGAGTACCGTCCGCGGACATTGATTTATTCGTGCAGAAAATCTTATTACGATTGTATTCGACTAGCAGCGATTGTAGCCGAGTAGGCACATTAGCGCGTCTTCGTTTTTCCAAATAATCGCAACAACGTCATCAGCCTGCATCGCAACAGTGATCCATGCCGCGCCGCCGTATGGATTTTTTCAAACAATAAATCGCTGTTGCGCATGACCAAACGCGTGTTATGATAACATTCAGTATACGTGTTCGTCGTGTGGATGCGGCAATAAATACGCTCTGCGTAATAATTATAATAATAATAATAATAAAATATATTCACAAATACACCGTATGATGATGACGATGACACGGTTGAAATAATTTCGGTCCGAGTCTATAATAACGATTTCGGATAGTATTATTTTCATCGTACGACCGAGTCATTGAAGTGTGTACACACACTATTTCTTTTTCGGCTTCCTAGAAAACACGCGATTGCGCGTACCGCAGTTTTCGACGACGAATACCGACCGGAAACCGTTCGTCTTATTCAGCCGCAGCACACGGAATTATTATTTATTAGATTATCCAGTGCTCCGACCGACTATGGGGTGTCTGCGTCCACGTCGACAGTAATACGATCAACCCGAATATTGTCGACGTGTAACCAGTGTTGAATCCAGGTATACATCAGGGAGGGCAACTGCCCCCCCCCTGAAGTTTTGTTTGCCCCCCCCCCTGAAGTTTTGTTTGCCCCCCCCCCCGGTTAAATGTCACTAAATAAATGATTTATTTATTAATGAAAAAATTTGAATGGTCCAGGTGCATATTACACGGCCCGTGATTATAAGATTATAAGTTTTTTATGTTTGTTGCTTCACAGAAAGTTAAAACAAACGGATATCCAATAACTGACCTTCTTGAAGCAAATACTGGTTATGAACATCTGAAAAACTTATCAGAATCCATTTTATGTATTCCAATAGGAACGCCTACCGTAGAAAGATCATTCAGTGCGATGAATAGAATTATGACAAACCTTCGCAACCGAATGGGACAATATACTCTTCAATACTGTATGAAAATAAGTATAGAAGGTGATGAAGATCCGTCAATTGAATATGTCGAAGAGGTGATAGATTTATATGCAGCAAAAAAAACTCGCCGCATACGCTTTAAATGATAATATTAATTATACATTTTTTAAATATTAAATAATTTAAATTGTTTTTAGAAGCTTAAGTTCAATTATATCAATTAGGTAAATAAAGTAAAATTTGTTAATTTGTATTATATTAATTCCACATCTCATAGTGCCCCCCCCCCTGGAAAAAATGTCTGAATTCAACACTGCGTGTAACGGCACTTGATCCGTAATAGCTAATAATCGTTATATTCGTATAGAACGCACGTTAAACGGTACAGCGGACAACGACGCGTCAACAGAAATGCGTTTCGGTCGACGGTTTATTTTCGAAATCCGCTTCGGATGGGCGACGTAGTGTCTAAATCTGACGGGCGGGAAAAACGCTCGCCGGCCTGCTGCATTACCATCACCTCACCGGCTAGCCCGATTCGTTTTTTTTTCTGATTTCCGACGACCGCGGCCGGTGTATACGATGAGTCGGAGTGACGTTTCCTGTATACGTGCATCGCAGCGTACCGTATTTCAGGACCTTTTTCGTACAGTCTCTTGACAATAATATTTCATCCCCTGTTTGGCCTTTATTTTTCTCCCAACGCATCTCTAATATATTATATACCCCGAAGTTACGATGTCCATACGGTACACGTGACGACCTTATTTTCCGGCATAAAGGGCGTTTTAGCGCCCTGCATAATACTGCAGCAATATCGTATCCGTATATAGCTGCAAACACTTATGCGCCAAAATCAGCGGTCGTCATCGGCAAGCTCATCGGGTAGCCGCACGCTAATTCTTGAGATATGGGACTGCTAGGATGAATTTTCTTCGTACACGTCTGTAGTTTGTCTGACTAAAAATGTCATTTTTCATATCATATCAATTATACATAAATTGAGTTTGTCGTTAATTTAAGTTATTAGCGTCATACATTTTTCAACCATTGGTTACTAATTGTTGTCACTAAAGGTAAATTAGTATCATAAGTATATACATCTAGGTTTACGCTAAACATTCATTGAGCGTTTGGCAATATTAATCGAATTTCACTTTACTCCTCCGTCACATATTTCTTAGCGCTAAAACTATAAATTAGTGGTCTAACGATCGAAAAATTCGCGAAAAACTATGGAAACATACGGTTTGCGAATATTGTCTCTTAGTGCACTAAACTAAAGCAGTGCTGCTCACTTGAAACCCTAGATGGGCAATATGCATTATGTACCTGCCACGGATCGCTTATAAAACACAATAATTGTTGTTCATTCTATATAATGACTTCGAAGCAGTGCGAAAAAACCCAATAATTATAGCAAAATTCTGTTATTTTAAGTTTGTTTTTCGAAATGGCAATTTTAAACAACAATGTCACTTATGAATTATTCTTTTTTTAGTTCATTTTGATCATAAAACACATTATTATTTTAAGTACATACGAATCCTGTCCATACGTTTATTTTTTTTTTAAGCGAATTGTTGGTTTAAAAAATATAAGTATAACGGTTTTGGCGATATTTTCTGACCATGAAAACAGAACGATATTCACTGTTGAAAAAAAAACGTTTATATTAGAATTGATATATATTATTTTCTCATATACGTGAAACAACCTTACGACGTCATGGGAGTAACTTTTCATTTCAAGTGCTTGTAATATTGCGTACGACTGATGCACACTATACGAGTATAAGCTATATAGGCTATATAGCATAGGCAGCATGACAGTTTGAATTATTAGCTATAAGTTTCATTGCGTAAGTAAAAATCAAAACTTTCTACACAGTATTTGTTTATGCTTTAATCGGCGTGGGTCGTTTGTCGTTATATTCTATTATGTGTTTATGTTTACTTTGATTCGGTTGGTCTGTAAGAGTAAATTAATTTAAAACAATATTTATGGGTATCCAGTTTTCTTCGAAATCGATATAAATATATATTCCCTATGCCCTATGGTGAAGTGGACAGCCGTTATATTTAACGACATTTAATATTATGTAAATGAGTTCAATAACTCGAACGTATATGACATCAACGAAATCGTTTCAAAAGAGAATTTCATTAACTCTTAAAAATTTAAATATTGGACGTTTAATTATTCTTAGACGGATCGAAAACAACGTCGAATCTACTGCGGGGACACGTCGAAACCAAACAATACACAACAACAAAAAAAAAAAAAAGTAAAAGTATATATATATATATATATTTTTCTATTAACATGATAAAACAGTCGAGTTTTTTGTTGCATAGAGTCAAGTCGACCCATTACCCTATAAACATTCACATGTTAATAATAAACGAATGAAAAGTAACCACTCTTATACGCCACCATGAAACCTACAATACGACCGTATACTATTACGTTTGGGAATTATGTGCACTCATGGCGGTTTATTTATCGTTGAAATCCATTAACAACAATGTTGTAATCTTACCGTTCTCATATTTGTGTATTAGAATTTGGAATCGTCCACGTTTGCAGGCATTAGGATCAAAGAAATACTATTCGGGGAGAAAAATAAATTAGAGTATATACATATCACCGCAGTCATTAGTATACTCATCCCTGTATCGGTAAGATTACGAAAAATAAACAAAGTCAAATATGACGGACATTTTTTTATACCAGTATAAGTTTGCTTTAGTTATTAAGTACCTAATTTTTGTTTTCCTTAATGTTCCGTCAAAATTGATTTTGACGGAAAACGTGCCGCAAAACATGAAGCGGTTGCGAAACACCGGCTAAGGTCTTCAATGTTAAAACGACTGCATATTTTAGTATGCAAATTAAATTAAAAGAAAATAGGACAGAACCGAATAGTTCGAGAAGAGGACAGGAATCCCATGAAATGTTGACATTTATTGAAAATGTACCTATAAATTGTTTTCTGAAGGAAACTGTGGGTTTCTCGTCGTGGTGACGCGGATCTCCACGGCAGCTGATTAACCAGTTGAAATCAATGAAATTACAAAAATATTAACGCACCTCCGGTGTAACATTTTTAATGTAGAAGTTACAAGATGCACCAAAACGTTTGGAAGAGTCGCTTACACTATTTGAAAAACGATGACAAGTGAAAAGCAAAATTACTTAATGCGACGCATACGCGAGAGCAAAACCATGTATGACACATTCATAGCGTATTATAATACTGTATGGCGTATGCGGTTTGCGGAATTTCAAGTATTACAAAAACCCGAGTCGCGATTCATATCGTAAATGGGTTTTGGGACTGTAATTGGATTTATATTTTTACAGCGCACGACAACGAGTAGAGTCGGTGCGCAATGGTATAATAATATATAATATTATGTCATTGTGTTTAACGATTCGTCGTGTGTCCCGTGCGTGCGGTGTACATGTGTATAATACTATAATATGGTTATCATAAATATCACGTACGCGCATTAACGACGAGTACGATCGGAAACGAATTAAAGAGCCGATATCGTTTCGCAATATGGTAATATTCAGGTTGTGCGGACGAAAAACGTTAATACACAATGTACAAACACGTGCGGCGGTATCTCATATGTATCAATATTATTACTGGTGTCGAATATTAAAGGGGAAAATTAACCCGACGGGTTTCGGGTGAAATTATACACAACGATGTGTGCGTGTGCGTGAGTGTGCGCGTGTCGGCGATAATTAATGTCAAATATTGTCTCGTTGAAAAACGACAACACCCGTACGCGTAAAATAATGTTATTAAGGTCGTTATAATAATACGCATGGTACTTATAGGTAGTATTGGCACAACGATAATTCGTATGCAGTGAATTATTAGCAGGGCCGCAAGGGTAACAACCATACGGCTTGTACTTTGCGAAATCTACCCATCGGCTGAAACAACAATATCGTTACGTCTGGTCTTTACTCGCATGCACAATATACACGTACAACATCCATTGTAATAATAATAAAACAACCCCCCCCCCACCCGAAACGATTTCGTTTATTTATTTATCTCGACAATTCCCGAACGCTTAGGTTCGCCGTACGGTAACACGAAATAAATAAGCTGTAAATCGACAAGCATTATACAACACTCGGTAATTACTAATCAATACTATTACAATATTTATATATCGTTGGTAATTCACTTGAGCGCTACGCGCTTAACAGTAATACGTATGTAGAATTACCAATATCCATTATTTCTTTCCCGAAACTGTCACCGTAGACCAGGCGCGGATCCAAGGGATGCCTCCTACACGAATCAGGGAGAACTTGGTTAAGGATGGGGAAGAAAGATTTCCCGAGTTGGCTCTTGTGAATATTCATAAAGATATAAATATTCACAATATTGACAATGAAAACAACATGAAGTTTAGAATCGAGTAGGTCGATATAGATTTACAAATACATTACTTATCAGTTACTTACTGTAGTATGATTTGAATATGAACATATTGAACAACGTGGTTATTATTCAAACGATATCTTTATTCTCATAAATAATCGTTATTTGTTCCACCGAAAAAGTGACATAAAATATTACTGGGGGAGCGTTTAAAGTGTGCCTATCTTTTTGTTCAGTAAACATGTTCTTTGTGAAAAACTCTCGAAAACTTTGCCCATTGGGCTTCGCCAAATCTTGCGCTAGCCTTGACTAGGGAAAACGCAGGACTTTTCAACATATCGTGGTATATAATTTCAAAACATTAACACTGATAAATGACGAAAGATTTAATAATATTTAAACCGGATACGTTGTACTAGGGTATTCTTTGGTATCGTTACTTACTTATTAGTTGTTTTATTCTATACGATAATAACTGCAGCAGTCACTTTTACTGCTTTTACTATACGCGCCAGCACGCGGACGAACCTTTATTAAAACTTGAAATGTCCTATTCGCACACCTCGAAGTATTATTAAAACCAGACGATAATGTTATACACTCACACCACTCGCACATTTATACGAGAACCGTGAAAACGGAATATTTAATGATTGAAAACCTTTCACGGTGCCGATACCGCGGGTACGCGGGGAGGCGATCGAATATCTAATTGAATCTTTCCATTTGCATTTTAGCGGCTGCTCGAACCTCGGAACAATGGTGTCGGCCAACGACGGATTTCAAAATTACCGCGTAGGTTCCCTGGATATTTTTTTTATTATTAAAAATATATACGACCGTACACGAGGCAGGACGTAGGGTCGCGCGGCCGGCTACGGGGCCACGCGTTTCGTTTAGTATTATTATAACGTACACGCGGTGAAGTGCTTCGGAAAAAATGATTTTACGTGAAATAATAACGCGCGAAATGTAACGACGTATGATTTATTTTGATTTATTTTTACTCGGTGCAGTGTGACGCGACGTTTTTGGAAACGAAAACGTTTCGTCGAATTCCTCATTACAATACAAATAGTTCATTAACCGTACGTATACCGTACATATACTCCAGAAAAAACAAACGCAATAATCATTTTATCAGACTGCTAAAAATTAAAATTTCCTTTTCTGAATATACATGACCTGCAGATGACAATTGGAAACTAAACAATTGATTCCCGAAAATGTGATGCACCGATAAATCAACAACGCACTGCGTTGTCAGCTAACGCTTGAGTTTAGAATATTTCGAAAATAGTGTGAGCGCATAGTTGACACTTTGACAGTATTTCGAAAAGCGCAATGGGTAAAAGGACAAGGTAGTAAAGTGACTTACTGTGCTGTTTAAATTAATGCGTAAATCAAATGCTCGGTGACTAGTTACTACAGAAACGTAGAAGCAAAGTTTCGTGCGATCTGCGCATTATTACCGCCAATGTCTGTGCGTAATCGTCGATCGTTCAAGCGCCATCGAAATAATAGCTTACTTCGCCATATTCTTTTCCCGGGCATCTGCGGCGCCATGGCTCTCTGCGTTCTCTTCGAAACAATCGTTTTGTTCCAAGTACGAGCTCGAGTTCGACACGTCCGTTAGGTGATTCGGTTAACGGTCCGCTAGACTTTAACCCGTTTATTATTTTTACCTTTCGCAAGACTGACATGCATTCACGCGGACGAACGGAGTATGGACTATGTTGATGAATGTTAGACTACTACTATGTCTGTTTTTGTACAATGCGCTAGACGTGCTTCCATACTTGGGGTCCGTGACTACTGTTTCTTTTTGTATTTGACACAATCATCACTGTAATATTTCTACGTTTCGTGATTGGGCGTTTTTTTCGGAAACACAGGCGATTTCAGTGATTCAATTAGTTCAAAAACAATTTAATATTTAACTATATATTATTTTGTTAAACATTCTTATTTTTATTTTATACACTTTTACACAATAAATTATTTTTCCGATTAGTTAATGCATACCTCTTAAAAATTGTGTCTGTATTTATTTTATTTATTTGGTCTCTTTCAAGTTTCAATGTTTATCGTAGATAGATTGTAAAAACCATTTTGCTCCATATCAGTTCTAAGCCAGTGTTTTACCTTTCTCATGACTGAAAATGGCATTTTATACTTTGTATTTACCGTGGGCGATATAAATGAAAAAAGGTAAACTAAATAATTTTGTAACTTTATTTATATAATTTATTAATTTATAGATTTGTCTGAAACTCTAAAACATTTTGCATGGAAAAATCTTGGAGTAATAAGTATCTAGATTCTAGACCTTAGGGCCTGGGCTTGCCCAAAATCGAAATGAACATTAAAAACACAACGTTGACTTCAATGGGCAATAACCAATTGGACAATTATTCCAATTTCGGTATCAACAACAATAATTTAATAAAAATATTATATAATTATAATAGTATCAAAGGATTATTATAATTGAACAAAAGGTAAATGGAAAAACCTGCGTCGATAATAAAAGTGATTATGAAAACGACCACTGGATTATGGCCGTAGAGCTTATCGGAATATTATATAATGATAATAATGTGGTGCACGTATAAAAAATAACTGCCTATAAATACTAGTTACATCGTTCGATATCCAACTCATTACGTTCGAATACAGTTTATCGATTTGGATTTCAATATACTTGTAAATTGCTAAATCGTTATTATAATTAATTACAACCGGGGTGAACACGTGCATACAATAGGTACAGGTACCTCGTGGCAAACGGTATATAAATCGCGGTAGTCGTGTACGTCCCGTATAGTAACAAAATACCTGTCCGTTTGTGTTATGATCAAAGTAATGGCATTTCTTGAACACAATAAATTTTCGGTCGTAATTTTTCCGTGCGCACGCGGTCAAGTCAACGTGTGGACACGTCTCGGACTCGCAGTGTAATGGTATCAGGTAGTGATGGGCACAACCGAATGAAAACTATCGAACTAATCGATAGTTTAAAACTATCGAATTAGCCGATAGTTTAAAACTATCTAGTTAGTACTATCGACACCATCGAACTATCGGATACCATCGAACCATCGGTTTTCATCGAACTATCGGTTTTCATCGAACCATCGGTTTTCAACGAACAATCGGTTTTCATCGAACAATCGGTTTTCATCGAACCATCGGTAATGATCACGGTTGTACATAGTATCTACAGCCGTGGTAATCATATATCTGTTATCATCGAATTATCGAAATAATATATCTGTTTATGTTAATCAAATTATCGATGAGAAATAAATTTGAGTGACAAATGACAATGATTCTAACATATATATATTATGATAACTGATTTTTCACGGTTTGTGACGATTAGAGTGACTACTGAGTACTGACTACCTTTTCGATTTTTTCCAATCTCAACTATTCTGTTAGTCTCATTAGTCATTATGTCAAAAAAATACAATCAATTGTATGGAAATATTTTAAAAAGGATGTCAATAACCCCACAACGGCCTTCTGTATGTTGTGTAAAAATGCATACAAAAGATCTTCAGGGACCACTAATTTGTTAGAGCACCGTCATCTTAAGTTTTATTTCTTTATAAACTTGAGACTTGAGATCCCACTTGGCCACTTTTGAGTTCGGACTAGTAAAAAACTCACTACGAAGAGTCAAACTACAGTCAATATATAAAAACGCAACAGTTTATTCGGATAATGCAATTACAATTAAAAATAAAATATATAAATACATACAAAAGCCCCGGCGCTGGACTCTCCGGGCTCATGTTAGAATAAAACTATCGAATACTTGGTTCGACCGTTCGATGGTTCGAATAAAACTATCGAATACGTTGTTCGATGGTTCGAATAAAACTATCGAATACGTTGTTCGATGGTTCGAATAAAACTATCGAATACTTTGTTCGATGGTTCGAATAAAAACTATCGAATAATTTTTCCGATGGTTCGAATACTTTTTCGATAGTTTCGATAGTTAAAATTATTCGTTCATGCAATTATTCATTCGAATAATTATTCGATAGTTTTACATAATCTATCGAATGTAGTCGATAGTCAAAACCATTCAGTTGTGCCCATCACTAGTATCAGGTAAAGGTCCAGTTAAATGCAATATCGTGTTCGACGTTAAAAGGTTCGGTACTATTCATCGGAAACGTGTTTTTCCAGTTAATTATTTAAATGGTTCGAGACGAAAAAAAAAAATTAACAAAATGTAAATGAGCAATGTGCACCAACGACGGTGAGGACGAGTTAAGTGGGTACGGGGACCTCTCCGGCTTGTTAATCTGGTTTTCAGGCAGCCGGGCTGTGCGTTGAAGTCGTCAAAACTCCCAAAACTGTTTTAGGACGAAATTATTCAAAAAGAGAATGATTATACGGGAATATAAAACTTTTCGTGCAGCCGACGACGTGCATTTGTTTTTCAAAAATTACAGTATCGCTCGAGATTCATATCTCGACCACCGCCGCGAACGACAAAACGGCACTGCATTGTTAATTGAAAATTGAAATAGTAAATTTTCACATATAATTTGATTAAATTTAAAAACACACGACACCGTTTTTTACATCGCTCATCGCGGTACAAGCAGTAGGTACCTACATATTACATAATATGTTCGTCGGCTTTGACGCGTTTATAATGTAGAACACCTAGCACTCTGTTACGTTTCTACCTTTTTACGGTCCGCCGGAGTGATTCGAAATAATTCCAATTATAGTTAATGCGCCTAACACAATGATTGGTACCCTCGCGGCGTGGGCAGAGTGAAGAATTTATCATCACCGATTTCAGATTTTAAAAGGCAAAATGTATCGGGCTTTCTAATAAAACCACCCAAGTGATTTAACTAAAACGCGATTCCCATGAAACTGAATTCCGGCAGAAGTCGACCGAGACGATTTCTCAACGACGGATTTATTGTCCAACTCTTTTAATACATTTATTTTTATCATTACGATTACTATTGTTCGACGATGTTGAATTTCTTCTAATAAAATATGGATACGTGGTAGATGCACGATTTTTAAAATGATACTATTGAATAATTACACTACAATACAATAGACTAGTTTACGAACAGAACATGAATGCTGTATTAATTAGATGTCACAGTTCACACGCACAACCAGAATCCCGCCACTATCGGGTTCACCTGTATTCGTGAATTAAGATATATTTTACTATAGACAAATTATGAAAAAAAAACACAAACGCTAACCGACACGCGACGACGTTAAGAACTTTAAGACATTTAGTCAGTAATAATATTTCGTACGATTCACTTTTCATACTGAGAGTATTGATAATAATAATAATGACCGAAATGATCCCGCAAATTCGAATACGTAAAAGCATAATAATTGTATACATTTTCCATTCGAACCATTTTTTTTTCTTATAAACGAAATGAATCCGTTCCAAACGAGTTGGTTGTATTAATGATTTTATATTATTCATAGATTGTAAACAAAAAAATACACACACACACATCCATTAATAAAGTATTTAATGCTAAACCGAGTTCTCTTTAAAAAAAAATAACGAGACCGGTACTTGGATGAAGCGTTTGTTTTTGAAATATTTCGCGTTTTAAAGTTTTATATTAATGTATTAGGTAAGTAGTTGCGTTCATTGAAGCGTTGTCAAATAAAACGTCCATCTTAAATCGCAATACCACAATAATGATGTTACATAATTGAAAATTTCTATATTATTTAGGTATTGTTTGTCTTGTATCTGTTTGATGAGTCAGTTAAATAACAATTACAGTACACGATTTCGGTTTGTAATAAAATGACAACCTATGCATATTATATCAAACACGTTCATTATTACGGTTGTAATTTTTACTTACCTGCACTCGTCGCGAAATCGATATTATCATATTTTATATGCGTATTGGTATGATATAAGACGCGCACTGTAAACAACAAAGACAACGTCGAGGTTTGGCTTTTTTTTTAATAACTATACGCGCTCCTTTCGCAAACCCACGTGTTTAATTCGATATCATCCATTGTACGCGCGAACGAATAAAACTGTAGTGTGCAATTTTCATATTTTTATTATTCTCGTGAAATTAATCCCAAGCACTTACTGTCCGAAAATTAAAATCAAACCGCGATACCATACTATACACGAAACGTAAATTCTACCGCAAGCTAATTAATTATGTGACTGGTGCAGGTATAACATCCAGTCATATATCTGCACACACGGTATCAGGCTCCCGCGGTGTTTGTCATAGCCGGCGGACGTAATAATAGCTGTACTACGCGTATATAATATGTATACTGATATTGTATATTATGCGCTTACATTATAAATATATGTACGGCAGTGACCGCTGGTCGTGGATCTAAGCGCGCTGCGGTTGGCTGTCGAACGTGTTTTGCTGGACAAAGTGAGGGATCGCTTACAATAAGGGATAAGGGACGTGGCTCCACGCACGTCATCTTTTTGCCGTTACGTTAATTCGAGTCCCGACGAAACATATTATAGGTACCGCCGATGAGAAATAAAACAGGATAGGGTATAAATAATAGGAAATGGCATTGACTTAATATATTATTTCTCATAACCGTATCAGCAAGTGAGTGGACACACTATACAGATAAATAAGTCAACCTGATACGGATTCGAGTAAAAGTGTTTCTACTATATCAACCTACATTACGTTATAATTTCATTTCAAATTATTGCTCAGTATCTGTATCATTACATTATAAGTGCTCGTATAAGAAAATGAATACAAAAATCGCCGACGGGTTTTATGTACATTTTTTTTTATAGATTATGCCTACACATAAATCGCGCAATTATCAACGAAAACTTTCGAAATCGCAATAATATATATAGAACTTATAAGGTGCGCGTGAAAGGAAGTACTGCAAAAGTAGTGGCCCGTATGTAAGTTAAACGAGGACTTAACGTTATAACTTGTAATATTATGGTTTAGTGAATGAGAAACGAGGTGAAAACTAAGCGCATGTACGCACTTATATTATGTATACATTTGAATATGGTTCGAAAAACAAACGCTGAAAGGCCAATGTCTCTAGGTCATAGACTTTAGAATGAGTCTATTACAAGGTTTAAATCGATTTAACTATACCATACGATGTTATTGCTCGCGGTGTGTCAGATTAAATCGGTAAAAAAACAATGACAAGTCCATATTTTTACTACTCGTTTTTTAATTAAATTTTATAACTCTTCAGTTGAGTATCATGATCGATCATGTTCGATAATAGTCCAGTTGTATATCTGTGCTTTCTGTGTTTGTTATAAAAGTTGTTGATCATACATGTACCGCATCTATTTGAGTTACTATAAATAATATAATTGCTTTTACTATTGTCCTGCATATTGTATTCGCTAAAATAAAAAATTAACGCACAAATAGATGTTTTATTTTATTACGGATTAAAAAAACAAAAAGAAACAAACAACTATAATATTTTGTTCAAATAATGTCACAATAGGTGTAGTATAGCAGTGTACGTGTTTTCACACATTTTTTATTCTAACTCTCATTTTTTCGCTTATGAATTTATCGTGTACAAACTAAATATTTTAGTGCTGGCGCGGGTATAAAACTTTCGCCATTTCGACAATCCTCGAACTTTGCTTCGACTCTCGTTTGTCATTAAATTGAACATTTTTCGTGTACCTCCACCGTACTGTGTATATAATGTATATAAAAGTCCTTGTTGTTTTTCTTTATGTACGCCGATGTTTCGTAATTTTGAAATCCCAACACAGAATGTAAAAAAAAGTTTGCCGGTAATTCTGACAAAGGGCCAGGGGGAAACTTAATAACCCCTCGACGCGCGCAAACGAAAGGAATTCTTTTTAGATACTTTTTTGCTGTTTTTTCCTCGGGAGAAGAACTTAGTGACAGATCGACAAAACAAAACTAATTCTAGCCGCAAATTGAACTGAAAGAAAGGGGGCAAAACTTTCCGAGCCCTCAACCCCTAGGGGGAAAATCCCCCATAGTCGCATTTTATTCATTACTAATACATACGCGGCGGAGAAATGTCTAATAGAATTATGAAAAATGTACCTTTTTCTCCGCCGAAGGTTCTTAAGTAATTTAAAATAATTTCTTGTCGTAACTCGTAGCGATATAGACATAGATTCATAAAGACTTTCTGACAACACACCTATATATAATCATAGTAATTTGTTTACGAAAATAAATCTAATATACAAGATATAGATATACACATTTAAATTATAGTAGTACAAATGACTAAAAATTATAATGCATAATTATAATAAGACAACTATAAAGGAAACAACTAACTATCAATTGAGATATAACTATACAACCATATACGAGGTGATTTCTTACGTTTAAGGATCACCCCTTATTGATGCTCAAATTATGCATAGTTTCTAATTCTGATTTTGGAAAATGTATATTACGTACAAGAATACAATTGGTTATAAATATACTCGAATACAAAGGTTTGTGTGCCTCTTAACAAAAATATTCTGTATTCCTGTGGCATGATCAACATTTGATTTTCAAATAGGAAAACCATAATTTTTACTCAAATAATTATTCGATTAATTAAATTTCTGGAATTTTTGATTAACCTAAAGTCAACATTTAAACTTTTCTGAGCTATTTGAATGCAATTATTAGGGCTAGCTTTAATAATTAAATTTACTCGATTAATTTTATAATATACATAAAATGATACTCGTATAATAAATGGATATTTTATAACAGGCTGTTACAAAATCAATGGCACTACGTTTGACAATTTAACAGACGCTGTGTAATTCATTGTTTGACTCCGAGAACGACCTATGGCCTATGCCCGGTCTTTAATCGATGTAATTGTACCTATATACTTTATAAATTTCCACACCAAGTTACGCATTATATTATAACTGCGTTATAATTATAAAGCTTCATAACGACTAAAAAAATATATTAAAATTCCAATTATTTTTTACACTTTTTATGCGCCATTTTACATTTGAATAATTCCAAAAGTGATGTTCTGAATTTCTGAAACGTTCCACCAAAAATTCCAGAAAACTTATTTGAATAATTCTTTGAGTAAAAGAATATTTAGGTCCTAATGCAATATTGATAAAAGAAAAATAAACTCTATGCTCGACCACTTATGGAACGTATTTGTGTTTTACAATTTTATGGTAATAATTTATCTAAATTATGAGACCGTTTCTCCTAAGATGTGATAAAATCAATATTATTCGTCATTGATCCAGTCGCATGGTAGTATGAAGTAGTGCCCGAGTGCAGTGCGTTACACAAGATATCGTTAGTCGCGTGTGGGAACTACGAATGGGAAAAGGGTTTTAAGAGTTTCGAATTCTAGAAACCGTTTACATAATGTACACCGCATACGTCCATTTACATCTGTGATCCGTGTTGTAAACCGTGCACGTGTATTTATATGAATTGTGTCCGTTATTTATGGTACCTACATAGTGGTTTGCTTTTAAGTTGTACGGATTAAGCTAGTTACGTTATGTTTGTACAGGATTTGATGTTTAATAACGAGCGCATAGGTGATTTTTAATTTCGGTAATTAATTTGTATAATATTGTAATATTATGTCGAGTCAAGAATGAAAATACCGTAGAAAATAGAACGTATATGATTACAATACGTTTTAACTGTCAAAATTAATTTAACACTTCCTGTTTTGTCACATAACAATAATTACGCATGGTAATCCTAACCTTATTTATTTATTTTTTAGAACTCGTGTAGTGTACAACATATGTGGGGAAATAAAGCGAATCAATTAAGTGCGCGTTTCACGAGAGTATTTATAATGTTTCATTGTTTTTTTTTTTTTCTTCTTAATTAACTTCTTATTCCTATATCAGTATTACCGTCTTGTTTTTGTCACCGCGTTAACGTGTCCGTCAACAACAGCAATAACAACTATACAATGCAACATCATCAACAGTAATAACAACGCGCCGTGTGGTTCAAATTAAATCTTCGCTATTAGCGCGTGAATATTACATAGAGTTTACTGTCATAACCCTCAGTGTTTACGTTAAATCTGAAAACGCCCCGCGGCCATTACAATAATGCACGTGTATAACGCGCGATTCTATGCGGCAAACAAAAGTTGGAAATATTATTTTAAATACGAAATCCAAATGCACTTTTAACAACCGTTTTGTACGCGCGCAAGTATATGATATAATGTAATAACGTTTTCGTTAAAACTGCGGGGTACCTACCATATATATGTACGCTTTGGTGGAATTTCAAGAGCAGCAGCAGCGATATTATATATTGTACATTACGTTTGAAGGAGAAACAGGGAAACGCGAGTGCGCTGGCGTGTGCAAATATATTATATATGTGCGTATAATATATAAATGCGAGGAACGGCCAGAAGGAAACGAGGAGAAAAACGTAAACAGCCGCCGCCCGCCGCCGGTGCGTCGATAAATCTAATAGGACCGTTGTACCCTAAAACAACGCGTTTATAAACTCCCCGAACAGGAAGGTCAATTATATGCACTCGAAATGTTCGTTTCCGAATCGCAGTAAATTACGTGATTTATTTAGTCGCGTTCAGTCGCCGCTACGGCGCGCGAGACAGAATATATAATATATTGTTTAGACCCGGTAACGTTAAACAACGAATTATTACGGGCCGATTACGAATCGTATATTCTCTGGTTCCACGGTTATCTATATAAGCGATACCCAAAGTGTGTTCCGTGGAACAAAGGTTCTTCAAGACATGACATTGTGAAAAATGTCTTCACTGTACTTTCAGAAAACAACAAACATTCTCCTATGCTCTAATTACGAGGATGTAGCTACAATACGCTGCTATCGCTGTGGTATGCGAGGAAATTATGGACGAGAAAATTCCGTTGTGTATTTTTTTGGGCCATTGAAATCTGTCGGTACTAACAATATTGAATAGCGTGTGCAAGTACGTTGAAATCAGATACATTTTAGGCAAACCATTTTCCAAGAGTGACGTTCCTGTAAACGTTTGGAAGCCACTGATCTAGATCAGTGTTTCCCACCAGGCGTTCTGTGGAACTCAAAGGTCCCGTGAGTCAGCGATAAGGGTTCCGTGCATATTTTGGGAAAAAATAAATTAGTTTATAACATTTTCGATTTGAACTACGATTTGAACCAACAGAAAAACCTGCACTCGCTGTTGTTATTTCATATTAATGAATAACGACGACACACATTTTTATGCTTTTGTGTCAAACAGCTGTATAAAATATAAATCTACGTCATACTATGATTATGGGGACAAAATGGGGATTCCTCAAAATGTTCAAGTTCTTGCAAAGGTTCCGTGAGTAAAATAAGTTGGGAAACACTGATATAGATAACCGTGCACTGCATATATGTAATATGTATAAAGCTTATAACTTTACACTTTTCACTTTGGGTCTGAATAATAATATTCATTAATCTTGGCAATAATTTGTGTTTATTTCTCATGTAATGGGAGGAAAATACGAAGTACAATAAAAAAGACAAAAATAAATTCAATATCGGAACATAATCGATTACCAAGAATTACCGTTACTGCGGGTCCGCGGACCATTTTATCAAACTATAAAAACGTAATAGTTGAATAATGAAAAATAACGAACATTATATACTAACTTCAACATGATAATATTATAGCATATTTGAAATACGTACATATAGGTCTGAGGATCTTGAGAGTTGTGTGACATACTAACTATATTATTATATATTTACTATCGTTCGGTTGGGTGGGGGGGATCTAGACCCCATAGGGCATAGACACATCAAGAAGATAGAAGTCCTATACACAGAGTTAATGCAAGCTCGCGGATTCGAAATATTTGAACACGTATTCTATTCTAACACTTACAGCGCGTCAGATGGGTGGTGGTTGGGGTGGTCGAGGGTCAAGCCTTTCATCCCCGAAACAGTTTGAAAAATAGCAGTGGTCGTGTACTCGAAATATGTATGCTGATAAACTGTATGTTTTTGTTCGGCTCTAAACGTAAACGCACAACCGTGTACGAAATGTACTGCGTGCGTGCAGAAGTGTGCGCCGACAAAACGTATATTTGTACTCGCTGCATATTCGCATGCTCGTTTGTACCCACAGGCCACAGGGTGTAGTGTAGCATACGTATTATAGAAATAACAAATCGTCGTCTAACGCATTACTTCGTTCGTTCGGTGTTTACCATATTATTGTATTTCGACCGTGGAGCTCGTCCGGAAAGTGCCGGGTCCGCTGCACGTGTGAGGCAGATCCTGGTGAAAAAGGTACGCGCGCGTTGTGTCCTCACTCACCCGCACGGGGACGTTTCTCGAGTTACGCGTGACGGGAAGATAAGCATTTATGACGCAGAATACTTGTGCGGGTTAGGCCGTCTTCTGCACGTTAAACGTTCACAAAGACGAATGCGTATATAACACACGGAGTGTGCGAAAGAAAAAAATACCCCGCATTAGAATAAGGGTCTGTGTATAACACTAGCCGTGCGCTGCAGGACAACGCGCGAGGACGACCCTTTGTGGCGAATGCGCGAACTCTTTGGGTAAAGGACGCAGTGGTTAATGATAAACGACGCGTAATGTCAATAATTTCAAACCGTCCCGTCCTTAAACCGATGAAAAATCGATTGAGTGAAAATGTGTCTCGCATTAACGTCCGTTTTACGTACACTATATTGGCGTGATCGAACAATAGCGGAACGCGAACCGGTATGAACCGACGTGACAGTATTATAAGTCTTCCGTGGCGCGTATTCATACTTTACACGTCCAATATAGAACCGGCGAATGGTGATGTTTCTCATGTGAATGTTTAGAAGTCTCTATGTGTATATATATTTTTATATCAGACGTGTGAAACTATTTAATTCGATAAAGTGCGTATTTTTAAGAAGGGATCAATTCGTTTTGGTAGATGCCTCAAATGGTAAGAATGTCATGCTACATATTATTATATAGGGTGCTCGCAAACAATGGGCTTTAAAATTTAAATACCTTAAAAATGTGGTATGAATTATATTTTTCAATTAACCGTCAAATCGTACGTACAGCAGTGTTTGTCGAAAAAGGAAAAACTGCATACGACTTTATGTTATACATATACCGTTGAACGAGTTTCTAATAAGTAATAATAATAGGCGTGTGCACGTTGGAAACTGTCAACGAATTAATGTATGCATTAGAAATATAATCATCATTTTCAAATGCATAAGTTTCTTTTTACTTACCACTATAAACCGAATTAGTCCAATCCACATTGAACAATGCTGTGCTATCCATAGAAAATCCATTTACAAACAGCAGCTACTTCGATATTAAATCATCGTTTTACGTTTGTTAGCGTTTTCAATATTGCCTTATCAAGTACGAATAATTCGTTTTTTTTTTTATGTTCATCGTAAGAACAGTGTAAACGTACCTATATGTAGAGACAATCGCGAGCGGCATTGATAAAGACCTATTTAGGTGTAACCTTTAAACTGTTTGAAATGGCTTGCGCTAAAACAGCTGGTACATAAATCCAAGCTGCACCTACAACTAAACACTATACGGCATACGCACGTTTATGATAAAAATACACACATCGTATACATTCATACCGCGTGATGAATATACACAAATACACTTCGAAACTTTAAAAGCTTATACCATTGACTATAGAATAAACAGATAGCCCATGGTATAGGCCATTAGGCCATAGAGGTTTTCGGTTACTAAAATTATGTTCTTATAGACTGCCGATAGGTAGCGTTGCATGAATGAACAAATAATTTTTCTAAAAATTACATTTTTGTTTTTATCGGGTAACATCGGACCCAGCCGCGACTTCAATTCGTGACCACGGCTACAGATAATTATTAATATCTTTAATGGTTGTTAATGACGACCGTTGTTATCGGCATTTCAACTGAAAATTGAAATAAATTTCTAAATAAAAACCGCGACCGTGAGCTGTTGACTAAAATATTAAACCCACTATTTTATAATTGTATACCAACGTTAAAATGTTATATTTTTTCTTTTAAAATTGTATATTAACTTCAGGCGACTGGTAGGAATAAAAAACCACGCTCTCTGGACAGTGTTTAAAGTAGGAAAAATAGTGAGGGGGGGCTATATTCATTAGAAATTGTGGAACGCTCACTAACAGAAGTCAAACTTTTTAAGGAAGCCCATGAGCTCCAAGTCAAAACCTCCAGTATTTTTTTCTTTTACACACAACTGTTAATTACTGGCCTGTGCAACGATACAGTGATCACTAATCAGTAACTACTTATCACATTCGGCGCTTCATGAATGGCCACAGCTTTGAGAGTATTCCATTTGCGAATTAATGATTCACATGCCGGACAAAAGTGAGGGGGTTTTGATTTAATTGAAAAACGTCGTCTATAAAAATGACATAATAATTACATTACACAATGGACCAGTCCAATAAACGAGATGACTATAATAAATTAATAATGTGTGATTATTTAACGTTTAGATTGAATCATAAAATAATAGTAAATCAAAATGATGACCTGCAGGGCGAAGGCATATGACAATTTATTGTGTGTATTATTTGGGTAACATATGAACCCATTACTTGTAATTATCGAACTAGTATTTGCATACATTATAATCAATTAAATTTAATTGCTGCAATTTTTTTAAAAAAAAAAATCGATTCTAATAAAAAATACGTGTTCGTAATTCAAAAATATACGATTTTCTAAATCACAAAAAATCCCTTTACCAAAACCATAGCTACCCTATAACTATAATAACACAATTTTGAGGGTTGTAAACAACCCCTTGTAACCCTATTATAATTATAACACTGTTTTGAAATAAGTATAAAACTAACAGTTAACGCTAGCTGTCGAAAGTTTTGTTATCGCACGTTACTTATTCATTGCAGTATTTTTTAATATATTTTTTTTTTTTAATAGAAAATTTGTTTACTTATGAATTATGATTTATGATTCTCGGTAAAGATAAAACCACTCGGGAGTTGTGAATGATAACAATAAATTTATTAAACCAGAAACAATTTTTACAAAATAATTAAATTCGAATAATATTTTGCAATAATTTATGGGAAAAATGTTAGGCGTACATCAGAAAGTTATTTGATACTTCGTTCGAAAGAACATTTTTTACGCATTATATTGTTCACTTAACATTCATGAAAAGAAACTTGGTGGTTATGATTAAACTTGTCCAAAATAATACGGAAAGTTCTGGAACACGCATCCATTATAGTCTGTGTGTTATAAAGAGTAGCCAAGTATGTACGTTTATTTCGTTTGTAACGATTAAACAAGAACAGACGGGAGATTATGCATCAGCTTGCGTTAACTTTAATGAGAAAAACAACTTTAAATTATTTAAGTGAACTGAGACATTTTTGAACATCGTAGAAAGGAATTTAAAATGCTATATAATATAGAAATATAACCATGTCTGTTAATCTATAAAAAGAAAACTTTTATCGTGGTTATTTACACAATTTGATTAATATTAAGAAAGTTAGATTATTTAAAAAAAAAAAAAAAATGATGCGTACTAAAATTATTTTAATCGATATAAATTAACTATTCTAATAGACTGTGAATAGTTAATTGATTAATTAATATCGTTAAACATTGCATGGTCAGTTAAATTAGCTCGACTGCAATTTTCTCAAACGTACCCGTTCCGATAAAACGAGAAATATATTTATTTTTTTTCAAAAAAAAAATTCTATCGGCGATGTCCTATGTGTAATAATCCGCAGAATATAAGAAACATTAAAAGAGTCCGTTAGGTTAAGCTTTTGAGAGTCGCATTTGTGTAAAATTATATTAGACTACTAGTTTTTGTAAACACTAAAATATGGTGTGATGTACAGTTGTATATGCGGCTGTGATCATTATTTTTCTCCCATACGGCCGCGGCAGTACAATTAATCTTCACATGATATTATGTGTAAACTGTTTCACAGTGTAATCCAATGGCGTATTAAACTTCTTGCACGTCCTAATGCGGCAACTTTTGTTTTTTAATTCCTTCTCAGCACCGACACAACATGCGCGCAGCGTTATAGTCTCATATAGTCATATTGCTGCAGAAATAATATTTAAGCGCGCGGTATGTATATTATACAAATCATCTATTATACAGCCGTCGGAAACTTAATTTTATCATTCTGTACACGTAGTGTCACAGGTATAGAGTCCTATACGCAAAAAGGAAACCGGCTTAATTTTAAGACAGAAATACATAATACGAATCAAATATATACATATGAATACTGAAATTCGCAAGTTATCTCGTTCTGACACGCATGACATGTACTATATCCGATATCGCACATACTATTATAGCGTTTAAATCTATTCGATGTTACGTACAAATCATGGAATTCCGACGACTGATGGAAATATTATTACAATGATAATTCGTCTAGCAACGGGTTCTTTTTTCGCGTCATGTTTAGTCAGCTCAGTACATCGTATGTTGTTTAACTTTAGACGTTTCGCTTTAGAGCTTTAAAAAGATCATTTTGTATTTCATTGTTCTACAAGTCATACGTTTGATAAATTATTATCAGTTTTTGTTGTAACGAATAAACATTTTTTTTTCATTTTCCATGAGTTTCTATTATGCAATAACTTATTGTTTTCAATATTGATGGTAAAGTAAGAAGGGCATTCGTCCGTGCATGTATTGTCATGGTATGAATAATTAAATAAAAAAAATGTTTTGAAAGTAAGATATTCGATATGCGAGTACAAATTATTTAAAAACTGTATTGTATATTTACCGGCAATGACAACTTTAGACACGTCACGACCTACATAAATCAATTTTATGTAATCAAAAATTATAATTAGGAGGCACCTACGCGTATATAATAAAAACCCTTCAGATCTCGGCCTCTGGTCGAAGGCCTGCTGACACAATATTGTAAATAAATAAATAAAACATATTTGCTTGTAGAATTTTCCGCGGTAGAGTATGATGATTTAAATCCGGACCACTCTCGGAGTAGTTAAATGTACCGTGACTGACCGGTTATTTAACGTATGGTGTGAACACGTATCTACTGTAGTATAAAGTATACTGTACTCACTACTCACGTATGATCGTTGTCATCCATTGTTACTGATTGTTTGACGATTGTTTATTTTGTATAATTATTTGAAAAATAAATCAATCCAAACAATCAATACATGAGAGATCACGATGAAATTCAGGTTGAAACAACTGCACGTGGTAATGTCAAGTTGATTCATTATTTGTACTTCCAAAATTCAACAACCCACAAATCGAAGATTTACCGGATTCTAATATACCAACGATAATAATATACAAAAATTAATAATAAAATGTAAAATTATAAAATAAAATATGATGTTTAATCCTACGGTTGTAAAATAAATATAACAAAAACCCATAAATAAGTACTTAAGTTGAGCCACTAATAATTAGGTATCGACGGTATAGTGTGAAAGCCACAGTAGTAATTTTACTGTAGTTAAATAGTTAAACACTGACACTGTAAATGTTGAAAAATTTAATAGTACTCAAAATATAATATTGCACACAAAATATACAATTGACTATTATACGTAATCTAAGGATATAATTAAATGTAACAATATTTACTGAGAAAAATGTTAAAAAGGTTGTTTTTTAACAAAATGTATGGTGTCCACTTTTTTTTATGATGTAGCAGATAGTTAAACAAAAATTTATTTTTGGTTTTCAAATCAATATAAGAATTAATATAGGTATAATAATATTGCAGATCTAAGAATGCTGCAGATTTACTTAATACTTTACGTCAATACCGATAGTTTCATCTTGCATTATAGGTAAATAATTGTTTTTTTATATTTGAATTGTTCAAGCTATACAATTTAGCATAATTAGCATAAATGATTAAATGTTTACAAGGTTGAATAGTCGGAAAAGTCGCTCACTTTAACGTCACTGATGGAATTAAATGTTAATATGATAAACGTTGTCAATTTAACATAGCTGTGTAGTTGGTATTATAACTAATAAGTCAAATGTAGACGACAGGTAGTTCTAAAATTTGTTCGAAAATCAAATTAGGTACACACTGTTTATTTAATTTCTAAGTTATAGTACAATATTTTAACACTTTTACGTAATCGATTAAAGTTTTAGTCCTAACTGTTATATAATATATATAACTGTATAATTGATTCTAACATGATTTCGGCGAACAAAACACGACATTAGATATTTCATAATCGTTTCGACTTATTGTTACTGAAAATGGAAACACATTGTTGGTTACAAATTAACATTTTACCTATTTCATGTAATATAAAATATTGAAACGAACTTGAACGATACCAAAAAAAGTGACAAAACAAAACTTTATATGCACCGATTTTAATAAACGTATTTACTGATAATCGGTTTTCGCGGAACAATTATACATTTAATGCTCAATGAATAAAAACACGCGATTAAAAAGTTCGGCTCGATATTACACCATTTAAATTTTCAAATCAGATTCGTTAAAAATTCGCGTCGTCAACACAAAAACATTGTAGAGTACTCGTACCGAATGTGTACAAATAATACAGTTTCCGTACAAGCATATGCGACTAAAACGAGCCACACGCGTGTCATATAATATATATGTTTTTTCGTTTTGTTTGATCTCGTCGCTATAACATACTCGATGTATATAATATCTACATATTTTATCGATATCATAACGTCACGTGTTGAGAACACGGGTGGGAGAAACGGGTGAAAATAATTATTTCAATTTTAATATTATACAGAATACAGATCCAATTACGAGGGATTGCGTTTGATCGTCCAATGAAAATTTACTAATTATATCACACTCGTGTATACACGAAGGTCGAATATACGGTAGAAGTGGAATGATGAATTCATAACTATCTCATGTGTCATCAGGATATCGATGGTTCCAGGTAGAAAGGACGATAGTGACAATTTTGAAATTCAACGGTAGAAGCAATAATACATAACATTATTATTTCAACGAATAGCAATTTTGAGAGTTCTACGTTAATGTGCGAATCTATTTTTTTGGTGATTCGTAAAATGCAAAATGTTGTATGAAAAATTACGATAAATAATTATTTTAAAGACAATAACATTGTTAGTTATTAGATGATTTGTTTTCACTATTATACAAATTTAAATTTTCATTCGCTTTTACAATAATATGATTTACGACTGGTGTGGTTACGAAAAACATGTTTATTTCGTTTTTATCTTTATGGGACCGCCGAGAAAAGAACAGTACGAATTTTTATCGGTGCTTATAAAATATGTAATATGCGATGGTCGTAATTTTTACCAAAAACTAATATCCACCAAATTGTCATAGTGTTATTATAATCACTAATAAAAAGTGGTTAACGACATCTTGGTGACACCAAATTTTGTGTTATCTTAATATCAGCATAGCGGCCAAAACGTAGTTTACCCTCTCCATAGTCCATACAAAATATTATTATGTAGTTTATGAGAAGTTAATGTTTTTCGTTTTATGATGTGAATATGTGATACCATCAAAATTGTGGTTACATCTTGTTTATTAGTATACCTATTACCTGTTAATTCATTTCAAAGTAAGTTCCGTCGCTTACAAAGAAAAAACAAATTACATTTCCAGTGGAAAGAAAACCGTGAATATACGCGAACGAGCTTTGTACATTACGAAGTCGTCGATTATAGACAGTTTCACTCAACGCGTACCTACAAAGACAATTCTTCTGTAGAACTTGAGAACTTCTAGCGTAAAAAAAATACGGTAACTTGAAACAGTACTTTTTATCGAGTTTAAAATTAAGACTCGATAAGAATGTATAAATGTGTTTTTTTTTTTTTTTCATTAAAAGTTTCGAATTAAAGAATACGTTGTTTTAATTCGACAATTACAATACATTAAAACTTTGAACGAAACATATTATTAATATTGTACAAGCCGTTACAATGCCGATTTCAAACCAATCACGAGAACGAAAAATTCGAATTAAAAAGCTGTAGCACGTCGTGCAACCTTTCTTCGCTCCCCCCCCCTCCATCCCCTACAATACTAACCGAAAATTGTACGAGCGCCGATCGAAAAATCCGAATACGCAAAGTATCGCAACAACATGGATAATATGTATTGCCGTTGAACAAACATCGGTAACACGTCTATAACAATAAGATAATAACAACAGCGCAAAGGGGGGAAACGCGCGCGGTAGGTATACACAATAATAATATTATAATAGACGCGCGTCCTGGGTGGAGGTATAAATGCGCGACGAGTGCGCGTCTGCGGCCGCGCGGCGACTCGTCGACCGATTAGCGGTTACTCGCCGCGGAGCCCCGTCCGTGGATCGCCGGCACCTCGCCACTCGCCAGTTCAGTTTGGTGTGTCGTCGCGCACGTACCGTCACCGTCGTTTCGCCCGCCGCTACGTTCCTGCTCCGTCGACGTCGCCTCCGCAACCGGTGCCGCGTTCGTGCGTTTCATTTTTTTTTCGATCTTCCGCGCCCGCCATTATTGCACCGTTCGCTCCTCTCGGCTCACCGGTCGACTCGGGTTTTCCGCGGGAAAATCCGACTGTTTATGTTCTAAGACGCGTTTGTTCCGTGTGCGTATGAGATAATAATACACGACGAGTGGTGCGTGCGCGTGTTGTAATTAATTCCGTTGTGAATACATGTTATTGTATTAATGCACGTAGTATATTTTCCCTGGATCTCTTGCTGCCGGCCGCGACCGAATCTCGAGTTAAAAATTATTATCGACTAAACCAGTTTTCCGTGGCCACGAAAAGTCGTCGGACTTTCGGATTGTTGTTAGTATTACTGTCGGATTTACCTGAAGCACGACTTGCAGCAGCACGAGTAGCCGTTGGCCGCGCAAGACGCTCGAACATTTAGAGGTGAGTTTCGTTTTGAATATTTCGCGAGGGTTACGAACCCCGGGGTAGGTGAGTTAACTTACACGGCAGCTGTCGCTTCCGTACCACACGTGAGTCTTTCCCGACGAATTTTCAAACCCCCGGTCGTCACCTGTGCGCTGCTCGCCGTTACCGTGTGGCTTTTCGTCGCGGGACAGAGGTTACGTTATCGCGGTAAAACGACTAATTTTATTCCGTTCTCGAAACACGCCAGACTTTCTTCCAGGTTTTCCGAAATATGCACAACAAACACGCTAATTGCCGGTTCACACCGCCTATGGCCCGGGTGCAGTGATGATGCGTTTTCGATTGCCGTTTAATGCGGTATTTTGCGATCGCCGCGTTTTCCTCTCCCCGCAGCCGAACCTTCGCCCAGTGCGGTGGCGTTGGCGTAGGCGGTGGATGTGAAAGCACACAACACACACAGACCCTTCGCCGCCGCCCCATCTCGACGGTTTCGAAAATTCCCCCCCCGACGTGCACTCGACGACGCGTCTACTGCTCGTTGGGCTCCACCGTGAATGGGCCCACTCGAAACACGGGCGTAGACGGTTTTTTTTTTATTTTTATCTGCCCTCAGAGTTCCGACGAGACAATCTCGTCATTAATAAAATAAAAACCATGTATTGAACTCTAATATATACATACGTACGTTGTGTGTCTGCATCTTTTTACGAGTGATAAAATTCAATTTTTTCAACGGTGACTATCTGGTCAAACAGATAATTATTATTCACCGACGGCTTAAAATTAATAACTATAGACTATCATTACTCTCCGGGCATATTTTATAAAATCATTTTTTGTTAGGTACGAAAAAAAAGTGTAATTTTTTTTATTCTCGTTTCGTTACAGTTTTCGATTTTTGATTTAATTCTTAGCGTAATCGTGCTTTCGCGTACTTTACGGAAAACTTTTTTACTACATTGTTTTCAATATAGTTCACATCGGTGTAGTTGGTAGCGATACTATTTTTTTAAGTTCACACCTCGTTCGTGTTAGTTCATATTTAATTTGTAATTAATTCATTTGTGTACAGAGCTTTTGGAGACTGTTATTTTTTACGTATCTCCCTTTGTACACAGTCGTGTGTTTGGAGTGTTAGGACGTTTCAATTACGATTCTTTGAAATAAAAAAAAAAAAAATTGAATGAAAAAGAAACACCATATGTTTATTGCACGTTATTTTCCCCTACACATAGATAATTATATTTCAAACAGGTGAATAAGTTTATTGGTGTTCTTAGACAGGTGTCGATTTTATGTTGATATAATAATTATACACGCTAATAATTGAAAAAAAATGTAAATTTCATTAAGTACCTAATAAAAAACTAAGAATGTCTTACAATTATACAAGTCGTTCAAATTAAATCGCGTTAAATGTTTATATTATAATAAGTTAAATAAAAAATATTTTTATTACTGTAGGTACTGAAATTATGAGTTAGTATCTTACCTATGATCTTCATGTTAGGCCTATAAATATTTTTGGTTTTGATCGAAAGTAGAGGAATATATAATTTATCAGTTCGAATAAACTGTTTTAATAATATTAAAAACTGTAAGTATTTCGTTAAATCCATTTATGGTTTTTTTATTATTTATTGTAGTACCTAGTATTATTGATTGTATAAACGATCAGAATATTTTATAACTGCGAATTTTAGTATAATATTATTGAAGTTATAACTTATAATACTAATCAGAATACACTTTTTAATACTTTTTACGCACGCTGCAGTCTGCAAATATAATAAAATACCGTTTTCTTTAATAATCTTTAATTCGGAATTTTTCCTTATATTATATCCAAGTGATTAAGTCCTGGAAATTGATACACATTTTACCACTGGAAAAATTGTTGATTAGATTTCTTGAAAAAAAAACTTATCTCAGAATCTTTATTTTATATTCTTTTAAAAGTCACCGGTCATGTGTATTGTCGAGTGTCGAGAATTCCAGAGACAATTCGTCTCTATGACATACCTATTATAGTGTCGAGCTAGAAACGTATCTCTTATATGTAATATTTATCATTGTAATTTCATACGAACCTCTAGAGGCAAGTTTATACAAAATAATTGGTAGATGTGTGTATAATCAAATGATAGAAAAAATATTGAGGATATTAGAGATAAAAATGCTTTGTGCACGACAAAATTATACGGTGTGCAATGGGGTGTGCCTCAAACGTAAAATATTATCGGCTCCGAACCGAAACCGACGGACTCAACACAACGCCAAGCGCTGCCTAGCATTTCATCCACAAATCACAATTATTAATATATATATATTTTTGGTTGCCGGTAAACCGTCCATTATACAAATAGGTGTTTATTCTTGTGTTTATAATTATATTTCTTGTTGCTTGTACCATATGTAAATTGTACATACGACTTAGGTACGCGACTATTGGTTGGTCGCCCCAGGCTCGGGTCGATCGGTCGTCGCTGCCGCCGTGGAATGCAATAAACAGCACCCTTGTAAGTTTGTTCCATGAAATAATGCATAGAAGCAAACGAGTCATTCGTGTAGCACGGAATCCGCATATTTTCGTGTATCGAATATCACTTCCCATGTAATACTGTTACCTCTTCCGCCTCGCCCCTGCAGCAGAAAAAAATAATAATGATCTAACGCCCCTCGCTGTAAAAAGCAATGACCTAACCAGGAATACTGACTAGTATTATTTAGATATTAAAAAACGCAAAGCTAAATATTTAGTATTTCATCCGTTGTGCTTGTGTTGATGAATCATTCTGATTTATAGTGTCGAAATCGTGAGAAAACCGTTTATGTTCAGATAAGAATATAATATACACCATACTAGTTCGTTCGAATGACAGTCATTAAAATATGGGCTCGATTGACGGCATTAAATTGGAATTAGTTATTAGAACTTCAAATTGTAGCTGGAGGGGTAGTTCATCATGCAATATGCGGTAGTTCAATATTAAAGTAAACAAATTTTAAAGTTCTTATTCTATTCCATTAGTTATTAATTATTACTTATAAGTATAAAGTAAAAGTTCCCATTGATCATATTTTAAATCGTAAATCATGTTTTGGAACATATATTATTTACGCTATTGTTAAACTTGTCTGCTGAAAACGGTTTTTTTGTACAATAAAAAACAAATGGAACTCATGGTTGTAATTACAACGGAGTATACAAGCATAAATTACTTTTTTCTTTTATTTATAGAGTTATTGCTTTAACAAAGTTATTTCTACTACCTACAAATCATTAGATAGAAATTCTATTTTTATTAATATCTCTTATGGAGATAGGTATATTTCCGAAGTGTTGGTACTTAACTGTAATTAAATTATTTTATAAAGTTTAAAAAAATCGTATTCAACAAATTTTGGCCTTTGAATCGTAGTGTTGCCCGAACGTTAAAATTGACGTCTGTCATGTTTTGATGTGTTCTAAAACAATTACATTTCTCAGCCTTACACTTATAATTCCTATAGGTACTTTTACATTTTTATATACATAGCTTTTTTTTCTTTTGGAACAGTTTTATATTATTTTTCTAGACATACATAACTTGTTTAAAAAATACACATTCTACGGACGGTTTATGAACGATTTATGATCATCATTCTCGCAGAAAAGAAATCGTGCATAAGTAAAATGAAAACAAAACGGTCGCGAGTGTTTCTTATAAAAAAACAACTACAAAATAAATACACATTTTCTCCCTCTTGAGATTATCGTCGTTATAGGTAGTGCATCCAGTATCGAATGGATTGTACAATTGTATTGTCGTTCGTCTTCATTGATCACAGACGTACATATCCGTTGTCAAGGAATGCCGAAAATAAAAGGGTTAGGGGTAAAGCCTCTTCTCAAAAAGACGATCATGACACGCATGGGCGTATATTGTAACGTCGTCGCCTGTGAGAGATAGTTTTAATATGTAAAAAAAAAACTTCGTCATCATCATCCGACGTGGATAACAATGGTGTACAAATTACGAGTTTTCGGTCTCAAAAATATGTTCGTCGCCGACGCATTGTTCTATCACTGCCGCTCGTGACGTATAGAAGGATCTGTCACATGCACGGTCGTGGTTCATCAGGCCTGTAGGCCAAGCACCTGCACCCCGGGTGTATATCCTGTGCGTAATTATTTCATTTTTCCGATTTTTCTCGGGGTTAACTATACTATGTGGACGGTCCAATGGACACGAATAATGCCAAGTGTGGGACAGATGTGTTGTCGGCATTCCGTTTCTGAGTATGTCTCCGAGTCTCTAATATTGTTTAATTCGATTTTAAAGTTAGGCCGTGAAGAGTAAAAATAACAGAAATAAACTGGTTTTCGTGATCAATATTTGAAACAACACGTAAAAAACAGTCATTTTTTCTGGTCCCATCGTGTGTTTCGATGGACCATTGGCTTGCTAATTTCAGTACAAGTACCGGTATATAAGTATTTACGTAATAAATTATATTAAATACATTTCGTTAGCACTAGACTTGCCTGTTTTGAATTCCGAAAGGCGCTGCGAGATTAATATAACGTCTTCCGATTACACAATTGCTATTTTTATAAGATCCTATTTGTTCATAACAAATTACATTTCTACATGGAATGTTTAATATTGTACTATTAAATTGTCTCGCACACATCGTATGGTGTGATTTATTTGGGGACTGTTGCTCTGAGATCGATAGGGGATTAAAAAATGTCATACAGAAATTCTGTGAACCATCGCCGTGCGTCCCCTAGGGCTTGTGTACATTTCTATTGAATTGGATAAAGGAAGGATATATGGGTTTCAGTGACAACTCGAAGGCGGTGTGAGAAAGGCAAACACTCTTTAACAATATACTCTTTCGTTTTGTCATAAAATTCATGAACGTACCTATTATTATTATATTTTAATGCGAATGACGGAAGTCGATCGATATTGCATTTAGCACGTACGAAAAGAATAACACGGGTAGAAAACGCGGTGAATATTTTTGCGGACTGAATATCATCTGCCGATTTTTATTCGTTGAAATCAGCGGCGACGTTAGATCGTTGATAAATAATTATTCTTGAGGTCGTACAATTGATGTGTGGTGTAGAGATATAATACATATTTTATTATTATTATTATTTTTTTTAACGCACTATACACCAAATACCAGGCGCGATGGGAGGACGGTTTTTGTGCGACTTTACACGTACACAAATATATCGCTCGTTTGAAGATTAATGGTAGTCTGTGTGTATTTTTTCCATTTATTAATGGTCCGAGGATGATCCGGTGAAAAGACGGAAATACAAGCCACCGACGTCATGCTGGGGGTTATCAGTTAGTTGAATTTGAACTATTTTTCTCGTCTTTTTTCTTTTCTATTTTTTTTGGATCAAAAAATAAAATAAATACAAGTTGAACTTGTGCACTACTGTGTGTGTATGTTGGGTGCGCCATAACCCATGGACATAATTGCGCTATGTAAATACTTTAAGTACAGTTAGGAATTTTGGTTTACGCGCACAGCAATTATGTACACGGAAAAGTAGGACGCGGGCGGGAATTCACACTACTGTTGGTGGGGGCTCTCTTAATAAATTATACAGTTGATAACAGCTGTAGGCTTTTTTTATGTTTTTATTGCTGAATTATAGGAAAACAAATTTATATTTTTGGTATATGTAAACTGCTGAGACTATTCCACAAGGTTGGAAACTCCCTCCTTTTTTCTTCTTTCAGTTTCCTAATCATTTTTACTCACAAAAACTAACAGAAATTAATAAATTTCGTTTCTTTTTCCCCAATAAAAAGTTCGTCTAATTAGTGAAATGGATGACATAACATTTTTCGTATGTGTTAGATGAGACAACACTAAATTTATTAAAGTCTTAACATAATCAACGAAACCAAAATTTAAAATATTTTCCCCTTTATACGTAAATGTTGACATTTTCTTTGTTTGTGTACTTCGATATACGTATATAGGTACCTATTTGTTTTATACCTATAACACTATAAAGTAAAATCATTAGTGAATAATTTAATTTATAATAAGTCGATATTGTCAACAAAAACTGGTTTGTCAACTATACTCCTTAATCCCATTTTAAAAGCAATTGTCGGATTGAAAAGCAATTTAATGAACGTATTATAAGTATTGAACTAAATTGAACATCAGTTAAGATTAAAGTTTTTTCCAAGTATTTATAAAATACCTAATTCTTTTTTGAATTTATTTCTAAGAATCCTTATTGTAAAAAAATTATTCCCTTAAACATAATTTAAAACTTGTTTAGTAATATTATGTTGTACTACTATTGGTTAATTGAACTAAATGTTATCTCATGTGTGTAATACTTATTCAATTGAATTTCGAGTTATTACTTAATTTTAAATCCTTGTAATAGGTTTATATTTACATAAGATGAATCATCTTCAGCGCAATCCTAATGAATATGATTATGCTAGTAGTTTTGTTGTCATTGAATATTTAATAGGTGTTTGATACCCTCGAGTTTTAAAGTTCATTAACATTAACTAAGAACATGCATTTTTAATTCGTTTTAATCGAAAACACTTTTTTTATTTACTTTGGTAATTGAAATTTTAGAGCATTTAATTCTATTAATTGGAGATTTTGTAATTTAGGTTAAAAATATATTATCGGTTGATGAGTTATTTTGAAGTTATTAAATATTCCAGAATTTGATAAGAACCTGGTAATTATATGAGTACTTTTAATGAAAGCGTAGGCATTTGTGACTCTGCACTTTCTAATCACCCGAAAAACGACGGTGGGTTAAGTTTTACATCATTGTCGTTAATAAATAACTCGTAAATAACTATCGTTGTCCAAAGGGCAATGTTGCTGAATGCCGACAAAGTATATATTTTCCAACAGTAGTAGTAGCGAGGAGTGAAGGCGTCCGATTTTGAGGAGCGACATTAAAAAATATGTGCCCAGAAATTTCCAACGATTATTTCAAATTGCTTTTTTTTTCGTATATGTGTTTGTGTGTGTGAATTATTAACGAAAAAAATATTTCGTTAATGTCACGACGAGTCCGTAAATTAAGTAGCGGGGGCCTCAGCTTGATTTTATTCACACGACTGTCACGAATGTTTTTTACCTGTTTCGTTTATTTCGAGTATCTCACAGTTTTCACAGACACAAGTGTAATAAGCAAAAGAGAATAATAAAAAAAACGAATTTCCAAGAAAATAATGGTCTATTAAGTATTGACGGGCTTTGTTGTATCCCGCCCCGGCGTTTATATATCTCATTATAATGCGTAAAAAGTAGAAATGGGGATGAGACACCCCGGAGGGGTGGAAATGTTTGTCTCTATGTAGACACTATACCTAAAGCGGTATACAACAAAAATATTTAAGAAACCGGCCACAATAATTCATAGTATAATTGGCCGAACATCGCAGACTAATTGCTATTACGGCATATATCGACGCATACGGCTCGCGCGCACGACCCACGTTATAACCAACCATCGAGTTGATATACACCGATGTTATTATATGATTATGTATTTACAATATTATATGTAGGTATGCCTCCTAACAGGTGGGTCATCTATTAATCATAATATCGAGGATTTGAAAATATTCTCGGATATGCTGAACGTTTTATAATATACAAAATACTTGTACCTTTATATATATATTTATGTATTTATAAATTATATATTATTTCCATCTCCATCTTTGTTTCTATACTGAGTCTAGTGAAATATGTGGACAATATATTTATATTTTACAAAACCCATTCCCTCATATTGAGTGGTAAAAAAAAGACCCTATATAATATATATATATATATATATAATATATATATATATATATATAATATATATATTCTTTTTTTCCCTCTAATTACACAATAGAAAGCGTCTGGTGGTAAATCATCGACTACAGGGGAAACTGCTGCCCACCCCTACCGTGCATGACATAATATAATTGGCAGGCAATTCGCCGTCGGCCATGTTCTCAGTACGCGTTTTCTTTTTCTTTTTCGTTGTCAACCCGCTCAAAAACAATGGCGTACTCCGGGTGTAAGTGTGCGTGTGTGTGTTTTGTGAAAAAAAAGGCTAGACGTGTACGTATCGCATAATAAGCAATGGGGGAAACCTGATATGACGGGTTCTTAGAGATATTCTATTACCGTGCAATGGAAAAAATAATACGTAAATAAATGATAATATAATAAAAAATATTGTTTATAGTAGAAAAATAAATTGAAAGCATTTATGTCCGGCTAGGTATTGCTCCAACTGCAATCTGTGCAGCCGCGTCCATCCGCCCCCCTCCCACCACGGTGTTAAGCGAACCGCGAAACGGACAATTGGTTACTTTACCAAATATTTTGGGGGTTGCTGCAATTGCTTGAGGGTGTAAATCGGGTGTCGGGTGTTGGGTCCACGATGTCGTTGTGTGTCCCAAAATTTAATTTTCGACCCGCACAATCGCATGAGCGAATTTTATACGACCCTTTGATCCATACAAAGTTATATTGTGGGCCAAATCAATGGGTTCCACTTAATTTTTTATAAATGGAAAAATATGATTTCCTACACCATTTTCGGTTTAGGTACCATTGTGTAAGCAGTAAACTGTATTGTTATTGAAATTATTTGATGAAAACTATATCATTTGGATAATTATGTACAATTATAATGCATTGTATTCTGTACAATGTATTTAATAATTTTTGATATATGTATTGCACTGACTATTAATCGTCTGACTTTAGCTTTTAACATCTATTATTTTACAGGTTGTACTCATAAACTGTGATAATAGTTCTAACTAGGGTTTTAAATCTTTAATTTTTATATGGAAAATTATAATTTTAATTTAGTCGTTGATAATTATTACCTGCAGGATGGTACTATAAGTTTTGACGCAGCGGTTAAAACGCACGAATGTATTGATTTGAATAACACACCCCCCGTATGTATTTAAATTAGAGCGGGCATATTATCCACTTAACCGACGCGGCAACTGCATTCAATGCAGTATGCTGTATTTAAAACGCATAGCCGCGACTGTAAATGTTCTTATGTTCTCAGCTAAGCACATAATTTTAAAAAGACCGTAAGCTGCACTATGCGTTTTCCCGCTCCCGTTTGGCGCCAAAAGTACATCTATTACCGGTATAAACCCACTCGAAAAATTTCTACTGTGACACAAAGTGACGTTATGGTTCAAACTTATACGAAGCAATGTATGTATAAATACGTATCCTATGATTTCAGCGTAATACGAGGCATAATATTAATAGTTATTATTAGGTACTATAGGTACTAATTCTAAGAAAGTTTAACTGATGAAATTAATAATATATAAAAATAATATAGGTTTATTCTTTGATAAAAAAAAGATTTTGGTTATTATAGTCACTATACTAACTATTTTTATATTTTATAAATTTAAACTTTAAACTTTTGTGTACCTTATAAATTAATTATTGCGGAATAGTGTAATAATATGATTTTTAAAACATCTGAAAAATAGTCGAACAACTATTTTTTTCTTTTATTATTATAAATTATAACCTCCAGTAACGTGGCTATTAGCTTGAATTTAACTGTGCATAAAATTAAAAATTATAAATTGTTTTATAAAGAATATATTTACATTTCGAAAACTTAATTATATTATCAGTATTTTCATCATCTGTCGCTTCTTTGATGGTGGTTGAGTTTTATATATTTTTATTATTGATAGACACTCTAGAATCTAGGCTCTAGACTGTATAGGTATATACTAGAAAAATTTAACAATATAACGAAAATTAATTAACTCAACTTAGTAAATATTATGCCCTTCAGTGTTCAATAATTGAAAATGTTTAAATGGTTAAAAGTATATTTTTGTAGTATTATTGGCTGAAACTATAAATATTTACATATAATTTCTTACTTACTGTAATATAATTATGATTACTTGTATGTTTTTAATTCTGATTTGTATCTTGTTTCCAAAGATAATTATTTGGCAACCTTTGTACCTAGTTATTTTGGAATCCAAAACAAATAAGTAACTGTCTATTTAATAAGCATACATGTTATTGTGTCTTATAATACACATCTTACTTACAGTCCACGCTGCTATAGTGTGTTATTTGATCATGCATTTCAATAGTATTTAAACTAGGTGGTTTACAATCTTATAATATATTCCGAAGTCAGATAATTGATAATATAGCATACATAGTATAGTAAGGCGTAGGCAATAAAACGATGATAAAGCATTTCGAAAGAATCAACTTTACATTTCAATCTATAGTGAGAGACTTCTACGTGAATGATAATGAGAAGAAAGTTAAATAGATATTCTGTTCATAAAGCCTAGTTATAATAATAGTTGTGGTTGCACAATAAACCTCAGTCACGATCTCTTGTAATATAAACTATGACAGCAATAGCTGCAGCAGCCTCGGTACAATTCCTTCGTAGAGTGTTCATATGAATAACATTTAATTCTGTCTCGCTAAATACATTTGTACACATTAAATACAGTTTAAACAATTTAAAATTGCAAATAGGAATATGAAAATAAATTGGTCTATAATTCAAGATTGACCGAAAGTGAACCTATCCAAAAGTTGGATATTAAAAAAAAGGACGTTTTAAAGGAAAATCCTCTTTTTCTCATTTATCCCTCGCTCTCTCACACACAAACATATTCGTTACTTTTTTCTCTGTTTCTCTTGCGTTCTCTTGTGTAGGTTCAAGAGCCAAGGGAAATCGGCTTTTGCGTATCCCAGGATTATCCTCCCTCCCGCGTTTACCCGGAGCAATAAAAACCCAAAGATGGTATAATATACAGTGTACGCAAAAACAGGGTAAAGGTCCACTGTAGCGAGTTAACAGCGTTATAAATCGTATCTATTTCCGCTACCCCCGCACCGACGATGCTGCCCGTAGGCGCAAACCCTTACCGAACATAGTGCCGCGCCCGGTTTAATATCGTTTCCCCAACGAATACAACACACTGCCACTGCATGTTTAGTGGTAGGTAAAAATACGGGAAGAGAAAGATCCCTGTAATTAATTATCCTTATTTATGCGACCGATGAATTTTAGGTGTTTCATTTGGAGAGCGTTTACTGCTTAGGGGATTTGATGACGATAATAATAAAAAAAAATTAGAAGAGACTTTGCGAAAAGGAAAGTGGAAAATGACCGATGAGATACGTAATTGGGTTTCTGGTGTTTATTTATTTTTTGTGAGAATTTAGAGGATCTGCAAAATGTCACGGCTTGTGGTATGGTTGTCTGGGTGAACACTTGGGTTTGTTTGTGTAGACTAATCGATGTTGTGTGTTTTCATCCACACGTGTTTCTTTCTTTTTGCCCATCATTTTTAGTTATATAATATCTTCAAAAATAATGATTTACTAAGATACTTTTGGTTATTAACAAATCGACTTTATAAACACTTAAAAACCTAATCTATACAATTAAAAACCTTTTTTGTGATATGTCGTTTTTTTATATTTATAGTAAGAATATTTTTAAAAATGGAAACTTCTATAATCCTCGTGGTAAAAACAAAAATGCAATATCTGACAGTGTAACTATGTAAGTACAAAAAACATGCTTCTATCTACACGATTTCATTATTTTTGTATGTACAAATGTACAATATGTAGACATATACATATATATATATGTGTGTGTGTGTGTGTGTGTGTGTGTGTCGTGTGTGATATTTACGTATGTGCTATTTTTTCCAAGACGAAAGATAATAACCAATTAACTGCCATCTTTAGTTTACAGTTATTAAAGTAGAGTTGCTCTTAGTGGTCCTATGATAGCTTTTACTTTATGTGATTCTTAGTTTTTATCAATTACATAATTTTTTGCTAAAATTGCGATATTAATAATCGTTTTAATATGAACCAATGCAATCATAGGTTACAGAATAAAGAGGATTGTTGTATGTATTAATTTATTTTACCTAAATATTGGACGTTATATATTGTTTAAATAACATGTATGATTCATTCTTAATTCTAAGTTTTGACGTTTACGGTATAGTATTTGATTTTTGAGCTGAAACGTAATAGAGAAATGTGATTTAATTGTTTAATCGACAATAAAAACAAATAAATTAAAAAAAATATGATAAATTGAGTGGTTCATTTATGTATCTGATGGATGTCGGCCCGCAAGTTTGAAAGTGATTTTTCTCATATTATAGCTGATAAGTTCCATTCCCAGTGTCAACGTGTCAAACGAAAATATGCATAATATCTACTCCAAAGACCGGTTGAAAACTTTTTTTCTGAGTACATACTGACATACACAATAATGTAATGGTCGGTGTTTTCTTTATCTCATCCACGTATATCGGTGTAACATGGCTGCAAAGAATATCATTATCGCCGGTGACTTTGACAAATTACAATAAGAGATGAAGAAGAAAGAAAAAAAAATCGCTTCCTACGCCAGATTAACTCTTCTAGGTACTTAAAATTATGTACAACCTGGTCGGGTTCGAAGCATGGGATAGCGGACAAAAAGAAACGTTCACGAGCTTGCGTTTTTTTCTTCTTACAACCTGCTTCGACATTACTCGCCCACCTGATGATTTCATATTTTTTATTTTTTTGATTATTATAAAATTTATAATTGACAAAGATTGGTTCTCGATTATGTTATATTGTATTTTATTAATGCGAACTTTCTTCAAAGTGATCTTAACATTTTTTTTGTGTATGTGGCTCTTTTTCTACAATTGTCGAAAATTATAACAAAAATCCTTTTGAAGTTTATTTTTGCTCACAAAGAAAAACTTTGTTGAGTATGAAAAACTAATCAATTTTGGTAGCTTCAGTAAAGTGCCCTCCTCTCCTTTAAAGTGGTAGTAGCAAGAAATGAAAAATAAAAAATCAATGTTTCTGACCTCACGTCGTTTATACATTCCAATAAAAATGTAAACGCGTGTGTATTATTCCCGAGTTATATGGGTATTTGGTATTTGTAATAATTGAATGGGAAAAAAAAACTATTAACATTTATTCCTCGGGGGTGTTAAGACGAATTACAAAGTTTACGGGTCCTTATTGTCTGGGAAAATAAATTCGCTAGTTCTTTTCTTCTGAGTTTTTTATTCATTCATGTTCGTTTTTAATGTTTAAATAATCGAATTGGAAATTGTATAAAATGTTAATAATTCAAGTCGCTGTCTTACAAATATTTAAGTAGAATATCAATATGAAAATTGTAATTAATTAATTTCATTAAGTTTTTTTTTGAGAGTCTTTGTGCATAAAGCCCATATCCATTACGTTCTAGACGAAACAAAATAATGATGAGGTTAACACATTTTTTTGCATGGTTTTTGAACTTGCATGAGCTTCAAAATGATTATTTTAACTATATCGTATACATAAATACGTTTATAAAATGTTTAAATTAAGTGTTGGACATATATTTTAATCTCATACAAAACGAAACGTACACACGTATACATATATGACCTATGAGTAAATTATCTGTTTATGCTATATGTATATACATTATACATGTATATATTTTATAAACTGTACATTCATTCAATACTATATTAGTATTAATGTTAGCTACAATGATATCTTGATTAAATGATTAACGCCTAACGGTACACATGATACATGGATATCAAAAGATGAATGATCCATCATAATTCATAATTGCCAACAGCTTAAATTGCATTTATTATCTTTCAAAAGTTCAATGACTCTAAATTGTAATAGTGCATAATATTATGTATACTTTTGTACATTTTGTTTATTATAGAATAATGGTAAATGGCTATTATTATATGTGATCTCTTCCCGAATTTCTTAATGTTTTAATTTTGTGTTTTCACGAAAATAATATATCTACAACGTAGGGAACATATTTGGATAACTCAGTTTTATAAGTATGGTTTTAATATTATATTGCAAAATATGTAATTTTGGTGATAACAAACGTATCGAAACTCAGTTGTTATTTTTTTTATAAATAAGATACAATATATAATATATGTACAATGTACATAATATTACATTTATTTATAACCACAATATTTCCTATCATAAAATTAATCATTATGCAATTATTGTTTAATGAAGTTTACGTCCATTTATCTGGACCAAAGGTCATTTATATAAGGCCGTATGTAGTAGTATTAGCAGTAAATTAAAATTAATAGGCTTGAAAACAGTAGTGATTGATTGTTATACAAACTATGCGTTGATATCTAATAGTTTTTAGTTCTAGCATTGGGACAGCTATTGGTCTTACAACGATATGTTTTTGATTTGGATAGTATACGGGGTTAGGTTAGTTTGGGGCCAGTCGGAGATCAAAGATTTCCTGCATGCACAATCTCTAAATTTAAAATTATAAATCATTCAAAGATTATAGTTTACCAGTAAGAAACCTGTTAATAGTGACAAAACAATTAATAATTGATACCCAAAAAAAATATAAAAATGCGCTGATTGAATCTTGAATTTTTTTTAAGTACATCGAGACCTCTGAGCACTTCCTACAAATAATTTTAGTTTACTTACTACAAAATTATTTTTTATAATTCATAATAAAGAAATATATTTTATAAAAAATAAAATAAATTTTTTTTTGTTTTGTTAAAAAATAAATAAATAATTAAGTTGAAATAGTCAAATAATAAACAAAACCAAATAACATTGATCCGTAAAATAGTTTTGAGAAAAAAAAATAAGAAATAAGTACATTTCTGTTTTCACATAATTATGTGACATATAGAAATAACAAATAAAACCTCGACTCTATAATATACTCGTATAAGTCACAGTAATAGTCGTCATAAATCTATCTCCGAATATCATAACCACTCTGTATACACACACACACACACACACACACACACACACACACACACATGTAGGTATATACATAATATATATATACTATCATCACGACAAGAACTATAACCACGTGGATTGTGGTCCGGACCATTTATAGGAATCGATCCATTAATTTATTACGGCGGTCGGCTGGGTTCTTAATTCGACGCGGTTTTCGGATGTTCTGACGACGTCATGATTTTTTCTGTATTATACTCATGCGACCCAATACAATACCCACACCCCGTGAGACCCCATATATGTATATAGCGTGTGTAATGTGCATGTGTATATATATATCGATCATCTCAAATGATTCAATTGTCGGCCACTGTGCGTGCGCCAGTGTCTGCAAGTGATTCTATTATATCTTCTAAACAGTCTAAACGATATAAAAATAATAAAAGTAATAATTATAAAGTATAAAGTACATGTTATTGTATCTGGATTGACACTAAACAAACAGTTCTTTTATATATATAATATATATATATGTATTTACTCGAGACTGACGTATAGAACGAATGCGAACCACCGGCGATGGCAACTATATATACGCTAACCTTTCCCCTTCTGTAACATATATCATATCATCTGATCGTCCGTCGTGCGTATTATGTGTATCTATATGTACATTATAAATATATATATTATATATATCTATATTATTATATGATATGCGCATTATAAGCAATATTTTGAATATTCGGATCGTGTTTTCACGATAAGAGGAGGTCATACAAAACACAACCGTCGTCTTTTATTTTTATGTACCACACGCGTGCGAGTGTTCCATAGATCCTAGGCACACTACGGTTAGGGTCGACTGCTCCCCTTTGCAACCAGATCGGTGGACAAAAAAACTGTTACGTGTATCTGTAACGTTTTTTTATTATTTTTTTTCTACGGCAGCAGTGCGATAACAGAGATAACAGCTGCTGTCCGCATCTCTACCCTTGGGGGGACATTATTATAAGCGTTTTTTGACAACGTGTGCCGGACGCACGTGCGCTTTTCTTGTTTTTATACAACATCCTTTCTGTAGATTACAGAAATATATTTTTATAGGTACTACTTATCTAGGTACTTCACACACGATACGATACGAATCGGTCGATGTTAGGACACCAAATCCTCGTTTTTAATCATCGTTTCTTAATTTTATACTTAATTTATTTTGTATTTTATCTTTACTATCAAATTTTAGTGTAATAATAATACTTACATTCTTTTACCTTGTACGGTGTACGAGCACGTGCCTTAATACCCTGTTTTTTATTGAATATTGTTCCCTGTAAATTCTGGTACGTAACTAACGTTTTGTAAGTCTTCAGCTGTTTGGCGTTAGGAAACTAATCCTTGTTTGTGCTGTCTCAAAATTAATTTTCTGTACGTCTTAGAGCCTTGATGATATCATGAAAACGCGAAAACGGATTATGAAGTATATATTAATTATGATAATAATATACTCCACGTAGAGAAAATATCGTTCAGGCTTTGTATTATGTCAGTTTTTCATTATTGCCTGCCGACTGTACCAATGTCAAAGTAAATTTAAATTTAATATAATGTATATTGTACATATAAAGGTGAAAAAGCGTTTGAAATCTTGATAAAAATAATGCAGCAAGAACCCCATCCGGCATCCATTAATTAGGTAATAATTATTTTAATCAAAAGTAATGGTATTTTTTGTTTTGGGGGTCGTTAAAAGTGTAAAAGGACCTCCTCGTCATTTTGGTGGTACAACAAAGAAGGGTAATTTTCAAAAGCGAAACGTTGGTCTGAATTCCGCTTTTTTCCTCCTTTTATTTTTTGGTTGACAACAAATGCGAAATGCGCACACCTGTCCCTTGGCAGTAACAAATCTTGGATGTATACAAATTCGCTAGGCATTAAGCAAGCATATACACATAATATAGGTACAGTTGACACGCGTGCAATTTTTACGGGTCCGACGACAATCGTCGCTGCCCATTGTGTAAGTCATATACCATAGAGGCTACCAACCAGTACCTGGTGACAAATTACGTAATTTGATGATTTGTGGGTTGTAACCGCGTTGACGTCCCCCTTTCCCCGAAGAGTTGAGGACTGTTTAAAATAAAAAATTAACACAAGTAAAAAGAAAAAAAAATGACCGGTTGCAATATGGTGTCAACGGACCCCCGTTAACTCGGCAAAACGGGTATAAATAAAGGAAGATAAAAAATTGCACACGAGCGTATGTACTTATACACTTTTTTCTCCTTGCCCAGTGTGTACGTGTGTTTGTGTATATATGCCATCAGATTGTGATCGCTTTATCGGAGACCATTAATCGATTGGAATAGGGACCTTTTACCGTCGTGGTGGGCTGTTTGGATCACGATCGATATACGCGTATCACGAGAGCTCGTCGTCGCCGGGTCGAGTGGAGTAGGAGAGGGTCGGCGACGGCAGTCGGCGGTGGTATTTCGAGCGCGCTGTAAACAAAAACGCCCGCGATTCATATCTGGGCTTGTATTTTGACGCGCGCGACAGAACGCAATAATAATTACACGGTATCCGGTTACAGAGGTACTGATTGCAGATAACGAGTTGTTTTGTTTTTTCTTCTTTTTTTTTCTTCCATATATTTTTGCAACTCGTCCGAACTTAACATTCCAACAGAGCCCGAGGACTCCAATGTCATTTCTCCGTTTCTTCGGAAAGCCCGTAGCGAATCCGTTTGATCATATCCGTGTATCTTTCTGTTCATATATGTATATATACATACAAGCATGCACATAAATATGTTCGTATATGCAGGTACGTTAAATGCACTATAAGTCTATATGTTCTGGATGTATATAATAATACGCCGCGGTGCATTTATTATCATATTTTGTATTTTTAAATGGCGTAAATGTACGGTGACAGAAATAATTACCGCATGGCAAGTTTCCAAGTTTAAAATGTTTTCATTTAAAATGTAAACGAGTTTTTTCGTAGAAATTAAATTACATTAGTTAACAGTTCAATTAATAACGGTTCGTTCGAATCGATGTCTGACAAAAATGTAAACTTCCGTTGATAAATTTTCGCCTACGATCATCGAATTCATTAAAAATAAGCTGGGTTTTTACTTTGACGTAGAGTATTAATTATGAGAAAAAAATTTTTTATTAATAATACGGCTGTAACTGATGAATTTAGTTTTTATGACATTATTAAAGTTAAATAATCCTACGATTGACATGATTTATGTATTTCCCATGTTCAAAACGGTTAATTGAATTTGAAATGTTAAATTAATGTTACAATTCTACAATGTTTTTTTTTAGTAATTTTCACCGAGTTACTGACCTATTGCTATAATTTAAACACGATTTATAATTTACGATAAAAACATTGAAAACGATACGATTTTAAACGAAAATCGATCAATTATTATATTGTGATACACTAGTATGAACGATAAATCGTACAAAATTGAAAAATATCGGTTTCTATTGAACGCATGGTGTATAGGCTTTTCGGGCGGTCCGATGGTATTTATTTATTATTGAACCCGCGTTGCTGAATAATTCAAAAGGAGGCCCGTGTGAACGGACAGGTGTGTACTTTTGTGACTGCCGACCGGACATTTGGCGGCGATACAAATCCGTGGCGAACTTCTGTTGCTGTTGGGTATAATATCGCCGATGAAGAGGAATATTGGTAGGGGAACAGATAATATAGGATTACTTTCCGTGAGCTCCAGGTTAGACGGTTGCGGCTGTATGTGACGGCGGTCGACGAACCCGCCTATATATATATAATATATATATACACAAATACATGCATACATGATACGTACACTTATATTTTACATATACATATAATTATAATAATAATAATAATAATAATATAAATATATATATATATATATCAATGTGCTTATGCATGCGTGTACCGCGAATTATGTACGGCCTACGTTTAAATGCGTCTTAAAGGCCATTTGCCTCGCGAGTTGATGTCACCACGGAATCTGTGACTCGATATGAGGGGGCAGAAATGAAATTTCGTTACGCAGAGAACATCATTTAATAGAGAATGAAGGAGACTTTTGAATAGGACATCGTACATAATGTGGCGATAACGAGGGCGATAATGACTATACAATATATGTGACAACATATGCGGAGACCATATATTATAATATAAATCATCTGTAACATGCAATCTCAGTGGCTGTATAATGTAGAGCGTCCTACTTTATCTCTTTAATAAATAATTAAGGTAGGTATTCAATTTGGTAAATTTTTTGGGCTTGTAAAATTGTTTTTATAAATATTATTATTCTCATTATTCTTTCATCATGCGTTTTTCTGAGATAATCTCACCTAACTCATTGAATGTTACAGAAAACTATTATTTATTTTTTAAATATAAACAACGAAAATATTTTTTGATAATGTAATTTTATTATATCCGCGTATTGTTTTTTACATTTTTGGTTATTTTCGAGATAGTTATACATTTTACACCGTTTACATTACGACTTATACCGTACAAATATGCAGTGACTGTTGGCTCGTCGTCACATATCTGAACGCATTTCCTGCTGAACAATATTTTTAAGTTATTGGACGTTTTGGAATTTTTGGGAGCCATAGTCGTCAATAATAATAACATGTTTCACTCGCTGTATTTAGTGAAAAGGAATAATATGGTATACAGGGTATTAATGTGACAAATATATTTCATTCTTATTTCTTATACACGTATACTGGGACGTATAATTGTGTGTGTGTGTGTGTGTGTGTGTACATAACGTAAAAGTGTATACAAATTCTCGTGTCTGGGTGTGAAATGAATGAAAATTGTGCGCATTTGTTCGTGTATATATGCGTATACACACATATGTATGTATTGTAATCGCGGCGGCGGGGTATGGGTTCCGAACTATGTTACGAATGAATGGTGGTCGAATATGCGCTCCGCCGTGGCACAATAAATATATTATACAGTCGCCCTAGACGTATAATTTTCGGCAATTTGCTCCGCGGGTCCTTTGACGGCCATTGGCGCGCATACAAATCGAGTGCGTCTCAATGCGCACCAGCCTGCCGTGCCTCCGCCGGATATTTGTGTGTAATTTTCCAGGTGTCCGGGTCGACGCCGAGCCCCGTAATCCTCGTATTTGGATTCCGCGACCGTATTGCCGTGAAATTCGCGCGCGCCCCCGGCCATTATACCGTATATGTTTTATATTATTATACACACGCGCGACGTACGTGTAATGTGGGCACACAAAAAGCGTCGCATTCGGTCTTTTATACGTGCGTATTTATATATGTACATTCACGCTCACACGCCTCCGGGGTGGGATAATGACGGGTATTTAGGCCGTTCTTATTACCGGCGACACCTCTCGCCCGTTCCCGCCACCGATGATGTATGTGGCGGTCGCTGGCTGCGGAACAAACAGCTGTGTCCCCTCGCGCCGTATAAATGTCCATTGTCGCCTTTTGTGCGTGCACCGCTCGTGCGTGTGTGCGTGTGTACACGTGTGTGTATGTACACGTGTTTGAGCGCGCGCGCGTGTGTGTGTATGAACGTGAGCGCCCCCGCGAACGGGAGCGACAGGAACGCGCGAGCGGCTCTTCACGCCGGGGTCCGCATTCCGCGTCGGTGGCGGAACCAGCCGCGAGAGGAACGTCGCACGATAAATTATCGTGTAAACTCTTCTCTACCCCTGATAAGAAGCTTTTCGGTTGTGATAAATTGCGGCTGGAACACAGCACCACTGCTGGGGGATTTTTTTCCCGAGGAGAGAGATAAAATAAAGTAAAAAATAAATAAATAAATAAAAAATAAAATAAAATAGTAAGGCAGAGAGCGAGAGTGAGAGAGAGAGAGAGAGAGAGAGAAAACTCACCCCTACCACCCCCACTTCGCGGTCGCCCACCTTTGGCGGCGGCTGCATGTCATTTGAATAAAGAGCAATAAATTGACATCGCGTGTCCTGACTGTGCACAAGTCTTTGGGCTCAGCAATAAATCTTGTTCCGTTCCGTACACTTCGAAAACATTTTGTGTATGAGTGTGTCTGTGTGTGTGCCATTTGCGTGCATACGTGCGTGCGTGTGTGTGTGTGAAATGATGACCTGGTCTTGTAGCAGAAAATAGGGAAGAGAAGATGCGCCGGCGTGCGATAGGTTTACCGCGTTTCGTATTTGTATACTCATCGCCACCCCCTCTTTCCAAGCGTAAAATTCTATCCCGTGTTACGGCCAACGAATTTTTCAAAAATTATCAAAGGGGAAAGTTTTCCATTTGGGAAATTAAAAATACCTCGTGGAATACGGTTTTTTTTAGCTTACGCTCCATGGACGGTAGACGTAGACGATTCTGTCTGTACTAAAAAACAAAAAAAAAAGGTTTTACACATATTAACCGATTGTCCGTCCGTTTCGCGTTTTGGATACATATTATTTGTATACCGTTTTCGTACGCTTTATTATACATTTTTCGTTATACAGGAACAACTAAATAACTACATTATTTCGCGTGACGTAGGTTGAAAACGGAGACACATATTTTCTGAAATAAATTAACTATTTCAAAATCCTGTGTAGTATATTATTATATTACGGTATACGAGATACAGCGTGTACAATGACTACGCATTTCCATGCGCACAAGATATTTGTTATCTATTGTTTTCGCCCAGATGAGGTTTGTGAGCATGACATTTTGCGTTAGACACTCATAGTATCAAACCCATAGTATTGGAGGACAGCTGTTGTGTCAAGAGCCTTGTACAAAAGGCTCAGATTGTTTGAAATGTCTAATGGTATTAAACTAGGATAGTGTAGTCTCTGCTTAATCTCATTACGTATCTCGTATTATTACATATTCTTTTGAAAACGTTATGAATATTTCACAGTTTATGAGTAATTTAGGAAATATACTTTGGTGGAACTTTCACATAAGATAAAACGTGAGATCAAAATATACAAATATTTTAATTCATAAACATTATATAATTCAAAGTTTTAATGTTAACTTTTCACTAGAAATTCCTAGTAAGATTTAATCAGTTATATGAGTTATATTCAACGTCCAGTGATTCGCAAATTTAAATTAAATAGTAACACCAATGTATATTAAAATAAATATTTGATGATTCGTCGACTCATAGTTTTCCCCGATTTATTTCGAGAAATCAAGAATACATTAATATAAATACAAGTACTTTATTGTTTTGTTGCTTCATTAAGACAACCTCTTATATATGTTGTAATTTTCACAAATGTATGCCCATACTTAACTTAATAACTAAAACGAAATTTCTAATATGGGAACTATATCAACAGTGTCCGTTGTTTCTTTTTTTAATTCCTTCGATATAATATTTTTATAAAGCGGTTCACCATCATTCCTAGACTATACAAACCCACTCGCCGCATGTGTTCGTATATGTGTACAGTAATAATAAGGCGTTTTGGTGTGTTCGTCGTCACGTGATTTGGGATATAATGAGAGAGCTGTCTGTCGAGTGCCTCTGTCGTCAACGAGCCTGATGACAAAATAAAACGTTTTCGTCTGGAATTATAAGAGAGAAATAAACACGATTACAATAAAAAGATTAGAGTTATAAATATGTCGCATTCCTTTTAGGTTTTAACGATTGTCTCACGATTACAGCTGTATACATTTTTTACGTTTACATTTTATTTATATAAGTATTGTTTTTGTTTTTCAGGTAAGTCGATTGTCACGAACATCTTACCGTTGTGCGAGTTAACCAGGTAGTGTAATTCTACAATATTTATAACATATATTATGTAAAAGTGCATGTGTAGGCAGATATGTAATTCGGGTATGAACAGTTAATTTTTTTTTCTAAAATAATTGTCAGTACTGTCGAGTAAAAAAAAAAAAAACGATTCAATTGAACCCGAGCCGAGTGTTTAAACCTCCATTGTGGATATGTGACTTGTCGATCAATATTTGTCCACTTGTTGTTCTTATATGTACATGTATTCTAAAATGACGAATGTAATAATGTATACATGTATTATATTAATTAATTATGTTACGTTTTACAAGCATTTAATTGCTTAATTACCGTATATATACGTGTATATGTGTGTTTGTGCGATGGTTTTCATCAGATTATGGCGTACACGGTGTTTTTTCCCTGAAAACATTCCTCTGGTGCACTGCCGTGTAACGGCGCACATAATTCCCTACGCGCACGTTTAAACATTTCCTAAACGTGTACCGCTCGACTTTTTATGCTATATTATATTATACATTATTATAATATTATATTGTATTTGATTTTAAAATAGAGTTGAATTTTTTGTTTCTCTGGAAAAAAAAGGAAAAAATAAAAGAAAAAAAATTAAATAATAAAAACACTACTACGTACAGTCATTTTACCTATGCAGCTGCTGCCCAATACCCGTTGGCTATACCGAGAGGGTTATATCAGACCAGTTTAGTAGTTGTAGCACGCACATGATTTCCTGAGTATACCAATATTGAAAATAATATTTTTTGTATAATATCATAATGTGCATATCTCAACTTGATAGTTTGCATTATTAAAAATATAGAGTTTTGTGCACATTATTAACACAAGAAACTACGGTTTTATGCTGACAAAAATAATATACGTTATAGTATTTATGAGATTAATTTTGTCCGTTAGGTTTTTCCTTACTACCTTTACACGAAAAAAATTATACTAAATAATAAATTCGATACAATACTCTTTGGTCAAATAAATGGGTATGCTAATGTTTTCATAATATATGCATTAAATTACCGACCGTATTTTATAACTATTATAGTATATATTATATATAGGACTCAGGTATACCCATAATTTTAAATAATTGGCTTGTTACTTTTCTTTTAAATATTATTATTGTTTTAATTTTTAAGTTATTCTTCTTTATTCTGAATTAATATTTAATAATAAATAAGTTTTGATTACGAAACATAATACAAATTGCAGCAGTTAAACGAAAGAAATTAAAATATTTAATTAGTACCTAAGTATTACAATTTTACTATATTATTAATTATTTTCACAAGATTAATGGGAAATTCGGTTAACTAATATGGTTTGTTTGTTAGCTAAGTAAATACTGTTCATTATTTAACTACAACAATAATAATAATAATAAAAAAAAATTACTTTTGGAGGGAAACGTTAAAGTTAATTTTCCAAATGAGATTTACCAATAAAACGTATAATAAAAGCTTTTGCGTTCCGTCGGCCACTATGTACGATTGAGACTAATGACCAGGGACTTCGTGATGTCGCTATTATTTTTACCTCTACATTTTACCTCTTCCCATTCATATACTCCCAGAGGTGAAATATCGTTGGTAATGCGGTTCATTTGTATTCACGAGATAACTCTGGGGGACGATGATGAAAAAAAATAGGGTGGACAGGTGGCTAGAGATTGCGCCGTGGCGGAAGAAAACGAGCCCAGTGAAAAATGAGGGAAACGAAATTGGCTGCACCTTTCTCAACCTCCGGTTTTCCCATCAAGAAGAGTGCCAAAAATTATTTAGAAAAATGAGTAGGCGTTATGACATTTTCTTCTCGTTTGACAATGAAAATAGGATAAGACTGATATAATATACAGTTGTCTTTTTTTGTTTACAGTGTGTTTCAAAAGTCTTAGTAACCATAAAATACTTGGACGCAAAAATAATATTGAATCGTTGTTTCGGGACACAATGTTGGTATGGATTTATAATGATATTTCTCTCATTGTATACATACCCTTAATCTATATACTATAGAACTCGTGGTTTATAAGAACACCCTAGGTTGTATTGCATTGGTTAAAAATGTTTCATTGTTTTGTTAATACCACCTATCTTTGTAATTTACGAGACTTTATATGCTGTGGACATGTTGTTGTTGACAGTTAAGATCTAATAATCTGTTAACTTCTAAAAACTCGGTGTTTCCATAAAATGATTAGGTGTATTTTTTTAAGAAAATTACCATGTGTATGCGGTGGATAGGTAGGAGATACATTAGTTACACAAACACGAGCTAAATATTTATTTTAAACATACTACCTACATGTGTGTATAATTCTCTAATAATATTTACTGTTTTAAATAGATAACATGTATAATATGTATAATAAATCATCATTTTTTTAAAGAGTTGTATGCTCATGACTTTATAGACGTCGTATTAAATTTATCTTGTTGATTATATTTACTATACTTTTATTGATGATTATTTGGAAGTCAATTTGATGATATAGACATTTTAATTTATGTCTTATTATTCAAATTCATCTGTTATATTTACACATATTGGTAATTTATGTATTTGTTTAATATACATATAAGAATCGTTGGTTATTCGTAATTTTAACATTTATGGAAAAATAAATCTTTTATATTTTAAACAGTATATATTATATTGCCTTAATTGTAATTTCTCGATAGTTTATAATTTATATACAACTTATGTTCGTAAAAACTATACACAATTTTCTATTCTTCGAATTGACCAATATTTTATTCTTTATCTGTTTTTATTCGAAGATGTTTTGCAACTAACTCTGAATTTGTTTTCTAAAATATTTTACCAGAGAACATCTGTAGATAATAATATGCTTGCAATTATTTAAAACTCATTTTACTTTCTTGGTGAACTATCTCATTTTGTAAAATATACACTGCTAATAAAAAATTATACATTTCACCGTGCAACTATTGCGTACATAAAATATAATAATTATGTGGTACGAAAAATGATTGAATAATATTTTTTTTTCATAAGCGTAGGATTTAATTTCCCATATGGTTCTACGCCTTTCACTCGGTACTTTTTTAGTATTATCTTACAGATTTTTACTTTCAATTTATTTTCCAGCAATACATTGCATAGATTTATAGCATTATATTTGTGTATATATAATGCTATATATATATAATTTACAATATAAACAACAAATAATTTTTATTACATAATCCTTGTGACTTCAATTGACTCGGTTCTTTTTAGTAATATTTTTAAAACCAAATGGGATTTATACTGGATTAAGCCGTCGAATTAATGCAGAGAGGGGTTCCATTTTTTTTTTGTGTGCGCTGGATTTTCTCATCCCCGAACACCTCTAACGCCATTCGTATACACAAATTATTATCGAATTTCTTTAACCCATTGTGGCATATTTTCGACAGACTAATATATTTTCTCTTTATGAAAGGAATTGTTATTTTTTTTCTGTTGTGTGAACGAACCACATCATTAATCCGGAACTCTTCTCCGCGGGCAACCGGTCTGTGCGCGCAAAATCTATTATATCTTTTTTTATTTTTATATCATTGAATTCCTCTAAAGCACATTTATTCTAACGTCTGTATAATTTTTTCTTTCCCCTCTATTTATTAAAAGAAAAATATATTGAAAAAAAAATAGTTTATATTTTGTACGTACGTATATACGAGTATATACTGTATATATAAATATATGATATAATATTAGTATGTACTATGTATACACACACACACGTATACGCTTTTTTTCTTCCGGAGCTTGTCATAACCGGCTCACCGGTCATTATTCAGAAGACGGTGCTTGTATAAATCACAATACCGGCTCTCCAGTGAAACAGGTTTCTCGCGGTTGTTGGCGTGAACACGCGGCGACGGCGGCGGTGGCGGCGGCTGCGCGCGCGCGATGACCAACGAATTTGATACCATCGTGGACACACGAAAAAACAAACACGTCCCAAAAAATATGGGAAAAAATAACAGCCGAGAATTAATAAATATAAGGCATCCAGCTGGGTGTGGGATTCGATATATTATCGGTTAATTTTTTTTTTTAGCGCTCTTAGAAAATCCGAGTAAATTGTATACATTGTATTATTTGTGGTGTCTCACAATTTTTGAGCTATTTTTTCTCCGATCGCGTGGGTACACCAACCGGGGCACTTGAATCCCTACGTGTCTGCCGGTTGTGTTATTATTATATGCACACGAATATATTGCCCGATCGTAAATCTTTTGTGATATATTTACGAAAATTTTGGAACAAAGAACGTATTACTTTGAATTATACCCCGTATTCCGAGCAATAAATTCATTAAACAGTTGTTTAAAGTTACACCCATTGTTGCAGATTCTGGAAGAGAGGAACTTGTACCGTAAAAATCTGAAATAAAAAAAGTTCTACAGCACTAGGGCGGGTTTCAAGCCAACGGGCTGTTTTTGTTGATTTTTTCACTTCAGTTACATATATAGGTAACGAGTTTGAAACCAGTTGTTTAACGTTCGACAGATATGCTTTATAGTTTTGACCCTTCTCCGCGAATGCAAATTTAATTGAACACATTTGTAGTGTATACGAGCGGGGAAATCTTTCTAATTTTATCTGCGATACACGGGATGTTGATGTTTACAGTCGCTTATAGTTTTTTTAACGAAAATGCCTACAGTTGATCAGTGATCGCGATGATGCATTTATAAACAATGTCATTATTCATGTCATTAACACCAGCCGTAGTTTGAACCCCACATTGAAATAAACATAATGCAGATCTCGATTAAAAAACGCGCGAGTTTATGTGACTACGAATTTCAGAAGTACTCGGTAATGTCGCTGAAAAGTGTTTTTCATGGACACACTCTGCATGAGTACACACCGAACTTTTCATTTCGACGGAAACCCGATCCAGTCATATACGAGTGATAAACGCGTGTATACGTTACAATAACGCACGAAAACATCCGATTACTGCTCGTCCACCTACACATCTCCCCCGAGCCCGGTCCGTCGACTGCTGAGACAGTGAGGCGCATTCGGCTTGATGGAAAGTGATGTCGGAAATCCATCAGCCCCCCTGCCGAGGACGATGGGGTAGCAATAGGTCGCGCAGTTAAAGAACCCGCGGGAGGGAAAATGAAATAGGTCGAAAAAGCAGCAGACGGTTGTTTAAGGGATGGATGCGCGCGCTTGAGCGTGTGTGTGCGTTGCGAAAAACGGACGAGGCGGCGGCGCAACAGTGCGCCGGCGACGTCGCGTCGTCGTCAGCGGTCATCAATCAACCGCCGCCGCCGGAGCACATGTTGCGCTTCGCGCGAGGCCAATATTCCTCGTCCGCCGCCGAAGGGTTAATATCGCGCGCTCCGCGGACCGCCGCAGTGGCGGTGGGTCCTCGTAGCCGCGGCGCGCGCGAGAAACTTCATTATTCAAAATAACAATTTTGGCCCTCGCGCAGGCTAGACGCCCCCGAGTCGTCGTTGATTGATGACGCATTGACATTGCCCGCGTCGTGTACGCGCTCATACCTGTGCGTACGGAAAGATACTTGGCGTGTACGTTACGTGTACGACGGATGGAGTTGGAGAGATGGAATGAGAGTGAGAGAGAGAGAGAGGGGGAGAGAGATACTATTGGGTCGACGCGCCGATAATCGATAGTACTAGGACGAAGACGACGAGACCACCGCCACGAAGACTATTCGGCGGGAAAACATTACCGAAAAAAATAAAAAACGATTATTATCCACTTTTTCAATTAGACATCACAACGCTTATTAACATATTTCGTGAACCATAAACACACACTCGCAGACACACACTCGCACTCGTACCGGGTGTAACTTACGACCGAGAGCTCGCGCGTGTTTTTCGTATATACGTGTATTTTGTAGTGCGAGTGTGTTTGCGAGCGTATACACGAGCGGCCGTGGAGCGTGTGTGTGGCGCACACCGAGGAACGGCATTCCAAGCGGTCGCGCGCGCACGCAACCGTTTCCCCGGACGAGGAGGTTGGTGGAGGAGGAGCAGGAGGAGGCGAAGAAGAAGACGGAGAAAAAGAAGTAGAAAAAAAAAAACTGTTTTAATTGTCCGTCGTTCTCCTCGACGAGCATTAAATGTATACGGAGAGACGGACGGACGGGGGGGGGAAACCACCTCGCCCGCATGTGCAGTATATCATAATGCATAAATAATATATATTTTATAAACACACGATTTACGCGCGACCGTGTTTTTCTGTATGTATGTCTGCGTCCGTGTTGCACGCATCCCGACGACGACGGCCCTCCGAGCGCCTCGTTTACGACTCGGCTTTTTACGACCATCGCACTCCGGATTTTCGCCGGCCGGTATTTACGATTGTTGTCTGCCGATATTGTTATAAGCGCCGCGCTTTATGTACACGACGCGCGCGCCACCCGGAGCGCTACGACCGAACGCGCGCGCGCGCGCCCGCAGCGCTCCCGGTGCTCGCGCCCTATCTGTCACCATACGTTATTACGACCATTGTGCGATCATTTCACGTTGGGTTATTAAATATTAATAATGCATTTTTTCTCTCCAACGCAGTTGGAAGTCCACATTAATTGACATGTTTCCTCGACTAGGGACCTTTTTTTCTCCTCCATAGTCTTGTCGGAGCGCTGGACGATGGCTATGTATAGGACACGTGTAAATATAACTATTTTATGCACACACACACACACACACACACACACGGGTACCCAATGTTGTTTGCTCGGTTAAGTCAATCTCGGTAAACGCATTGTACGTCCACACCGAGAATATGATTAAACGGAAATTTTACGACGTCGAACAGTTTGATGAATATTCATGTGTCGCGTTTACTCACCCGTCAGCTACCGAGTAAATATTATAATTTTTACTTTTTAAAAATCTGCTCGACTGCCAAAGGTCACTCTGGTATCGTTATGAATTTTCAAATCTACGTGGTACGCTGTAAACGAATTAACTTCCACGCCGTGTCCTATTCTCACACAAACGAAAATAAATCCACTTTTACGTACAATCGCATAAATTTACTACGCCCGAGTGAGGCTGTGGCGGCCATGTGCGGGCTTCTAGTTTCGAGCGGATATTATAACGCAATACACTTATTATGGTTTTTTTTTTTTTTTCAAACAATAACACGAGCGGTACTTGTGTCGGCAGCGTGTGATACCTCCCATATGCATGTATACCGACCGATTTTCGTGTTTCGAACAATAATAATTTTCACCCTCTATAGCACGACTACGATTTCCACCGCTGCCGCCGACGCCGCCGGTCCGATATCGATTCGGCTTTTTTTTTGTGTATGTTTGCGTACGGCGTACCCCTATAGGCGTCACTATAATATTTGCTCGCGTCGTGTTCCGCGACTGCACGTTTCGGCGGTGTACGTTTCGCGGCCGCAACCTGCCGGGCCGGGGCACAATTGCAGCGGGCCAAAATAATAGTATAATATACGCGCCCGTTCCGGGCGGACGGACGGAAGTGACATCGGGAACGTGCTGGTTTGATTTATGCGCGCCGCTCCGGTCCGTATAATAGTGCACGTGGGCAATAATGACACGAGGGCGGGGGAGGGAGATATATTAAAACCTCTAAATCATTTGCATGTACTACAGCGGCGTCCCCGCGGAAACAATTGGACTGTAGTGGTTTGGGTGAGCTAGTAGCGAACAGGAGCAAATACTAATTCGACATTGTCGCACGACGGCTGTACCTAATACCGATGAATAAAATTATGTTTCATCCCTCACCTCGGAAAAATATTTTCGCGTCTAATGTACAATATATAATGTTTTATACAAATTGATAATAACATGATAAAACCTCTGTATAGAATAAAACGGTTGGTCTTGATGTATGTATGGATGTATGTATTTATGAATGTATGTATGAACCTGTATAATGTAGTTGGAAATGTAGTGTAGGTAATTGCAGTTGACTTTGTCGCTGTTGTAGTAGTCGTGTGCGATTAGACCAGGAAAGTGTACAGTAATTAAAGTGTTCTTTTGTCGTATATCTTAATTCATATTGCTTTGTAAAGGTTTATTAATTTAAAAGACATATCACTTGTTGATGGTGTATAATTGTATAATTCCTGTAGATATTTCTTCGGCTCTGAACATTTACGCGTAAAATGCGCTATTAAACGATGTATATATTATGTACTTGTATAAATTTCAACATATCCTGCAGGATTTACCTTATTGTATTCCTATTATTATGTTTTTTCACTATATTTCATAGAAGTATAATGGTTACTTTGTTTAATATTTTTTAAAACTCATTTGATTCATCCATATGCATTAAAATTAAATTAAAATATAACAATATAATATCCTGGAAGTACTATATCCTACCAAAATTTTGTAGTATATAATTGTGGAAACGAGATATACAATTTAGTGCTTTGAATATTTTTCGAAAGACAATAATATTTTTTTACACATTTGCACGTATAATAAATAATTATGTTTACCCTGGGGTAAATGTGTTTGAAAACTCAATAGTCATATATTCAGTTGGAGTGAATGTTATTTAGATAGTAGGTAAACTGAATTCACAAATACGTCAAATGAACCTATTTTCATTGTATTATTAATCTGATAGCCTACGAGGTATTGGATTTGCTATGATATATCGATCAATAATCAATATAATGTACCGACATTTATTTCCTAACCCATTTTAATGATTTTTAAATGGTACTTTACCCTCTCAGTCTTGGTTTGTTCGAAGATTTTTACTTGTTATTATAATTTTTTAAACTTATCTTTACATATTGTTTATATCTTTATGATATTATCATTATAGATAATTTCATAGATTTACGTTTTTAAACTAATTTTTAAAATGTAATTGCCATTCCGGTTACACGCTTGTTCAAAATAATTACCGAGAAAATTAAGCATCGAAAATAATTGCCTATGAAATATTGTAACAAAACGTAAATATTGCGTGATACATTTAGTATAGAAGATAATATTTAAATAATTATTATATAATTCAGTTATAAATTATCTAATGACATTGATTAATGACTATAAATTAATGATTATGATAATCTTATGGTGCGACTCGGGGTACAATTTATAAACAAAACTAATTGATTAGTAATTAACGTAAATATATATAATGCAATTCCTTGAAGAGATAATGATCTCAAATTTCATAGTAATTATAATAACTAATATTATTTTAAATTAGTTGCTCAATTGACTACTTTATTCTTTTTTCTCTTATTCTCGGTGTAATTGGATCACCTGTTGTATAGGTGTTATTAACTGGATTTCAGTTCTGTTTTGATGATATATAATTTAAAAACCGTTTGAAAAATGTGTAGATATTTTTAATAATATATATATACCTACAAAGGCAATTTACATATCTAATGAAAACTGTATACTGCGCGATATATTCTTGAAAGTTTATCACACTCGCGTGTTCTGTGCGCTCGAGCGCACATTTCATTTTACGTCGAAAAACAGTGAATTTTCCCTGCGATCTACTTCGTTTTAGCAGATTACGTTTGCATAAGACATGCAATATAATTGATAAGACTATCTCCGAGCTTTTACAGTCCGTACCCTCCCTTCCTAACCGGTCGACTTAATTTCGCGCCACTGACGTTATCGGCGGACGACCGTCTGAAATTGGTGCCCGTGGATTTTTAAGGGGCCGCATATAAATTATCGCCGCGCATCCGGTTTTTCCCAGGAGACCCGTCGGAGGGGACGTCCGGCTTTATCGGTAGCTTTATGCAAATCGCGAGACAAGCCACCCCCCGAGCGTCGTATACCACCATCACCGCCGAAGCCGTTGCCGCTGATCCGCCACCGCGCTACCCTTGTGGTTTTCATACAATCAGTTTTCGTCACGGCTGCCGGGCGTCACGCCACCTCGACGAGCATGAACAATCCGCCTCCGTTCTATACACTTATATATATATAACTATAATGCTATATTACGTATAAATTCGTATTGCACCGGCACAGAGTGTAGTATTGTATTATATTATAGAGCGATGAAATGCTGCAGTACAGTTACTCGTCTAATGATTTCAATATAATATATACATAAATGTTGTACGTGCGGTGTACGACGAAGTGGCGGACAATACCGAACTGGAGTATTTCGAAATGAGCGTTTTATAAGCATCACCGACCGAAAATCGATAAAATCAGACTGCCGCGGAATCGCACACTCACTGCTCAGCGCTGCACCATAGAACATGGACATAAACGTACGGCGTGCTGTACGCGCGTAATGTAATACAATAATATGTTTTACACCGGCAGGAAGTTAACAAACGTGGTAACTTGTGCGGCTGCGTTTCATGTACATTTTTGAATTTGCACGCACGCGTTATGGTATCGCGATGCCGAGGAGTCGGACCCACGATTACAAACGAAAACACGAACAAAACGGACTACTGCCGACAGTGGCTGTCGATGAGTTTCATAATAATTATTGCAGGACGACCGGTGTGTATTGTACATTATGTAGGCCGCCTGCCGTCGTGAATCAATTTATCGGTGACTGGCCGTCGACAAAAGCAGCCCCGAGGCCGTTTAGAAAGTATTTGCATACACACACACATACACACACACGCGTACACACTTACGTACACATGCACAGGGGAAAAAGACAATAATATACGACGGGCCGGCGCATTTATCACTGCGAGCCGCTGCTGCTGTTGCGGAGGTGGGTTAGCCGGCGGGGAGCGGAGAGAAGGAATATAGGAAGAATGGCCGCGGCAGTGGTCTGCGCGGTGGTCGGAGGATCCGTATAATCATTCGGAATGACACACGGGGACGTAATAAGTGGCAGCAGCAGAAATGCAACCGGTGTGTAAACACACGCACACACACGCACACACACACACACACACACGTACACACACACTGTCACATACATTCACGGGCACACGTATACGTATTTATGTATGTGCGGACCGTGAGATTTATACCCTAGTGTTTATGACGCGAGGGCTATAATATATTAATTATTATTGTCGTCGTTGTCTTCTGCGCCATGCATTACCACTATTACTACCACTTCTGCTACTACTACCACTCATACACTACTACTAACAGTACTACTATACTAATACGACCACGCCATTACCATTACCACTCTTGCTAAAACGACATACGCACTTTAGATTAGAGTTGAAGTGCTTGTATATATCAATTATTTATTTTTTAGAATTTCTTCGGACGACAAATATTACGTTTTTAGTGTAATGGACCGGGCGCTGCTGTCTTATCGTCCTCTATTCGATGATGATCATTATTATTATTATTATTCGTACAAATTATTTTCCGCTGAATTGCCAAATAACGTTTTTTTTTTTTTTTGAACTTAAGTTTCAAACAGTTTTTTTGTTCAGTAGCCTACCTACTATATTATAGTGGTGCGATGCATACGATGTAAAATATCATCATTCCAAACGGGTTTTTAATTTTTATGACATCATAAACGCAACTGCCGTGTTATGATGATAGTAATTATATAGAAAAGCAAAGGCATATTATATTAGATACTAAAAAAAATGAGCCGGACGAGAGTATTGACGTTTGTCCAACCCTTTTCAAATCTAAGTTTATAATATCTAAAATAACATAGGTACTGTTGAAGAGTGTATGTTATTAGTTATTAGTTATTACACTTTGTTTCCTTCTGTCGTTGAAAATTAAAAATGATGAATGTCCTGTCTGCTACAGTGAAATAATAAATACATGGTTATAAATACAAATTTAAATTGTTTATAAAGCTTATAATGAAATACATGATCAAAAAATACAAATTTAGGCCTTTACCATAAAATAAATCAAATTATTAAATAATATTTTATCAATTTTACTTTTGTTTCACGTCATAAAAGAGAGGTGTACAATATTTTGATTTTATTTCGGTTTTACATTTTAACTTTAAAAGTAGTATTTCAATAACCTTAATATTTTTGATAATTCGATTTCGTTGGCTTAATGGTAATTGAAGCTGTCTCCATGATTAATATTTTTTATATTCCGTGTTCTTCCGACTGTTATTAATTCAATTACTTCTCATTTTATACCTGTATAGTATTATTGCATACGTATATGTGTATATTTAATATTTTGTACTATACATGCGTGTGTATATTTTTTATACAGAAATGAAGTGGAGGAAAAACGTGTAAAAATATGACCGCGGAGAGGTTAATGAGTGCAGACGGGCATAAAACATTTAAACTGAACGAGGGCAAAATGGCGACTTTGGTCAGTGTACGTTTGGCTAACAAACCGGAAATAACGATACGACAGCCGTGTGACCATTCGCATTAAAATGACAACGTAATCGCTGTGTAGGAATGCACTCGGTGCAGAAAAATGCGGTATTTTGAGTTTGAACGACCGACCGCGTGTAGCAGATCTATATTGTATACTGCAGAGCTTTGCTATGACAGATTAAGATTAAAAACGAAAATCAAGAATTACTTTTGGTTTCTAATTTGTACGCTCATTATACTGAGTTTGCGAAACATAAAAGAAAGTAATCTAGTATAAATAAACCGAAAACCGTTGGTAATGATTAAAATGTAGGACAAGTGCCAACGAATTTAATGTATCTTTACTTCCTCAATTTACTAGTGATAATTATAGAGCTTTGTGGCAATAATAACACTTTCGATGTTTGAGATAAAAGGTTTTGAGTTGTTTGTTCGCAGACCCGACTTTAATTAAACGTGATATTTTCTTTAGAAACATTTATTTATTTTTACTCGTGCAAATGTATATGGTTTCTAATATGTCTTGATTTCGCTGTGTTGTATTTTAACACAACCGACCTTTATGAAAATCGAAAAAAAAAAATACGAAACCTTAAAAATATAAATACGCTTTGGTTGTTGAAAAGCTTTATTTCACTGTTGAAAAATGAAACATTAACTCTCTGCCCAAAGCTCTCGGTGCAATAGTTACGTCACGAAAACTGCTTCGGGCAACGGTTGAACACGTTCCCATCGTTTCAACGTCATATACGACGGCACGACGACGGGACTTGTAAAAATACGACCGGTCTGTGAAAACAGAGGAAAGCTTATAAACAACAATGACGACGTAAGGTTTTTTTTTTTTTTTATCGCACAGACAGTGGAATTTGTTAGCGTATAATAACAATAATAATAAAAAAAAAAAAAAATGAGAAAATGAAAAGCCGACGCCGTGTGAATTATGGTAGTTTGTCTCGGGGTGGAGGCGCGGCGGCGGCGGCATCGGCGGAGACGGCGAATTTTTACAACCCGATATAAATTCCCGAATACACGGGTGTTAGTTGGATGCACATAAATCTAGAGGGAAAATAAACATATACATCGAATTCGAAAAACCCGTAGAAGTTTTTTATTTTTTATTTGCACGCGCCGCGTATGTGCATTTGTATATTAATGTGCATATACTCGCACATTGGTGTAACGGTACGCGGTCGGTGTTGTTTTTTCTCCGCACTTGTTCTTCTTTTCCCGAAAGAATGCGAGCGGGGCGGCGGCGGCCGATGAATGGGAGAGAATATTATTTGCATACAAAGATGCCATAAACCATTGCGGCGAAACAAAAATAATAATAAAAAAGTAACTGACACAATTGTATGCGTTTGCTCGTGCGCCTGTACGTGTGTGTAGTACGGGGTGGTAGGAAGTATTGTTGAAGTTGGTGGCTTCGATATACAAAAACACGTATAATACATATTATAATAAACAGCGATTGCGCGCGCGCGTGTGTCTGCGCGTGTGTATTTTATGGCGGTTTTCACGCGTCGAATTCCATTTGTGCGAAAACGCGCGAGGGCTTGTACCTCGAGAGTTCGCCTGGGTATTATTATTGTCGAAAAACCAGTTCAATAAATTCTAACGACTCAATTTCGGACCGCAAATGATATGCATTTTGAATTTGTGCACTAAATTTACGGTAAATCGTGTGAACATTTCTCAGCACGACCTCCGTTTCTCTCTTCCCCTGACCCCCTCCCTCTCTCAGGGTTTTTTGTTCTCGGGGTGTATATGATATGTGGTTTCGAGACATGCGTCGTTAGTTTCGCACATAAAAACTTTAGTCACTTTTGATGTAATTACCAACACGCGTTGTTCTGCGAGCGCATGTGAAACGTCAAACTTGTGGATGAAATTATTTCGTAATTAACGTATTAAATTAAAAAGTTCACAACAGACGGTTATGGTGGTTAAACGCATAATAATACATGGAAAGTTTACCTACCACATATCGAACGCGCACATTTATATATCGACCCCCTCGTTCTCCAATGTACAAGAAAAGCTTTCAGAAACTATCTAAAAACTTATCGTAAATCGATTACCCGACCGATTTTATATAATAATATGTTTCTACCAGTTAATTTCCAGTGTGTTTTTTGCTTAACCATACAGAATAAATATGTAGGCAATACCAAAAGCAAATACTCTGTTATTGTTGAATTTCAATATCATAAACCTATACCATACCTCTTGTGTGATTGTATACGTTGCACGTTGTGTCATAACCTGATTGGTATAAGATTTAGTTTCAAGACATTTCTTACGTAATAGAAACAAACTGTGAATCATCACGAAGAAAATTATTGTATAAATAATAATTTTAAAAAGTTGATGGAAAAATTATAACCTGTATGTGAACCAAGATGAAATGTGAGAACTATTAATTGAAACGTTGTACGTGCACTTTTGTATTTATTGTATTTACATATTTTCTGTTTAAGCTATAGGTATTATATAAATGCTCTGTCCATTTTGTACATCTGTTTAGTAATGGGCGATTTCAAAACTAATCTACTAGTAACTAGCGGTGTCCAGTTTAATACCCATTTACCTCCTGTTGAAGAGGAAACGTAAAATCGTTATTTATTTCTTTTAAACTATGTACGGAACAAGTTTTTACCATGTTTTTATATTTATATAAGCACGAAAATAATAATAAATAATAAAATTAAAAAAATTAATTAGAATAATATTTTAAAGCCGCGATTGGTCTACAAAAAATAATGATCGTATATGGATTTAAGTACGCGTTAAATAAATGTATTTTATAAATATTGTATGTACTACATCTCGTATGGTTCGAATAAAATGCACTTCAAACATAGAGCATACGATATGTCTTATTTAGCACATAATGAACGTACCAATGATTGACGCTATTTTGCTTCACTTAACTTCACAAGTGAATTATTAAACCATGAAACATGATCTGTGCATTTAAATTTCAAGCTACAATTAATAAATATGTAGCATTACTCGAGTGTCTGAGAATAGTAGTACATATCGATAGCTCAAATATAGTGTTATTCATTGCAACGTGTGCATGCACTTCGAATAATATTTAATAAATCAACATTATTATAATTAATTATTAGACTTAGCTGTTCGATGAAAAGATTATGGTATACCGAGACAGACTACCTGCAAAAATGCGACCTTCGATATCGTATTCTTCTTCACGTACTCTGTTTATACGTGTGTAGCTAATACATGCGTCGTGTAATATATATATATATATATATATTATTACTGGTCAACCGCAATGACCATTTTAAGCAGGATTTGTTTCCATCGAGTATTGTTGTATCACGTGAGAGTTTTTTTTTTTATTACTCGAAGAAAAAAGTCTGTATGGATTTAAGGTTCAGTTTCGATACAGTCCACTGAATCGGTTTTGGATATTATTTGACCGTGTAATTCATTCAATCATCAAGTTGTTTTAGAAATTTGTGTTTAATTTGTTACGACTACATTGTCACTCTTGACAATTTATATAAAAGTTTTTTTCAACATCTTTAAGTCATTTTCAATTCTCAATCCTAAAAATAAGAACAAAGTGCATTTTTTCAACAACAATCACATCAAACGAAAGTAGTCGACGAACCGCCTTTCTCGTATTTTATGCTAGTACATAACTGTTGGCTATATTATAATACTATGTTTGCGGTTACGTTGTGGTTGTCGATGGATATCGTATACGATAACCCGTCAGGTCGTCGTTTACGAAATCAAAAATCGCTAGCAATAGCGGAGAAAAAGTAAAATCTTGAACAATGTTATTCTAGGTTTCTTCGCCAATGCCGATTTAGGCGCTGATTTTAATTATGTAAATTGTAAATGAACGTTAGAGATATGTTGAAAATGATAAAACAACTGAAGCTCATAACCGGGGATTGAAACAAATATTATATTTCCTTTGTTTAAAATGCGTGGTGTATGTATAAAAAATTCAATCCGCATACAAATTGTTTATGGTTCGAGCCTTCTATATATTGCTTTGGCCGTTATTGTGTTTAAGAGGAAGAACGTGTACGTAAAGTTGTTCTAGGGATGATGTAGTCGGTTTGGAACAGAGTGTAGGATGTGAGTGCAGGAGACGGAGAAGAGGTAAAGTGCACATAACGGAACAGCTGACGGTTTTACGTGTACAAAAGGACAACGTACATGTGGCGTTATTACATATAAGCGGCGATGAGAAGAAGGGGCCTGTGCCCAAAAACGGTTGAGTCCGGCCGAACCGTTCTAATAGTTTTGCATAATCACCACACGAACACCGTATTCGGAAACAATATAACGATTGACGTTGTATATTCGTTTAAACGTCACTAACATGTGCCATTTTGATTCACATTTTCATTATTTGATCGATCAGGATGTTGGAGGCAGCTACCGTCGTTTTAAAATGTGTACAAAACGCGCTTGGGTTTTATAATTTTATTCGTTTTTTTTTTAACTTCTGAGCTTACAGACAACAAAATATAACGTGCTTTGATAACTGTTATTTCTAGAGGGCTACACACTGCATACACTCCTTCAGACATTATTCTGTTATTTTATGTGTATAATTTTGTCATATTTGCTTATTGTGCGTATAGCACAGATTGTATATATTATTCTTATTAATAATAAAAAAAATATTGTTTTTAACTGATTGATCGATCAGACGTGCTTATTGAATCGTAGTCAGCAGATCAGTAAACAATGGCCATCGACATTATCGTAGTGATAAAAAGTGATCTACCTGCAGTGTTGTTATTGAGATCATTACTATAGTATAATAGATACTCATTTTTTAATTGTTTACGCATAGTTTTTTACACTGTTCTCGGATCATAACGTTCTGTTATATGCGACCAAGGCGTGTATGCCATCATTTATGTGTTTTGTATAATTTTCTCTAATTTCGTTGGAGTTCAACATGCACACGGTTCATTTGATATTCGATTACGTAATCCTGGAAACGCCATAATTTTAATATTTCATAATTCAGATGCGGCTCGTGTAATACACAATATGCATATATCATACATATATGTATAAAACACGTCGTTGAAAGTATACAAACTACTCACGCACACACCCTCTCAACCATAACGAATTAATTCCAAATATGTTTTAGAAACTGGATATCGCCGTAAAGTTGTGGGGTATAATAAATTGCACGGAGAGGCGACATTTTTTATTGAATCATCGTACTTGCTGAAAGTATGCGTACTGGTGTATAGAAAGTAAATTTTGACCCCGGGAGGCATCAGGAAACTACGTGGACGTCGTATATAATAACCACATACTGATTTCAGGAAAACATCTTCAGACACTTTCACACCGATAAAAATACCAGCGCACTACATGATCGTTTATCACCTTATGCAATACGTATTTTGAGCAAGGGTTGAGGAAGCGGGTGTCCGATCGTCCCGGTTTAATGGCGTGGAGAAATAAATTTTTTGTTTTCAATAGCAGCTGCGTGTCGTACGTTTTAAAAACTTAAAGCTCATACAACGGTTGACGCGAAATAATCGACTTGCAAAATAGTACGCATTATTGTTTCCTCGTCATATATTTTTATGTGTGTACGTGTTCGTGCAGCTTTTATAGAATATTTATAAATAATATTTTCCGAGATCGAAACAACTCCTCCGATTTCATTTGAAATATATTTGACGCGTAAAAATAATAATAAAGGCGGGAAAGATAAGGAGAGGTTTTTGCTATCGCGGTCAAGTTTATACTCGACATCTGTCAAACGGGACCCGCCCGTATGTATCTTATGATCGATGAGACCATGATTGATTGATCCTTTTTAATGCGCCACCCTCTCGCGACTTTTTCACCCGAACATTTCCACGACCAATTATGACGTATCGACGACGAGCCGCCAAGTGCTGCTGTTCGCGTTCTGCCTGTTAACTGACGTGTGGGGCGAGGGAAACTGACATTCATAAACGACCTTTTGTCTTTTGCACTTCCTTTCCAATTTCTTTGTTCCTCGAAGTATTCGATTTATTGTTTATTCATTTCCCTCACAACTTATATAATATACAATTTAAATTCCGTCGAAATTAATTACGCAGTTTTTATTGCGATGATTCAATCAACTTTCGTCGATTTGAGGTTTGTTCAATATTATACTCATTAAAATTATCTCAATAATCCCTCGGTTCAATAGTCGATGTATACAGAGTAAACGATGCGTTAATCTATAATAAGTCATATTTTTTTCTTCGTTTAAATTAAATTTGTATGTTACAGACTACAGTTGTTTGTAAGTATTATTAATTGCGAAGTTTTATAGAATATGGGTATTGATCAAACCTTTCAGCTTAAGAGTGTGTTCACCGTAGCGTGCTTAGTCGTGTCACATTGTAATAATTATATATACGTGCAATGTAATATCCGCATAAATAATTCCAAGATGACGTTGGAATTACAAAATAAATATTGAATTCACAGTATTATGTACATTATGTAATATATAGATGAACTTACTATTTTTCTTTATTCTTTTGGTGTTCATCGCATGATTATCAAATAGGAAATCGCAAATAATACCTTCGATGCTCGTCCGGTGTGACGAGTGTGTGTGTCGCATGGGTCGTTATTTTTATACTCCTTGTACAATTATTTTCGTGGTAATTTAATACCATACGATGGCGGTAACGGTTGAGAAAATAATCGAACATTTTGAAGAAAAAAAAAACAAATTAATAATAATAATAACTGAATAAAGGACGGAGAGAGGCTTAAACTCTGCACAATGGAGATAGCCATTTGCGATTGTTTCCCATAGAATAGATGTACATATGCATGCGTGCGTTTATGTTGTCTCTCTATGTTTAAATGGTATGATAATAAAATAATAGTAGATATTATCCTTTTTGTCGCTGTCGTGGTTGTCGTCGTCGCGTGTATCGATTTCATATCGAAATGACAGGTTTCTGAATAATTCGAGACGGTTTATTACTGTTCGCACGATGTTGGTTTCAAGTGGAAACAGTTGAGTACTCGCGTTGCCACACAGATAAGGTAGTATAGGGTGAGCGTAATAGACGCAATGCAGTATAATGGCTTGGACGGCCAAAACGCATTTGCCAGTCGCACATTGTACTCAACTCTACGAGTTTCAAGGAAAACGCCAAAGGGCGAATAAAAATCGGGCAAACGAAAATAATGCACGTAAATAAATTGTCGACAGAGAGGGAAAACCAGCGGCTCGAGGCCAAAAAAAAAAAAAATATAGGGAATGGAAAACTTTGAAAAATACATACATACAACACACACATATAAGTTCTATTGTTCAATCTTCTGTGTTATGCCCGAGGCCTGGGTAGGTGGCAGGGGGCGCATTCGATTTATCAGCCGGAAGAACCGTTGTCAAACGAAAGAAAAATTTGTTTTTCGAATAAAATATACTTGGATTTTTCCCTTCAAATCTTCCTAAGAACAATAAACAAAAATATAACGTATGACTTTTATGTGTACGGCTGTGTGGTGATATTGATCGTCGTGTTTTTTCGTCGTAATCAAATAATGAATATGTGTTTGATGTACGTTTTCATGATCGGTGCCTGAATTCATTCAGTATTATTTAAACGTCCTTTCTTGTTTTTATTGAATGATAGTTTAAAAAAACAAAATAAACAGTAGCGCTCATTAGAACGAAAACTCGTAAAGTAAACAAATTAATATATATGTATAAATAATTAATATAGGTGATCCGAAACCCGATACAAGAGAGAGAAATAAAATAATGGTAAAAACATTTGTTGTATATTTTGGTATACGCGATAAAATCTATAAAGCATTTATACAAATATATATTATGTAATATTTAACTACATATTTATAAATCGTATCGCAGGTACTGTGACCAGTGCTGGAGCATATATACATATTTTATGGTATAATATAACTATACGTACAGTGACGTATTTAAAGGGGGCAGGGGTTGAGCTCTCCAGAGTACAATTTTAGCCATTTTCCATAAACCCGCGTTAAATAGTGAATGGTCTTACGGAAAATGTTTATCATCAATACATTATGTCCCTGATAATAAAGTCGCATTGTTATGCATTTGATAATAATTTTTACATGTTTATCTTTATGCCTTGTTTTCATTTTGTATAATTGACTTTAACTAATGCTAAAACTATTTTAAATTTGAATAAATATTTTTTATTATATTTTATATCATCATTATCGCTGTCGCGATTGAAGAGATAAAATGTATTTCTCGAGGTCTTAGCTCCCCTGCGTGCGACTGTGTTACATCGTACAGACAACCCTAAATACGCGCTCGCTTTCATTCACTATCATAGTGTCCGCTAGCTGTCCGCCGTCGTTTACACACGATAAATACCCGTATCGAAAACGTACAGAAACGCTTTCGTCGCTTATAAACCAATAATGTGTCTCTTTATTGTATTTACATCTACGCGACACACAAGGGCACGTGCATAAGGTTCGTGTGCCAGCGGAAAATCGATTGGTCGGAATTTTTCCCTCGCCATAAATTTCTCTCCGGCCCCTCCGTATACGTAGGAATGTCTAAACACTGTATTAACGACGGCTATACCGAACCGTCGTTTTATCGGAGGAGTGCATTTTCCAAAGTGGAAATCACTTCGTTAACAGTTTTTCTCTACAAACAAAGAGCTATTTGCTTGTGAGCGGGCGCATATTATTATTGGAGCAGCGGTTCGGCGATTGGTGGCGCTGTACACTCGGTTGATTGTCGACAGTGTCGCGCGTAGGACGTAGACGTAGTAATTTATCGTTTTTCACGTATACATGCGCGCGTAACCTGTATACGTTTATTGTTAATTTTGTCTTAACATGAAGTGTACTATAGGTACATTCAGTAGTAATAGTAGTAGTAGTAGTAGTTGTACCTACTACTACTACCACTATTACTAATGGCCATACTCCGATAATGAAAAACGAAAATTAAAACGCGGGAGCTCCATCATTGCAGTAGTTAGCTGACTGATGGCCCCCACCGGGTTCGACATAGGACAATTAATAACTCGGTTGTGCTTCTATTGCGTATTCGGTTTTTTTTTTTTTACATAAATCACGTTCCGTTCCCAGAGAACAAAACGGTAGATATGTGCGTTTAATTATGCGTTAGGGTATAACGCTATAATGAAACATACGGTAAAAATGGTTTTTTTTTCACTCGAGACCATTCGATTTTTTGGATGTAAAAAATGAAGTAGTTGATTATTATACTTTTACATTTTGTATAAGTGTGTGCACCGTCGAAATGTGACGTGCGCAGTAATTGGGTTTTCGGACGGACAGAGTTCGTTTATCTAATTTCATGTCCAAAACTTGCGATAGACGTATATTATATTATCCGTTGTAGGTGTAATGCTAATCATAAATATCTTGTGGAATAATATTGCAGGACTAGTCAGCAAAAAAAAGTCATTATCGCACCCGTACAATTGTAGGTACTATGTGTTATATGGGTCTAATCGTATTAAAAATGTATCCCGTTGTTCTATTACTTTAAGTTATTTCTAATCGTGAAACAATAAATAATAATTATGACAACAATCGTAACGCGAGAGTAATTAAATTCTATTTGAAGAACAAAACAATAAAAAATATAAAACGGACATCATTATACACTTACGTCGTTGATTGTGTATAGCTTCGATTGTGTAAATACACGCTCATTTAGTTATATAAATGACGACGTGTGTTCAAAATATTGAAAACAATTGAACTAGATCGCAGTGAGATACGGGAAGTTAACTCGTCGCCTATTGCGAGTGTAAAGGTATATATATAATATATATATGTACCATATCAGAATCATTAAAAAAAACGAGTGAGGCAACGAAGCGAACGAACCAAAAAGGAGTCTGACATGTCCAATTGTATTCAACGGTGCATGGTGAATTCTGGAAATGCCGAGGAGGGGATCAAAGTAAATATTGAAATTTCCTAATGATATCGACGGTGGAAAACTGTAAGAATGCTTCAAATAATGTACGGCGTGGATACACGTTCGAAGGGGATTATAAATAAAAGGAAACTGATGGCGTGTACCAGATTAATAAGAGGAAATTTAAAAGAGAGACCTAGATACGGAAAAAATCGACATAAATATAAATTGAAACGATTTATAAAGAGCTATTCATTGTGTATGGGCTATGGGATGTACATTTCAGGCGTGTACTTATAATAAACGAGAAAGTCGTCAGACGGAAATGAGTTGAAAGAGAAGTTTAGATAGAATTTTACGGATTGAACGTGTATATGTATGTGTTATGGTGGCGTATAACTCATTTATTAAGCGATTGTCGAAAAAAAAACCAGCGATTTAAACGAGGAAAAACAATAAATAAAGTGTTTGAAATTGTGTGTTTACGATGATTATCTCTTGATGTAAAAAAAAGTTTAATCGCGAGACGAAAACACGGTTTTAACTTTTAAGTTGGTGTTAATGAGATCTTGTTTGTTTGAAATTACTTTACTCCTCTCGGGTATTCTGCATAATAATTATTATATTATGAAGTCACTTGTCTGCAGATATTCGGAGCGCCGTAGTATATTTAGGCAGCACCGCATTATCTATCAGCAGGGGTAAACCATTTAACATCCTGTTGGTAGGAGGGATACATGATAACAAGCTCGTGGTGTTTTCGCCCTCCTCTCGCGCTCTGTCATTGATTGATCGGCAACAGTGGCAGCCGATTAAACTCGAGTAGAAATTTGTCTTGTAAAACCGACTTTCCATTAATTGACACCCAGCGGGAAATACATTTCATACAGTTAATCTCAGAAGTTTGGAAAATTAATTTCATCTCTTTGAATCGTATATATATATACGCGTACGAATGTATATTTTGTATGCGCTGTAGAGAGTATATAATCAATTAAACTTGTGCGTGTACGGGAGTTCGTCGGAGTTGATTATTCTTGCGCCGCGCGAACATCGATACTCGCGTAATTGCCGTGCAGGTGCTTTGATCGAAACGTTTTCACGTTTATCGGACGGCAGGTAAACCGTGGTAATAAGCAATTGCGAAAAACCGATCGTCGTGAAGTCGTGTGTTTTTACCGCATACACTATACGTGTTCGAAATTCAACGACACGTTTCACGGGATCGTTGTCGTTCAGTTGATGTACGCCTTTCGAACAACGCGGATGCCGTTTCTATCGCACAGTTTTTTTTTACCTCCTACTCCGCCGGACGTAATTTGGAATAATTATTTAAAAATAAAAAAATAAAATAAAATAAACACGCTCGCACAAGGGGTGGCGGCGTTTGAGTTCTTTGGCGCGGACCGGGAGAAGGAGCGGAGAGCAGCAGCAGCGACATGAGTGCGACAGTCGATTTCGTGATTCACGACCTCCGCGGAAGCCGCCGAGAGAACAACCACGACCGACGGCAGCCGCAGCAGAAGCAGCAGCAGCGGATGCCGACGACGAATTCACGGCGACGACATCTTAATCGCGTAATTGCCTATTAACCTCCACGACTCGATGTGCGTAAAAACACGCGTTCGGACTTAAAGCGTACGTTTTCCACCAATAATTTCCATTTACACGCTGTATAACATATACACGTTTCGATAGCAATATAACGTATACGTATAAAATAAGAAAACGCGGTATTCTTAATGGATCATGGGAGCCCGCGTATATATGACTGTATGACATAACGATAATTGATCACAAAAACACACGCACGCACACACACACACACACACACACACACGCGCGCGCGCGCTCGCGCTGCAGTTCGTTCCAGAAATTGATTAACCGGTCTCTCTGGTCTTCGTCCCTCTTTATTCCTTCGTCTCGTAGCCGTCCTTCTCTCTCTCACTCTCTCTCACTCTTTCTCTCGTCTTCCCTCCCGTGTGTCTTATAAAAATATATTTTATTCTTCTCGAGGGCTTTGTCCGGTGGCCCGCGAGCCCGTCTGTTTGTTCTCCTCGTGTGTATGTGCTTCTGCTGCCGTGGCGGCGACCCAGACAAACCGGTTCTCGGCGCGCACTCTTTTATAATAATATTACATTATGTACAGTCGCCGCCGCCTCGGATTCCTCGGATTCACCGTCGACGGTCTTCGTCCTCGTGTCCCGGTCGTCGGTTACGGCAGCGGCTGCGGTATTGTGATGACTGTACGAGCACTGCGGCCAATTTACACTTGATTTTTATTTTATTATTTTTTTTTTTTCTCTCCTCCGAAAAAGATTGCGAATCGCGTCGCGCGATCGTCTGTCGTCGACACACTATAATATGCGCGCGTATATGTTTACTGCGAGGGCCGCACGGCCGTCGGGTTCCGGTGCGAGTATATTTTCCTTTTATTTTTTAATTTTAATTACTGTCTATATAAAAATATATACGTACCCACTTATACGCACGCCAATCGTCCATCTGCAACGTGTGTGCCGTCTACGGAGCGAGTTATCTATCTATCGTTATACACATAAAATATTGGCGTCCGAGTCGTAGGCGTATTGTTGTTTTCTGTGTGTGTGTGTGTGTGTGTATGTGTGTCTGAGAGTGAGCGCTGGTATATAGGTACAATACGTTCGGTATACGCGGTTTTCTTCCAGAGACTATTACTACTTAGCGATGTATACCAGATTGTGCGCCGTGTGTGCCCATAATATACACGAACAACGCGCACATTTCTTATTGTTATTATTATTATTATTATTTTCAATTCTAATTTGGAGGACGACGACGGTAAAACGCGTGTGTGTTGCGATAAAAACCACTGCCGGTCGACACTTAAAATCCAATTCCATATGTACTTCGCGTACTAACTGCAGTATTCGAACAAATACACACAATAATATAATGTGCGTGATCACAAATCCAACTGATCGATAGCAATAAATCGTCACCGACACCGACGGCGGTTTTGTGTTCCCCGTGTACACGGCCGCAGTCATTGTGTATATATGACGTTTTTAAACGAAGACTATGTGTACCTACCGGCTACCGACCCGTAGTATTGTTTATTATTTTTTTCCCGCTCAATAGATATGTTCAAATCGATTGAAATTAAATGCCGCACTAAAAACAAACATTTCGAAAATACCGCGTACGACTTTTATGTCGTTAAATTGCATACCAATCTTTTCGGCGCGTGGGCGGAAAAAATGTTTATCTTTTTACGTATAACATTATTTGTTCTCTCGTTCTACAAAACGATAAAAAAAAACATTTTATACATGGACGTTACTTATAGGAATTAATTGTGATGTGTATTTACAATAGATCCCACACAAGTATCTTATATGAAGGTCACGTCGGGATACTTCAAAAACATTTCACTTATATTATATTATGTGCGTATGTATGTGTGCGTGAGAGTGAGTGTGCGCGTCGTATATACATTACGATATATTATACGAGATCTATTCATGTTTAAGTTGTCGAATTACTACCACAATGTAAATTCAAGTATAGGTAAAAGGATTTATGACCAACGTCTATATTTTATATCTATAGACTATACCGTTGGAAATACTATATTTTGGAAAAATAATAACGTCAAATCATCGACGTGGGAATTAGTTGTTTAGATTGTTTACGAACTGGCCTAGAAATGATTCTTATAAACACAATATATAGTAAAGGGTATATTAGTTTAGTATAACATTGACTAATTCTATATGTTGGTATAGGTTTTAAAAGAAAAATAATATGTGATCTGGTACGATATTTTGCAGCAGTGTAATAATGCATGTGCATAATAATATATATCACGGTACGATAAAGATTTTAAAAAAGTTAAAATTATCAAAAAGTGCATGTGCTTAAAAATGTTATGGACTTATCAAAACAATAAGATGATTTCATAAAATTGTGTTAAAAATATTAGTTTTGTTCTTGCTTCTTATTATATATGGTCGTGATTACAATTATTACAGTAATTGAATTATGACAATCAAAAAAGTCGTCGGGTTTTGCAACGTCAGTATTATAATCATGATTCGAATGCTCAATGCTGCACATTTATTATGTTAATGCCGTATAAACTACCCTTTGTGTTGTCTGTGTTAAACTCGGTAGACAAAATCAGCAAAGGGAGGGATTTTTTTTTTTTTTGAATCTCCAAAGCGCGCACCCTTTAAAACGTCACGTCCGAATCGATTTTGACGCGCATCACTGCTACTGCAGCAGTAGCAGCAGCAACCACCGTCAATCGACGGAACACAAAAGGAAGAAGTGTCTGCAGCTCCGTGTATATACGCCTACTAACAAACATACCGGTAGGGTAGCTCACACATAAAAAAAATCCATGAAACCTCCACCACCACAACCAAGACCACAAAAAAACGAAAAAGAAGCAAATCGCCAGAACGACGAAATCCCATCAGACCCGCGTAATGGTATTTTCAAACGGAGCGTTATTAACGCGGCGGAGGATATTGTATTATTATTACAATCGATGGAAACATATTTTTCGCCTGGCCGAACGCGTTCATTTTATCTGATCGACGTGCGCGCGACCGTACGTACACCGTACACGTGCGTGTACTCGCGCGTCCAGATCGACGTATAGGCACATAATATAATACGAGCACATAATATGGGTATACGCACACGTCTTATACGTACGTTTTTTTACGCACTAGAAAATAATTGTTAATTACGTGTGTGGTGCGCGTAGAAGAAGAGAAGGTGTACGGTGTATACATATATATATACGTACTATTTGTGCGCGTATATGTATGAGCTCGCTCACACGAGATTGTCGTCTACCGATAAAAAAAAAAAGGGAAAAAAACCGAAGCATTTGTCAAGTACTCCGGTGAACTCTGTTGACCCTGCTGCTCCTCCGCCGCAGCCGCCGCCGTACGCTATCACGTCGACCCATAAATCACGGACGCCATCCCGCCCGCGCGACCGTTCCAGTAATGAGTTTGTTATTATTTTAGTCGCATTGTATCGGCGCGAGCGCGTGTGCCTTATAAGCGGATAAGTCGTCGTCGTCGGACCGAAGTTGTTGTCTGCACACCGGTCAGTCTGTGGTGTAGCTTGTGTATACCTCTACTCCACATCTCCTCGTAGCCACGGCCCGATAATGTAGACACTTTTCCGGGCTTGCGAATAGAGGGAAAAAAACGAGAACAATATATACGTCTGCCGTGTTTTCCATCTGTCTCTCTCTGTCCCTCTGTCTTTCGACTAGTGTAATTTAAAATCTGCACGCACACACACGCGCGCATACAGTATATATGTGTGTGTGTGTGTGTGTGTGTGTGTGTGTGTGTGTGTGTGTGTGTGTGTGTGTGTGTGTGTGTGTGCTTGTATAAATCGCGGACGGCTTGAACATGCCATTATTTTTGTATTATCTTAACGGTAGTGAGTCGTCGTGTTCAGCGGCGGCGGATGAAGAGTCCGTGACACTGCAATATTTGACGAAACTCCGGTAATGGTTTACGCCGTGAGATTTTCGTATTACTCGGCTTTTCTCTAAGAATACGACTTAGCCCGCCGCAGGTCTTTTGTCTCACTCTTTACCATATTTTAAACCTCGCTCAGCTGCTGCAAATATATTATATATATATACTTTTATTACGATTATATTTCATTTCGCCGAGAAACGTCGTTGCAGTTCTATTTTTTTCTTTGGTTATAAATTATGCATCATCCTGCGCTGCAACGCATATAGAGTCGGTGTATAGGTATACGCGACGTGCTCATGTATTATTATAGGTATGTACGGTGAAAATTGTCCAAGACCAAAGAAATATTCCATTATTACGGACGAGTTTCCGGCTCTCGCATATCAGTGCAATATCCGTAATAGGAATTCGTGAGGAATACAATTTCCATCGCAGACAGGTTTCACTGTATATCATTACATAATATATACCAGTGCGTGTGCGCCGTCAAAAATCGTCTACATATACTGTACGCGCTCGCTCGATTTAATGTCACTTCGCGTCCTGCAGACGCGCGGTACTGAGAACGCGAAAACCCGGGAGTTGTAAAAAAAAAATGTCCTCCGAGCGGAAAAGATTCGGTGCCGAGATAAATCGCGCGACTCCGGCAGTGTAACCCAACCGGAGTAATACGGGTCGCGCGCACCTATACGTACATATATATGTGTGTAAATTGTGTATAATGTGCAGTCGCACAATCTATATAATAATGGACGGACGCGGGTGACAATTCGTTTTATGCGCGCGCATAAACGACGGCTTTTATTGGACAATCGTCTTTTATATAAACACAAGTGCGCGGAAAACAAAAAGGAAAAACGTCAACATCGGCAGCTCGGAAGGACACTAATTGGAAACCGGACGGACAGTTTGCGCGCACGAGCGGCGGCGGGAGATGCCGAAGATAATGCTCGCGCCGAACACAATGGTGGGGAGAATAAAAAGAAAAGCAAAAAAGAAAACGTGGGGGAAAAAAAATATTATAATAATACGCGAAATGAGACCTTTCAAAGGCGACTATAAGTCATTATTTAAACGTACACATATCGTATAAGTAGATTACCAACGTATACCCTATATGTATGTATCGCCATTTTCCGGCGCGTCTTGTCCACTGGTCTGCTCGCCGCGTATAAAACGTGTACCTAATACCATACTATGTGCTGCGGCAGCTCCGTTCGCCGCGTGTGGTGTAATTGTTATACGACTTACGATGTATATAATATAATGGTGTTATTTACATGTTGTTTACTTTATACATATATTTATTTTTTTCGTTTTGCGTCTGTTGCAGGAAAGAACGTTTCAACAATGAGAAGGTAGCCAGCCGTCGCCACCAACCACCACCACCACCACCACCGTCGTCGCCATCGCCGCCGCCGCGGCCGCCGCCGTCATGCACTGCAAGTATCGCTGTTTCGCAGCGGCGTTTCTGCTGCTGGCCGTCGCGATCGTCAGTCCCGGACGAGCCGAACACGGTAAGTACACTTGTTGGGTGTGCATTATATTCAATCGTTGTAATATATTGTTTTGAAATCGCCGACATACGGCACACTAGAGAGACGCACTCTGTTCGCTGGCCGCACGCAATAAGGTACAATATCGGCTGCGCAGTATCGTATTTCGATTGTCCGCCGTCACGCCGGTGGTGTTCATCGCCCTTGTCGTATTCGTTGTACATATTATATTATACGATAAAAATTCGTTTCTCTGCTGTTTATAGATTATACATATATTTGTAAGTGTGTATATAAAAAAGTGTTGTTCTGGAGCACTCGATTGTATATCCTTAGGTTTTCTTCGGCCGTAAGGCGGTCATAGTGATAACGCGAGTAAAAACTAAATAGGTTCATTCGCTGTATAACATTTACGATATGATGCTGCTATCTATAGATCTATAGTTACGCGCGTCCGTAAACTTACGAAACGATTACCATGAGATTTCCGCGATTCCTCGTGTATTATATTGGCACAAAATCACTTCCCCGTATTTATAATATTATATGATGTTGATTTGTGTTTATGGTAGCGATTGACGATTATTAGTTTAATACGACTAACTTGGGAAAATATGCATGAAAATTTACTCACCGGTTCCCATAAAAAATACGTATCCGGTCGTTAAAGTGTCACGTGTTTCACGTAAAAACATGTCTCCGACGGTACACTAATAAATTACACACACACCGTATAGTACCTTATGAGAGATTTTTTTTTAAACCTTAAAATCAAAGTCAATTGCAGTCACGTTTCGTGTTCGAGATTTATAACACAATATTATAATAGTTTTATTATATTGACTTTAATATCGCATTAAATTCACATGTTGGTTTAATGTTCGAATAAAACGTACATGTTATGATGACATTTAAGATTATAATTTGTCTCTTTAATAATATACATCACATTTCGTTAAGATTTTTATTTTTAAACAACATGCTCACAAATTATACTTATGCAATACAACTTGGTATAGAGATCTGAAATTCCAATTAATACCGTTTAGAACACATATATATAATAAGGAATGTTTTCGTCGTCTATTTCTGGGTAACGAATTCGTGTTAGTGCATTTTCCAAGTGTCATATTTCAATACATAATTACAGCTGTTTAAGCCACTCCAACAAATATTTTTATTCTCTATATGCTTTCACGAAGTTTTTTTTATTAATAACGCTGAAGCTCTCGGGATTTGATTGCATTCTATTATCCGGTGGAAGACGCGATTATAAGTGCTGTGTTTCGGACGTGTATATATAGGTATCCTACTTTCACCGAAGTTATTTCAAGAGCGACTCATCATATACGTCAGCGGTCTGTCTGACGTGAACGATTATCTTTTTATAGTCGTGCGAATGTCTCGAAAAGTTGTACGTCGAACTTTTTTTTTACGTTATCTAAAATATTGTATGCTATACGTATGCGCGATGACAACTCCACTTCGTTATCGAAACATCGTGTTTAACGTAGTCATCAAAAATTCCGTTTGGTTTATTATTATAACTAGTGCACATTCTACATTGTATTATATCCATTACTACTACTATTACTATTATTACTACTACTATTACTACTACTACTATACTAGTATTACAACTATACTACGATTTGACTACCATGCTGCCATTACTTGTTTTGTTATTGTATTTTTAAGGTACACACGACGCGGCTGCGCGCGTATTAATCTTTCATTTTCTGTACACACACACACACACACACACACGGAGGTACGTACGGAGGTATAATACATATAAACGCGCGCGCCCGCGACGGCCAATCATCGCAGTAGGAACGAATTTCGTGCGCGCATTCTTAAATCAACATGCGCCCGGAGACTCCCCGGGGCCTTTCCCCGCACGACCGCCCGCCGCTGCCGCCGCCGCCGCCGCCACCTTCCGGTTTTTATATGCCGTCGCCGCCAGAGCACTATACTATAATACAGTCTCTATATAAACGCGCGTGACGTTCTCATTCGCTTCTCTCTTTCTCTCTCGGTTCGTATCATTTTATGGGGCCGTTTAAAAAAACAAAAATAAAAAAAAAAATAAAAACAAAATAAATAAATATAAACACACACACACACACACACAGACGAGGTAATTTAACATTTTTCTCCACCGCTCGTATATAACATAATATTTTATTACATATATACCAATATACGCGTACAGCGTGCGCCGTAAGAACCCAATGCCATTATCGTCTATACAGCTACGCGTATACCGGACTTCTCTCCGTGTCTATACATTATAATATACCTTCACTGCGACCGATTATTATTCGTCAATGCATGTTGTGTGCTTCGCGGCGACCCCCGTGGCACCCTCCCGCGAAGACTTAACCCCGGCCTACTCTCTCGTATATAATACATAATATAATATAATATTATATCCATGATGCATGCGCGTGTTATGCACTATGCGCGTATAATATGACCGAGCCGTACGTATATGGCGGCGGCGAGCAATAACATTTATGACGTCCATTACGCGGCGAAGGGCCGAAACCACGAAACACTTCTAATGTGTCCATCATTCTTGGCTGCCGGACATCGGTCGGGGGAGCTTTTCGTGCGGGGAGAAAAAAAAATGTAGTCGCCAACATTACGCGCGAGCACGGGCAAATGGGTCGTAAATGAGATATATTGAACGTAATCGCTGCAGTGTCTTGAAACACAATATGTGGACTATCGCGGCTATATATAATATTATATATAATATATATATAATATAAAATGTATTGGGATTTCGCCCCGAATATAGTTATATATACGCAGTGCATGGGTGGTTGGGCGAAGGGAGAAAACGTTTCTCTCCCTCAGGTCCGCCGCGCGAAACGAAGTAACAGCTTTTTAAACCGATTCGGCTACCACCCATAACGCGTTTGGCAATAAACGTTTTTCTATTTTCGTTGTATATCACATAATAGTTTTTGTGAGTTTGCAGCTCTGACTGTGATTTTTGATAATCGTTTAGAAAAGAAACGAATAAAGATTTTTGTTTTGCTATTTTTTTCATCAATGAAATCGTTCCGAGCGTCCATTACTGCAAAAGTTTTAGAACTTAAAGCCGGTTAAACTCGTCAACACACAAAATCCGTCAGTACACACAGTTTGTTTTGTTTTTAAATCCATCATATCACAGAGCTTTTGTCTTCACGAAAAACAATAAAATATAAATTCTAGAACACTATAGATATATATGTTTAAACATTTATAGAATTCTACCGAAAAAACATCTCTCGTCCAAATCAATAACATTTAATATAATACCGAGCGAACCAGAAATTTATTACTTTTAACGATTTCTGTACAATGTTAACTTGACGTTGACGCGTTTTTTCGATTATTATTATTATATACTAAACAACTAAAGAAAAACATACATTCACAGAAAGCGTATATATATAATATGCTGTATTAATATACACGTAACCAGGCCGCCCGTGGGAGTAGAAAACGTTTATTACGCCTGCATATCACGGAGAGGAGATGTAGTGTATCCTCATTGTTTATTCATACGTTCCTCTCAACTATCTCGACAATCCGTTTATTGTTTTATTATTTTAATTCTGGACTGCGGCGGCGGCGGCAGCGAGCACGTATATAGAAACAAATAACGAAACAGATTGAACTCCCACGAGACTCCAATTAAAAAAATTAGAAACTAAATACAAAACGATTTGAAAACGGACGTCAGAATGAGATTGTTAAAGAACACAGCCTTTTGGTTTGCTCCTTCTACATGTTTCGGACGGGACTCATACATCTTCCCAGATTCCAGCCAATAAAACTATTCGGTCGGCGAGGAATGCGTTTATAGAAAATAATTTCGACCTAATGTGCGTTTACGATTGCGCACATAAGGTTTGATTTTTGTTTTCAGGTAGACAGATTCGTCGTGGCCTTCATATTATTATCCCTCCGCGTATTGTTGTTCGTATCGTCGTGCGTATATATAATAAGACAAACGCGAGCATCGCCCGTTCGGTTTTGTTTGGTTAACATTACTGTATTGCGTGTGTGTTATTATTGTATACGACGTATACGAGGAGAAGGAAGAGGAGGTACCTGCACACAATGGGAAAGGGCCGGTCGGGTCTTTAATTGAAACGGGATCGAGAACACCCGGTCTTGATCTTGAACGATGATATTCTTTCTCGGCATTCTTCGCTGTTCGATAAAAATCTACCGAATTTCTCTGCGAAAATACAAACGTGCATTGTGGAACAAAACATAATGTACACAAAACGTTATGATAATATTATATTATAATAATGCGGGTGTACGCGATTTTCCGATCGTTTAGCGAAACGGACTGACGGTTGGAAAACTTGCACTTCGAGAAGGAATTTATTGTACACACACACTCGTCTGTTCGCATCTCCGCCGGGGCACGGACCCCCGGTGACGTCGACGTCGCGCGTTCCCCTCGCCCCCTGTATGTTGTTGTCGCGGCGGGCGCGCGGGGCTCGTGTACGCAGCGCAACCGTGTCATACGTGTTGGTTTTGGCCGTGGGCCCGCGAGCCGAGGAAACGTAATCTCATTACCGTCGCCGCCGCCTCATCCTCCCCTCATTTCTCTCGTGATCCTCGTCTCCGCGTCCTCCGGCCACGGACCGCTCCTGCTCGTCCCTCACCACGCGGCCGAGTCCTAAGAGGGTTGGTCGGCCGGTGGTGGTGCGTGTGTGTTTCCCGTGTGATTGCCGGCCGATCGATATAATACACGGGCGGCGGGCGACGAGCGACGGTGACGGGTGTGCACCGGTGGCGAAGGTGCGCGCCGTGCGTACACGATGGAGTGGACGCGATGCGCGGAGTGGAGGAGTATCACGTTTTCCGCGTTGGGTTACTATACTACCCGTCCCGCCGTCGCCGACAATATTTACGAGCTCATCCGTCTGTCGGCGTGGTCGGTGCGCGCGGCGGCGGCGGCCCGAGCGTTATGACTGTGATTCACGTGATGTTGCCGCGTAAATCATTCGTCATGTACGCGCGAGGCGGCGGCATCGTTCCTTGACGTTATATTTCCATTATTATTATTATTATTATTATTATTATTATATACACACGCCAGTATACATGTATGATTGTGTTATTTCTGTACTGCCTATACCTATAGGATATTATAATGGAGATAATATATATCTGTATAGTGTACGGTTAAGCGTGTTTGTGTGTGTACGTGTGCGTACGTGTTAACTGGGGCAAACTTGTCGCCGCTGCCGGCACCGTAGGTCCGTCGTCACGAAGCGTTTTTTTTTTTTTGTTCTTTTTATATCGTCCGTGAAAACACGATTTCTTTTTCAGTACACGAAACTGCATGATGTGCTCGTACGTCGCGATCATCACAATTCAGTAGACCAGCTCGTGTTGATGTACTCACGGGATCGGTGATTTGGGATATGGCGCATGTTTGCAAGGAGCTAAACTCCCTCGAATATCCTATCTAGGTTTTATAGACCCGTTATTCGAGTCGTCCCATGTTTGGAATTTGTTTAACGCCACTAGTTGTGTTGTCTCTCGCGGCACAATTTTTTTCCCCTGCCTTCGACGTTATAACCGACTGATTCTCGATTTTACATCTTACCATTATTTACGACGACGGTCGCAATTTATGTCCGATCTCGCGAGTTCCACGCACTGCTGCACCACCACTGTCGCGACACCGCCGCCGCTACCTTGCAGCTACTTGTAGTTTTCCCGACAATGCAGTTTGCACGACCTATTACAAAAGCCAACGGAATCGTTGCGAAACGTGTCGATAAATGTCGACGTATCCTATTTATGTATGAATAATATTATTACGGTCGTTTGTAAAATCGATCGGTTTTACGTGTATTTTCAGGTAAATCTGCAAAAACATAAAACTGCTTTCATTCGCCGCAACGCCGCGTTACACAATAATCTAACGTACGGCGTATGCGTATATATCACTGTCGGTGCCCCGTTGACGACTATGATCCAGACCGCTTTTGCGCATTAATCAAAATCATATCTATACTGACCCGCAGTAAACTGTTTAATGCGGTTCAAGTGTACACAACGCACAATACGTTAAAAAAAAGGAAACATTAACTCTTATAGACCGGGGTCATTTCATTTATCTTGCCATAAAGTTAAGAACAGTATATTATAATCTATCTGATGACTTATCTATCTCAGCTTGATATTTTCCCACAGAGGCCATCACCTTGGCTGTATTATATATATTTTTTAATTTCCATACGTGTAATTAAATTTTTTTAATTTATTTTTCCCCCGAAGGTCATTTTCCCCTCTGAAACATTTATTATTACACACACGCGTGTACTGTTCGTGATCGAATTGTGTCCCCATACAAATTATTAAAATATGTTACCGTGATAATTATTATTATTGTACTCGACCTAATTACCAACAATGCCTAATAATCAATACGACACAAACCCCTTTTCGTGTTACTGTTCACTAATAATTGCTGCAGATATATGTATCTATAGGTCACGGTTATGTGTTATGTGGTCCGGTAACTTCGCGAATATTATGATATAGACCACTTTTACTGTATTATATACCATTCTGGTACTGCAGTCGTATTCGAATGGGTGGTTAACGTAATGACTTAGGGACAGGTTATTAGTGATAGATATCGCGCGTGGCTTTCGGCGTCCACTCGAGAAGGATCGCTAATGAGAGTGCGGTTTGAAATACCCACACAGCTTATGATATCACTAGACTTATTTTTAAATATACAGTCGCAAGACAGGTTTTCCTGATAATTACAGTTGTCGTCGTCGGCGGCGGTCGCGGTGGTGTAAGCTAATATCGTGGTCCACGATCTAAATGGTTTTTTATTTGTCTGTTATTGTTTACGATACTCATTTTCTCAGTGTATTGCGTCAAAACTGTTACCTGCAGGTGAAGAGGAGGGTGGTCAGGATTTGAAATAAAAACACATGTAAAAAAATTAAATTATCAACTTCACTTTCACCTTCTATCGTAAAATATATGTGCTCAGTTTAGGTTACTACCCACCACGCTCTGGGTGACTCTACTATTTACATACTATACATTATATATATATTAGTGATATTATGCGCGTACTAGTAATCAGCAGATTTGAGGATAGTTAGGGCAAACGCACCGCCGCAAATGTATTAACCGTGTTTTGTGTGAAGTATCTGGATCGGAAAGTACCATCTAGAGATTATTTACTCTGGAACAATCCCTAAATGTGCTGCGTACAACATTATGTACACTACATGCAGTATTGTATCAATGTATATAATCTGCGCTTGTGGTTCGGTATATGGTCAGTGGTTTTGACTCTTCTGTGCATATAACGACCGAGCTATAGGATACCCGAAATGCTCAAAATGTGGGTCATAAATAATTCAAAGGAATTTATTGTATGTGCTGTATGTTGAACATGTACAATTGTACAATTATTCGTTAAAATTACAATATAATAACCCGCGCCGCCGTCGGTGCTTGTTTAATGTTCTGGAAACATTAATTTTTATTTTTATACATTAGTTTACCGAATTATTCACTGTAAAGCCTTTCTTTTAATGTACGTTTAATGGTCTATATATATATATATATATATATATATATATATATATATATATATATTATAGTTTTGCCTAATTATATAAATGTACAATAAATAATTACACATATTTACGATTCTTGTGTTTCATACGATGTATGAATACGTGTACATTTTACCCGTGAAAATAATAATATACGCTACACAAACCATAGCCATATTAAATATCATTCACGCCATCTCCTTATCCTAACATTTTAATTTCCATTTAATTAGAACTCGAAACGAATAGTGAATTTATTAACAACGGACATGCTACGTGCGTTTTTTTATTCTTTTTTTTTTTTAATGCCATAAAATAAGATTATTTGCAATAAAAGTTGTGATTTATGAGCCAATCGCAGTATAGTGGAAATAAATCAGTATACCTACTAAAATCACATAATTTTTACCAGTCTGCTGATAACTTTAACTTTCATTTTGTCGTTCGTGTATTGGTTGCATATACTGTGTATACCCTGCAGTAAAATAATAATATATTCTGTCAATTTGCCTTCAGAGCGATGACAACTCGTTCGGTGTTTTACTCGTCGGTCGACGTTCCACGTCTCATAATAATGTTTGTAAGACAAACACGCGTGTGGGTTGCATCTGACTGCAATTATTCGATAGAGAAAAAAACCACATTTTTATGGGATTTGTCAGCGGTGACGCGCCGCACACATGGCCGCAGACGTACTCTCCTCTTATCTCGCGCGTCCCTGGAAATAACTCTTCACACGCCGTAAACACAAATTAGCCGTCCGCACCCTGTTTATGCACACACGCGCATACACATACGCACACATATTAATATATACACACAAACACTAACCGAGTCCTCATTAAGCCAGTCACTCTGGTCCCTTTTAGTAAAAATAATATTAACGAGTTAACACGACGTGCGCATGCTGTGTGTGTGCGTGTGTGTGTGCGTGCGCGTTTGTGTATCCTTTAGTGTACCAATATGTATAATCGTGATCCGTGTGTCGGTATAGTGTGTGTTCCACCTCTATATGGGATGTGTAAAAATAAAATTCCATAGCCACCGAGGAGAGAGAACAATGACTTTGTTTCCTCACCGACCATTTGTAAACGCCACCTCGGAACAAATGTCCCGGAATCGCGATGACAGCGAATAAAATATATTATTACGGTTTTTTTTTTATTTTCGACACCGGTGTGTATACGTGTGAAGAAAAGAGATGTACTACACTAATAAATTGGCGGGTACATATAGGCCGTCGGGGCACAACCGGGTTAATTAGTAACGAGATTCCATTTTTTTTTTTTCGGTTAATTGGCGTCCCCCTCTGCTGAATAATAATAATAATATTTACCTAATTATGTTTCCGTTTTATTTTTATATATATTTCACCTACACACAAACACAGTTACTCGCGAGCAATTAATACGTACATTCGTTGTAGTACGTATATATCATACACGTATTTTTATATGTATATAAATGTATATAAATATTCGCCCCGAGGCCGTTCCGTGACCGTCATTGCTGCTGCTGTTGTCCGTATGACATGAAATAACCACAGGATAACCATTATTAATAGTACACAATATCGTGCATAATATATTATTATTTATTATTATTATATATCGTGTGCTTCGTGGTGTATACAAGTATACGCGTAGTGCGTGAAGGGGTGCATCCCGTGAGAATAAAATAATACTTTAGCTGCTGCAGTACCTACCTATGGGCGGGAATGCGCTCAGCTTTGTTAGTGACATGGTATACGGCATTTGTTTATTTATTCGAACACCCGGAAAGCCTTCTTAGCAACGTCGTGGACTCGATGGAAATTCGTTCTCGCGTGTCGAGTGTACCGAAACCAGTTCGGTAGACCGCAATGATATGATCAATAACATACGGCTTTGTTCGCTGAGTATTGCCAGACCTGCTGCAAAAATATGTCTTCAACAATAACAAAACACAATCGCAGGAGATCGATCGGCATTTGGGTGTGTGTGTGGTCATCGTCAATTGTCCGCATTTCCGCCGGAATTTGACGCGTAGTTTTTCGTATACCCGCGGAAGGTAAAATACAATAATGGTCGGGCGTTGTGATTTTTTACATTATATCTTCCGTAAGAAATCGAATCTAAACCGCAAAAACATCAATAGGTATTATTATAATATAAATCGTCCGTAGATTCAGGTACCCACGTGTGTCGGTCAGCCGAGTGTAACTGGATATTATTTCCGTACTGAAGTTTTTCCAAAATACTTCACTACGCGACACTCGTGAACTCGTGTGTGTACATTATACATACATATAGTACACGGGTGTACTCGGGTCCCTCGGGTGATGCGTGTGAATATACTCGTATATAGTAATAGTTAGATTTTTTCGTATCACGTCCCTCCAAGCATTTTTCGCGGTTATTCGCTCGGTCGGTATTCGGACGAAAATGTAAGTTTTTTTTTTACGATATAAAAAGCAGTGGTGTAATACACGCGCTTATATGCAAGCACCACCATACACACACCACGATTGTTCGCACAATATTCTCGCGTATATAATATTTTTATAATGTTTAAATATATGGTGGACTGCGGCGGAAACGAAACCAAGACAACGGTGGAGTATATGTGTGTGTGTGTGTGAGAGTGTGTAAGGCAAAGAGTATTTGTGTAGACGGCGGAACCGGTTGGGGAATTTTTTAAAATAATCATTAAACATTCAGAGATTACTATTATTAAACGACTCGGATTGGCTAACAAGCGAAATGCCATTCGTGTATAATAATAATAATAATAATAATAATAATTGTATTATTATTTATGCGTTTGCAGTAATGTTATTATAACGTACGTATCTTTGTACACTACTACCTATAATAGATCGCGAGCGTCTGCCGGAGTCGGTACGTACCGTTCGGGAATTGAGGCCGGGCAGCGAGCCGGGCGCACATATTATAACGCCTTTCGATGCCTTGGCGGTGGCGGCGACGGGAAACGCGGTGAGAATAACCCATCTCTTCCCAACGGTTTGCGGGCGGGCGAACAGAATTATGTCCGACCCGATGTGTGTAATCATACGTTTACTACGAGCGAGTATGTACGTATATATACATATATGTATGTGTATCGTTCGTATATAAATATTATATTATACCCATTGCGGTTTATTAAACGACGGTTGTGGAATTCGCAGACCTAAAATTACACCTGTAGCTCGTCTGTGTGTGTGTGTGTGTGTGTGTGTGTGTGTCGATATTATATTATGATAAATGTTGTGCCGAAGAGGGATGTGTTTTATTTGTGGAAAGGGGGGGGGATAATAAAACGATTGTGTTGCCAACGCGCGTACGAGGGAAAAAAACAACAATATATGGTCATGTGCATGTGTGTGTATGGTTGGAGGTAACAATGTGTGTACCTGTGTCTCGGTATATACATGTATAGTCGCTCACTGTGATTGCCAAACCGATGTTTTTTGTTTTTTTTATCTGATTTTCACCACCTCCCCCTCATGTGATATACATGGATGCTACGCGCGTCCCTTTGATCGACAATGGTTCGTATTCATGTTTGGCTATGTATGTATACTGCGATTTGATTTTTTTCAAACCTTTTCGAATGCGCTGCCGACGAGTAATTAAATTACACGGCGAACAACCTTCCTTTTCAGTTGTAGCTCGCCGTGGAGGTCACATCAAAGAATCCCAATTTTTTCCTCCAACGTTTCTTTTATTCAGTATACTACTGCTGCCATATTAACGTTTGTAATATATATATATATATGTAGTTTATTTTCCCCTTTGATTAGTATTATTAACCTTATGCTTCTAACAGTCGAATAATGTTGGACCAATAACCGTATCTCTATGATATTATATACGTGATTGCGTTATAAATTATTCGAATCGCATATTATTATAATAGTATTATACACTTAACTTTAATTAATTTTCACACGTCATTGTCGATATTGAACGCGCATAGCTCTTAAAATTTAGCTCACTCGGGCAGAACCCTTTTTGTGCTGAATGCGTGTATTGTTGTATTTTAATTTTCACGGAAAATGATTAAAAAACTCATAAAATACTTCTCCTTTAATATTTTTAAAGAATGAGGTCATTTCGTATATAGCAGTGTAGATATGAAATACGTATACTTATATATATAATATATATATACAATCTGTTAGAGGGTTCAAATATTTTATATATTTATATACAAAACAAACTTCGTCATTATTTGATTCCGAGCGATGGAAAAGAACCAAGAAAAATCAAGTCCATTGTCTAGCCTTTGGAGCTTTAAATCACGGTTTAATAATTTTCAATGGAATTTCGTGCGCCTTCCGTGTAAGTTTTACTATTTTTATTCATATTTTTGCCGTTCTTGAAACGTGAACACCATAAGATTTTCATGTCATACGCTAGAGGAGTACATAGTCGCGCACAGATCTCTCTGTCTGTTTTTCGTCGCCCTTTTACAGTGGTATCAATAATGAGCCGTGAAATCTTCGCCGCTCTTCATCAGTATAATAATATCTCCTTCGGAGTATTTAATAGTAATTGTCTATCCGGTGCAATTCGTTCCGGCGCGCGGTGTTTTCCGACGTCTTCATATACACGTCGGTCACCGCGCCGCTGCCGCCGCTCGAGCAAAAGACGAAAATACGAGATTTCTTTTCCGCCCGTTTCAAACCACAATACTGTGACCGCGGTAGGGGTAGCGTGTTAATCGTTTTTTCACGGTGTCCACTGCCGTGTGTATACATTTACAGCAGTATAATATAGCAACACTCCCGGCCGTGTCGCCGCCTACACACCGAAACGACCGCAACGTGTATAGTGTATCCTAATCCGAGCGGGGGAAAAAAAGGAAAAAAAAAAATTATGCATTGTGTTGTCTCTCCTCAATAAAGTTATTATCGCGCGCGAGAAAAACACCGTCGTGTAATGTCTTTGTTATATTAGACACGTTTCTTTTTCTTTTTTTTCTTTTTTAATATAATTATTTGCTGTTAAATTGTTTAAATAAACGCGCGCGGTGTATAATTGCGTTGCGTGTGTCAAACGGTTAGCGTCAATTAAATCTTTCGGCTGCGGTATGTGTTTGGTTCGTTACGTATTTACCCTCGTGATTTTTTTCTCTCCGTTTCTGTTTTTGAGAATTTACTTATTTAATGTATGCGCGTGGTAGTTGCACGAGAGAGAGGTCAAGTCTTATTATATACGGCGCGATAGAAGTAATACGCTCTATAGCAGCAAAGTGCGCACACAACAACATATCATATAGGTATTATACGTGAATAGGTGGTGTACACATTAACTGGTTTCGAGCGCAACGCAAATACGCGACGGCTAAAGGAAAACACGCTGCGTTGATAATAATAATAATAATATAATATTTTGTCGGACCATCATGACACGACTAGCTCTATGACGGTGCACTATTATTATTATTAGTATTATTATTATTTCTAATGTACTTTATTCCCATTATGGACAGCAGCCGATAGGTTAGGTTTCGACAAATATTTTCCGACTCCCGCGTCGCTGTTGCGTTTGCTCTGTATACTTATGTATATGTACTTATTAATACTCTACCATCAGGCGTACATAATATATTGTTTTCCCATTCTATGGTCTATCTCCGCTGTTTTATATAGACGTGAATATCTTGTACTGTAAAGATGAAGATTGTTAGAAGATATAAAGGGTACCTTCACAGAATTTCACCAGAACGTTTTCCTTTAAAAATATCGGATGTTTAAAAGCTGATCTTTTTTTTTTTTGGTATTCATTATTTGGTTGTTCAATGTTTCCGCAAGACTTGGCGGCTCCCTACTCTGCAACAAAGAAACCATTGAACGACGCATGATTTATACAGGTTTTAGTGTAATTCTACCCTCGAAATTGAACGTCCAAATAACACAATAAACGAAAAGTATTTAAATTTGTTGGTTCCCATGACTTTAATTAAATGTGAATTCGAGATAAAATGTTATAGTACTTATTCACTTTTTAAACATTATTTTGGTTAGAATAGAATAATAGAATAAAACAATCTCAAGTCGAAGCTCTACATTCGAATGATATGTTGGGAGGATGGTATGGCGTTACAATAAACAACATATATAATATAGTAATATACTGTATTATTATTGTAGTTTTGCAATTTTGCAATTTTCATTCGAACGAACAGTTTTCTCATTTCAAAAAGAACAGATGTAATGTTTTAAAAATTTAAACAGATTCCATTATTTCCTATGAATATAAATAGCTTAATTAATATTTGTTGTTTTCGCCACTTGCCTATTTCGGGGATTCTGCAATTATTTCCCATGGGAATCGCTGCCGTACACTGCCAACTGTTTGCACTTTTACCCTCTCCGAAGATTTACTCCCTATCTTTTAGAAGGGGTGTTGGTGGTGGATGGAACCAATATGCGGTATGCCGCCGCCGCAGTCGCAAGCTACTTCCTATCGCTCGGGAAGAGGTCAAGTTCAGTTCACAGTTGCGTTGATGCTGCTGACCGCTACTGCAGACCATTCCACGTGCACTAACACTATATTGGCGCCTCAGGCACACAATACGTATGTGTAACGTGACAACGGGTTACTCCACAAAATTAATAATAACAACGAATGTACTAAAAACGGACAGCACCCTGGGTAATTAATCGAAAACGGATAATAATAACGCATGTATGCAATGGCGTCGTCGTTGGTGTATAATTACCGAAAAGATAGATAGGTTTAACGGTTTTCTTTTTCTTTTAAGATGATGAACTCAAACTGTTGTTGTCGTAGATTTGAATGCTAATCGCTGACATTATTGTTGGCGAGGGTGGCAACGGTCAATCGATTAGCCAAAAATGTAGTTAAGTGCGAAATACGCAATGTTGTAGAACACCTACCTACAACGCATGCAATAAAATTACCTTTTCCTTTTTTTTTTTTTTGTAAAAATCGATCGTTTATTTAAACTTTTTTACAGTGGCAACTCGTATATATATATATGTACAGTCAGGGTCGGCGGATTAATTTTAAGCAACCCTTCGAGATTTGCATTTTTTAGTAGCTGAATTTTTTTCTAACTTTCCATTACCTCTACATGCTATATCAATTAATTCTTGCGCCTTAACAGTCCAAGTTATTTCAGTACCGCTATATATTATATACATAGCTTTTATATTAATTCGTATGTCCATACTTATATTCGTGCGCTTAGAGCGGTTGCTTTGAGATTCGCTCGATTGCTCGACCAGCACTGCGTATATGAAGTTAATTATTTTTCTCATAGCGCATACTTAAAAGTTTATATAATGTGTAATCTTGTAACTCTTAATGTTTTTTTTCCAGACTTCCGAGTATTTCGTTTCTCTGCTTGTTGCCGGTTTTCTGTCTTATTATAATATTATACGAATGGTTTTTTTTATCGTTTATCTAAGAACCGTTTTTTATACACATTTCTTCGAAACCGTTTTTCAACTGTATACGGTTTTTATTATTGTTATACTCTCGTAATAATAAGTTTTCTAGTCGGAAATTTAAACTTTTGTCGCAGTATTACGATATCGCGTCGCTCAATTAAGGCGTTGTTATTGTGTATTTTTCGGGACGTTGAATTCATGTACGGGTAAAAGATAATAGTGGTCGTAGTTCGCGGCGCACAAAAAATGAAAATGAAAAAAAAAACAAACAATAAACAAAAAATATCATCGAAGGTCCGTATAAAAGCAAAACGAACGACCGATAAAAAAATAAATACGCGCACACAAACAATTACCTCGGCATTCGTCTCGGCGGCGACTATGATCTCTTCGCATCTCCCCTCCCCTCCCCTCCGTCGCACACGCACGCCACTATTTGCTACCCGCGCAGCACACGTTGACGACGAGCAGCGCCGCTGTTAAACGACACAATAAATTGATCGGTCAACCGTGTGGTGCGCGTTGCCTACGTAATTATTATACTACACACGCGGCACATGCGGAATACCTAATGACCGATCGGCGGCGTTACGCGTCTCTTTCGATGCGCGCGACGCACTGCGCGCGCACGCAACTCCCTTGTCGCGCGAGTCTCGTAGCCGTAAACATGTCACATTTCATTAACGCGAGCCGTCGTGTATTAAACAAAATGTGTATACGTATAGTATACGTGTATAAAAGAAAAAAAAACGCCTACGTAATTTTTATTTTACTAATTTTTTTTTCACGCGACGACTACGACGCAACGAGTAATAATAATAATAATAATAATAATAATAATAATAATAACAACAGACACCTCTGGCTCGTATATTACGCGCGCGCTCGTGATTTATCCGGAATGAAGTGTACGTAAAAAAAGAATAAAAATAAAAACTAGGAGAAAAGCGGACTACGAAATCAACCGCTCGTGTGACGACGAGTGGGCGCGCGACGATGACGACGAAACACGATAATGCACGTAGATGTGTATCTCTCATATTATACGTACATAGGTATCATCGTATCCGTGTGCGTGTGTATATATATATATATATATATATATATATATATATATCACGTGCGTGTGTGTGTGTGCACTATTGTGCGTAGAGAGGATAATGTATGCGTGCGTTACATCCTGCAGTCAGGTGTCGAACACACGTGTCGGCTTATTAAAACCGCAGAAATTCGTTTTTGGGCTGTGGCGCTCGGGTGTATTAAATTTATGTGTATACGTATAAATTATACGCACGTACGTGTGCAGGAAAAGTTCGATATCACCGCGCTGCGCAGCATTACCTATACGCATTACAATATTCTACGGTACATGCTGCGTATATATATGAATGTAGGAAAAATGTAAGGAAGGACCGAGGCGAGCACAAACGAGCAATAACGACGATAATGATGGGGTTCCACTTCACCGCGCGCGTCCGCCACACGTGTAACATACATTATATGTACGGTCTTGGAAGCTGCAGCACCCTACACGCGAGTCGCGCGTCACACGTGCTCTCGCGAGATTGAGATGATATTATTATTATTATTATTATCATTATTATTACGACTACTACTACTATTATTGTATAGCGCGGCGGTCAGTTTTGTGGTGAGCGGCAGCGTACACAACATAGTATACCTACGTGTATAATAATATCGTTCTGCGCGTGCACGGCGAGTACGAATCGCGTTCAAGGTCGCGAGGGGGGAAAAAATCCAATTTTAATAAAATTCACTTCCAGCGCCGCTCACACACTCCTCGACCATTCCTTCGTCCTATCCGCGTGTCTTCCGCCTAACCCGAGCAGGTCACTGGGCGACCGTATCACTGCGCGAGCTATAACTGCAGCAGCTGCCGGACCGTTTCTTCTCTTACTCCATGCCTCCTTCGCACTTAACCACCCCCCTCCCCACCCGACCGCTCCGATTTCGTGGAAATACCGTTATAACAACAAGAATAAGTTTTTCCCGCCCGAAACGAAATTCCGCGTTTGGAATATTTTATGCGTGTGTATGTTCACGAAAAACGTCTATTCCGCGAGAGAAACTTGAACGCGATCTCGTACTTATATCAGCCGTTTTATTTTTTCAAAATCTAATAATTTTTTTTCTACTGGCCAACGAGCGAACCTATTGTACACGTAATATGTACGTATGTGATATTGTAACAACGTAGTTACACGTGCACGGCCGAGTTTATAAAAATAGACGTTGATTGTACTTTTTATCTTTCGAACAGATCGAGGGTGAGAAATGACCGTTTTATAGGAGTCGGATGTATACGTCACTCTTCCGCTTATTGCACGCGTTGCAGCCCTGCCCCCGGATATGTTAACGTGCTGTGCCGCTGAACCTTGATAATTACCCATTCTAACCCCTTTTCTCCGAAACATTATAAATCTTTAACAAGTAATATACGAACATGCGTATAATGCTCTTGATAATTTGTCCATAATATCTCTGTATTTATTTTATGCATGTACCCTCTGTGCGCGTCTAATATAAATATTTGTGGTGTATGTACAATGTACGTTTTTATTTTTAACGCTATTTTCGTATAGAATATTTGTATGATCGAATATTTCATTTTAAAATCGTTTAGATTCTTAAAAACCAAAGACTCAACGTGATAAATATATGTACTTATATCATATATTAATCAAACAAAATTAATTTATAAATCAGAGGCGACGAGCTATAACGCGTTTTCGGGGTTTTGTTGATTTTAAATTTAGCATAATATATCGCATGTGACGTTTTTCAAAACTTTATTTTAAAAGCCATAGTTTTGTTACACTCCTTGAGAAATATAAGAAAAACGTCCAGCAAAATCTTATCATTTATTTTGAAACTTTTATGAAGTGATATAAATTAATATATTATCTACAACCGCTATCGGTGTGGAAATAATTCATACATTTCTTAAAATAACTAATGTGAATCTTTACTCGAAGAATAAAGTCAATTATAAAAAATATAGCACAAGTTGTAATCATATCGAAAAATGTTGTCTAAATTAAATGCTCCTTGGAATTTATAAATTTTCAGTATTCAAATATAAACTTTACAGCGATTTTATAATTATTATTAGATTATAGAGAGAATGAACGCTTTTATTCAAATAGATATTATCAAACTCGAATTTCTAGAATCATTAAATTAATCGAATTTATTTACATCCTCCTTGGAATTGCAAAAATACTGATACAAATTGTTTTACAAGTAATTTTAAATTAAATTGGTTCCTCATAATTATTGTGTAACCTGATTTGATGAAAAATTAAGTTTGAAATTGAATAAAAATCATCAACTATAATAATCAACATTTCGTTATTATTACATTAGCCGTTTTAAAAGCTTTTTTTTATAGAAATAAAAGTAATATTGTTAAAAATACTACGAATCTGCACTTAAATGTCGTTTTTCGTTTCACGCCTAAACATTTATCCACCAATTCGTTTAAAAATAATCGTAGGAATAAAAGTAGGTCCGACGAAATCGTTGTTGTTCGTAGCCCATTCCATCATTCTAAATTTACGCATGTTCCAAAGCAATTATCTTTTTATTGCTTTGCAGCATCGCTTTTATTTTCTAACAATATTCTCACCGAACTATTTTTAGACCACGCTCTTTTAGTAGTAATAGTAGTAATAATATATACGCTTCAGTGTATATATATATAACGTCGATATTTCGATCGATTCGGATCGGTTTCGGTTCAAAACGATCCCTCGAAAGATCTCGCGTATACGTTAAACGTATATGGTTTTTTTTCTTTTCTTTACTCTCGTATATCTCTTCTTCTTTTTTTCCGATAAATGTCAACGAGGGTGAGACTCCGAGGCCGGGACGTGTTTGTCTGACTGCAGATCTACTCCCTCTCTCTCTCTCTCTCTCTCTTTCACCCTCTCTCTCTCCCTTGGTCCTCTTAATCGTTCAAAAACGTGCGCGCGGAAAAGTTTTTGAGAAGAGAGAGAAAATATCTTTTTCCTGGGGCGGAGAATCGCGTGTCCGCGGCCGAATCGCCATCGCCTTCAGTTTCCCCTGTCGCCGCGGCTGGGCTCGCGACCGATGTTCGGGAGAGCACTACGGGGTGCTCCCCAGAGAGACACGTCTGTATAGTCGCCGATGGCGCTGCGGTGGGGTTGAAAAGCTGGCCGATCGATCCGCCACCGCTGCTGCTGCTGTCCCTGCATTTCGGGCACGCACTGTTGTGTTACTTGCGGCGGAGGTGCGTGTATAGGCGGTGGCCCGCCGCGTGCCGTAACAAATCTGCTGAACTTTTCTCACAAAATAGCGGATTGAAGATGCGTCTTATTTAAACGTTTTCCATGAGTTACCCGAAATAATTTTCCTTCTATTCTCTCTCCCTCTCTCTCACACACAAGTTCGGGTTTCAGATCTGCTAGCTACTGTTGTGTGTTACATCGGATGACCATTTTAGGCACATGTTACATCAAGTAAAACTAATTGAGGAGCTATGAAATGCTGATGTCTGAAGTCAAACGAAGAAAATACTCTATATATCCTCCCCCACAGTAGGAAAGTGTCTATGATAGGCTAGGTTAGGTTATGTTTGCATTTGCAAGAACCTGTTATAGGAGGACCTTGGGTGTAATCAAACTTTGGCATTCCGCGTCGGTCCGCCTCTAGTACACTTATGGTATGATTCGTTGTCGTCATCAAATCATCGTGTTCCGAAACGCGCAGGAGAACTCGCACGTATCCGCCCACCGGAATTCTCTCGTGCCTTTGACCGTCACCGACAAGTCATGCGAATCTGCCGGCAAAACTTGTACAGTTTCGACTACCTCCATTTCTATTGTTATACTTCACGTACGTGTATATGGGAAAGATACGCGTGGACATGTTGGTATACGCCGCAGACGGCCACGACAATAATTCACTTTTTTCGTTTATTAATTACACGCGTGTGTATATATCGTCTGTTATTTGCGTGTTGTGCGTAGGTATATTTTGTATGCGTTTTTCATTATACGACTGCGGCGGTTCTGCATGAGTGTATTTTGTTTTTTCGTTCTCGCCGTCTAATAAAAATTCTCTTTGTACACTGCGGTTCTAAAATAAAACCTTATAGATATATTAAAATCATGCGATCGTGTGAAGTATATAATATATATTTATGTTTCTCGTTTCATCTATGTATGTGCGAACCTTGCTAAATAATACAATTTGCGACTATTGCTAGGTGATCTCATATAATATGTATATATACATATTCAAGGGCTGTGTTATTTCCAGGTTCCGTTAAATTTTCCATTGGTTCGGTTGCCCTGGTTGTAATTTGTACGGATAATAATAATAAAAAAACACGCAATATATTTTATTTGTCCGACTTGTTTTACGATATGACTTTTCTCTCCTACACGCCGCCACAATCATTGGCGAAAAAATAAATTATAAATTGTGAGTTTCTTTTTTTCTTCTTCTTTTTATTGGATCTCCTAATAAAACTGCGGACTTCATTTGCCGTGTAATAAAAAAAAGGCCGCCAGACGAATCTTTAGTGATGATAATATCGTCCGTTTAATTATAATTTTACAACCAGTCACGACGTCGTCTTCGTCGTCGATGTCGGAGGGTAACACGGTTTTCGTATTTCGTTTTACGATCACGAAAATAATAATGACGTTATATCAAATATACCGATATTAAATTATCAACAAAACATACACACATTATAAGGAAGAGGTGAATTAGATCTGCCGAGGTGTGTAAAATATAAATTATTAATGCGGCCCTTGGCAACAAGCGACCTGTAAAATTCGAAAACTTACAGCGGCTATGATGGCTTTTACGACTTTTCCCATCTTCTCTTATTTTCTGCGCAGTCCTTCCATCATTCTGCTACTCTCTCACTGTTTTTTAATAAATTAGCTCGTGGTACTACAAATGTCTGACAGTGCGTATTATGCACGTAGAGATTTTGTTTGGTCTCATTTCATCAAGGGCTTATCGAGGAGATTTAATTCTAATAATTGGTCCCTGGGCAGCAGCCGTAACAATTTGTCACCGTGGTGGAAACATACCTTTGGGTGGTGTTTGAAGTGAGTTTGACGTACTTTATTTATGCATCCTATGTACACGTGTGTATTTACGTATTGCTTGAGGGGACTTTTTATATCATTGAAGTTTGAAATTAATGTTATCGGGTAGCCGGCTCAAAAAAAATGTATATATATATATATATATACCAGCAATATTAATACGTACGTAGATATATGGAGGGAGCTGTGAAAACCATTGTTATTGTTTTCGTCGAACACTGATTGGCCGTATTGATCTTGTAATTCGTCCTGTTTAGCATTTTTTTTTTTACATTCTTTTAATTTGTATTTTTATTGCATATTATTATTATTATTGATAATTATAGTTTTAACACGTTGGCAATAGCTAACTTCGAAAATAATTATAATTGAGGATGCCCAAATGCAAGACTACGTGCAAAAAAAAAAAATACAGTTTGCCTATAGCGATATCTCATCGTTTATTCATAGTAATAATTAATCCTGTTTATAATAGCGTAATATGTGCATTGCAAATTACGGCCGCTGTTGATGGTAAAAATAAAAACGCAAATAATTATGTACAAAGACCGAATATAATTTTGGGTTACATGCATTTCATTAATAGCTGCTGTTTATACTTACCTAGTCAATTATTTTTACACACCAATTAAGGACATAAATCCACTTAAATCGATCCAGGTATCTCAGAAAGTGATTAGGTGTATAATTATATCTAAGATTAAACACTCGGCAAATAATTTATTCTTTTGGATTCCTGAATAATATAAAAATTATCTTAATTAATTACCTAATTGAAAATTTAAAAAAAAAAAAACATATTGCTGCACACAAAACAAAAGTATGGAAAAAAGCTTGTTCTTATTTGTCTTTTGTGCCAAATAGAGGTCGGTGGCGGTGATGAAGGGTTAGTGCGCACTCGACAAAATTAGCGTGTGCATGTATAAACGATGTTTTTGTGTAAGTGTGGGTAAGTTTTTTGTATTTAGCAACCAATCATGAGTCCGCGAACAAAAATGGCCGGAAACAATATAATCACATGACTGTGTGTGTAAGGCACCCCCTTCCCGTCTCGCAGTATAAAATCCCTCGCACCACCACGCGCTGTAAGTCTTCTCTACAAGCGTGTGTATATAAAAAAAAATCCTATCGCTACGGCGATAATATCATTATAGAGTCATTTGACATGTCTCCGAGCAGTTTTTCCAACCCCCATCGTGAACACATTATATATTGTTATTATTATTATTACTTTTTTCAGTACCTAATATTTTTAATGTCCTATTCGCGTGCGAGACGCCTGTTAAGTAGCCGGATTTGTGTGTAGTATGGGGAGTGGGGTAAGCGCCGACTAATTACAGTATGCCACCACCGCCGCCGCCGCCCGGAGTGTACAACTTCATTAAGGCGCGTGGGGGCGATCTACCCCCTTGCCCCCATGCAAGCCTCATCGAGATGCCCCCTACTACCGAGATAAGGGTATTAAAAGTCGATTTTCCCCAGAAAAAGAATCTATGTATATGTAATACTGCACAGGCCTAGTGGTCGTCGTCGTCGTATATATTGGTTTTGGCCCGTGGGAATTTAATTAATATAAATGGCACCGTGAGGGAGTAAACAGATTACGTGTCCCTTTTTCGTACCCGATATTGTACATATATATATATTTATTTATACATTTATATATATATATACGACGACTCTCCGTGTGGGCCCAGGCGCTGCAGAGTGACGGGTTGATTGGTAAAAGTAGGGACGGACGGATGGGTTTTCCTGCGGGGGGGCATTAACACGCAAAAGGGCGGACGGGGGCCAATTGAACAAATGAGAAACTCTCGTACAGTCGTTTATATACCACGCCGGCGAAATTTATGTTCGCCGTCCCTTATAGTAATGCACCGCCACTGCACGTGCTCTTCAGTATATACCTGCACACCTCTACTTATATCCACGGCCCTTTCGACCATTTTACCGTGTTGTACTTGGTCTTACACGGGACAAATTCACGGTGCGGATATATATCCATAGTCCACCTCCATACCGACCGACCGAGACGTCTACAGCTATCTATATAAAGTATTACGCGGATTTACGACGACTCGGTGTACATAAATGTATACATAAGATGTGTATATATTTACTTTTGGGGGAGGGAGTTGCAGAGTTTTATTGCGAAATCGCGATTTAATTAGATTAATAAATCGTATCGGTGCCGCGATGGAATTGCGAAAAATAAATTCGAAACTAATTCAACTTCACGCTGCGCAATAATAACAAAGGGCATTAATAACCGTGTACGGATGAAAATAAACATAAAGCTCAAAGTCGGACATTGTAGTTTTTTTCCCCCGAAACGAAATCCCAAACAAAAGTTTTGCCAGAATGAATAACATTGCGTATTTATATATCCAATAATTACGCCCGCGTGCGCAAACCGTCTAATAAGTCTTGTTTATTTGTTTCAGTTGTACTTTTGGACACCACTACCGAGCCCAGCTTACGATGGACAACATATCCTTACGGACCAGACGCCAACGCTGCAGGGGTAAGTCGATGACCTATATATATATATATGTACTATATAGAAACATCATAGTATAGTGTATATATAGTAGTAGTAGCATAGTACGATGGAGGAAGGACGCGCAGAGAGACAGAGAGAGAGAGAGAGAGAGAAGTAGATATCAAGAAAAAAATAGTAGTTTTACATGTTGGTATAAACATTTCACTGGCGTGTTTTTCCACTAGATAAAATTTATATCGTAAAAATCTACGACGGAATTATGTGGTGTTATAAAGCTAAATGGACCGGACTGTGCGTCGTATTCGACGTTGCCGGCCCATACGGGATAGACGTACTGAGTAATAATGTATATATGTATATGTCGGCGTGGGTGATGTGTGTAGTATTTTGTGTATATGTTCGTTTTCTTATTTGTTTTTATGGGCGGAGAACGATAAAAATGCTTCTGACAACGTATGTAACGGATTAAAATGACCGTACATATTATAGCGGCGTCGGTCATCGTCGGCGTCGGCAACGCGATGAAGCCGATAGATTTTTCTCGATTTCTCCCTGATCGACGTATTTGATATTTCCCCGCTCCGCTGATCGCACTTTTTCGGTAATCTTCTCTCAAAATCTACCCTTTTCTATGTACGAAAAACGTATGTCATCAACAAAAACAACTCGCTATTCGGTATATGGACCCGACACCTATTTTCTATAAATCCTCTCTATGTAGATAAAACAACATGTATATTGTATACGTTTCTAGGGCTAAAGCTCTTTCTGATATTTCGTTGTATACATGATGTAAAGGCTTTATTTAATCGTGTAATAACGCACTATTGCACTAATCATCGTAGTGTGGCCATATATATATATTTATACAAATTTCAAGTACATTTTAACATAAAACCTGTTATTTTGATTATTAAATTATTATTTTGTATTTGATTATTTGGAACTCTTTATTAAGCTAATGTGAAAACGTAATTTATATAAGCAATATTTTAAATTATCATCCGTGTATAGTATAGTGTTAATTAGAAAACAGTTTAATTTTTAACGTCCCTGGAGGTACAAGAATTTACAATAAAACGAGGTCGACTAGCTGTCAAAAGTGACACATTTCCCCAAAAAAAAAAAATTAATTAACGTCTATTTGCCGTCTCGTGAGCTGCAGCAGCTGTATTGATGTTCACGCCGCCGACGCCGATATATCCTGTCAATTAGTTTCGAAACACTTTTGCCTTGCCATATTTTCGGATGCTTAAATACGTATAGCGCTGCAGAGCCGTCGTCGACGACCCCTCTCACAAACTTGTATAAAGGGTTTTAGAAACTTTGTCGGAAACAAGTTTTACGGTTCAATACGCCCGGTCGTCGTCGTCGTCGTACGCAGTGTATGTATTAAAATATACTCGCTGCACCGTACGCATCACGCGGATACCATACGAAACGGTCGTGGGCGACAAATTCGGGCGTATGTTTAAACGATATCACGCTTCTGATGTGGCCACGGTCCGTGTGTCGGCTCGGTCAGTCCGTGTCCGTTTATAGTTGGTCGCACACACACACACACACACACACACACACACACACACACACACACACACACACGGATTTGATTTGTGTTCTCGCATAAATATCGATCGTTGCTTCGATAAAATACGACGCTGACGTGGTTATAATAATATCTTATACGCCTGATGCTAAACCTTTTAATATTATTATAATACGTTTCACACAGCCAGCGCCGTTTTTCTTTGTACACGGGTTTTTTTTTTTCGTGGCTGCCCGCTTGCCGTGTGTACGGAGCGGAAACGACTTCGATTTCGGTCCGTCGAGTCCACTTGACGTCCCACTATATAGTATATACACGCCGTCTTGTTGGCCTTCCCCGCGTGGTTTGCACGCACGCGAGATCGGATTATGTTATTATTTTATATTTCGCCCCAACCCCCTCCCGTCCCTCGTATACTGTCACGTGCATTATTTTCCCTATTTTTCGTATATACATGAGTTTTCCCCCCTGCAACACTCCACACCCGTTGCAATGTATATCGCATTGCACGACCTATGCGTTTTTTTTTGTGTGCACACCTTTATTATAACATTACTTATATATATATATGTATATTTATATATATATGTGCTATATTCGTAACAGGGACCCGCCCCAACTAGCCCCCCTCCCACATGCACACACTCCAACCCTCGCCATCGTAAAACTCGTACATACAATATAATATAACACGTACCTATTACTACGTGTATACGTATATATCTTTGTATTTCTTGCGTGTATGTATGTATGCTGCAGCGGCATTATATGTACGTGTATGTATTTACGTAAAGGTACTCGCAGCGAGGAATATCGGATATTTTGAAGGGGGTAACGATTTTTTACAACTGTACGTATCGGCTGCCGGAGGGGTATGTCGGATGAGATGTGGAAGGGGGTGAAAGGGAAGAAGGTGGATCGAGAGGGTAATCCGATCGGTAAAATGGCGTGATCGACCCGCGTGCGTGTCTGCTGTGTGCCGTATGCGCTTGCAGTATGTATAATGTACGCGTTTGATGGACAGGAAGCCGTAGGATTTTTTTTTTCTTTTCGGACACGCGTCGTATATTTAAGCGCTCGTGTGTGGGGTACCATCGCCGAAGGCTGTGTAAAAGTGGGCGTGACGGCAAAGTCCAATTAAAAGTGTCGTCTCCTTCATGCTCTCTCTCTCCCCGACAACGACGACGACGACGGTATAAGTAAACGTGCTCGGAATTCCCTTGTGTGCCATGTGTACAAAGTACCCCCAGCGTGCATATATACTTATTACGTGTTCAGACAATCGTCCCCGTGTAGTTCCACGCCGTATATACTCGTATATATTGTCGTCGTGGGACCCCTCGCAAAATAGCCAAGCGCCATCGTCTTGAGCAGCCATCGCCGGTGAGCCTGAAAGACAATATACATATACCAGGGCCTAAAATTGTGTGCATTACGACATACTTTGTAGAGTACAAAAAGTGAAGTGTGTACATTACGAAATTTGAAAGTGTGTAGTAATATTTTTATATTTTTTGAAACATTATTGAGAAATTAAACATGGAAGTTCGCTGAGCGCTTCACCGTTGTACAGAATATTTGTCTGACATTTTTAAACTAAGTAGACATTTTAAATATTTTTGTTGTATAAAGGATTTGGGAGAAGGTTATTTATAAAATGCATATTTATTGAAATCACAAAAACGATTACTTGAAAAAATATCGTAAGATAGGTGTGTTCTTAATAAAGAAAATCACTATTCAGAAGGGACATCCATCTTCATATGCTTGCGCCGCACAGACTACAAGCCTAAAAACGTTTATTTAAAACGTATAATGCGTAGTACGGAAAATTTAAAATTTATTTGTACGCAGTATGCACTCATGTTGTACACGTAAACGCGCTTCCACGCGCCACCCCATCATCAATATAGTGAGAAAAGCGCGTTTTGTTCGAGAAATTCCGCATGCTCATTTTCAATTTACAATTGCCCATTATATTTATTTATATTATACACGTATACTTATTACACGCATGTTTATGAAAATAAGCCTCACGCGACTGTCGTATACCCATTATCGTCCCTCTAGTCGTACCGCGCTATAATAATAATACCCGCTTGTGTGTTGTATGCGTTGGCGTTGTTGGAGATTTTGATTTTTAAATTTTCGACACGTGCTATGATTATTATTATTATTACTATACTCATGTGTGTGCGCGTACGTTTATTATAATAAGTTTTATTTTACGTCGTCGGGTACACAATTTGTTCGGCGTGGTGTGTAAATAACGAATTATTACTTCGATTAACAATAATGTGTGTGTACGGCCGCGCGCGTGTTCGTACGAAACAAGCGTAGTAAATTTCTTCCTACATTCTCGCGCGCATTAACATAACCGTCAATTACGGCCGTCAACGCCGATGTGCATTTTATTCTAATGTCAATTACAATACGCGTCCGACCGCGCGCGTACGCGTACGTATATATGAATACAGAGTCACCTCTGGTGACAGTCATTATGCAATATTTTAAATTATACATCGGAATAATAAGTAATATAACGCACCGCCGCGGCCGCAGTCGTCAAATACTGTAAATCATTCGGATACATGCATCACACGTACACTAAATTGTACGCACACCATTTTGAATATACACGCGCTTATAATCGTATACATCCAGGGGGCAGACCCAGAGTCTATTATTTCTATGGAGTGGGACTTCTCTGAATTAATTCCTACCAAAAATAAATAATAAACGCGTCTAGACGTCTTCGTAGAAGCAGTTAAAATATGTCTCGTACAACATTATTGTACAATATTTATTTTTTGCACCGATTAAAGTTCGCATGACTCGAGTGTTACTAAAAAAAAATCCCGTAATTGTTAAAATATGAGAGGAGGCCCTGATAAATGGATCGGTGTACTCGTATAATGTCATCGACGTGTGGTTTCGATTTTCTTTTAAGATTATATATTTACCTGCCTACAATTTTCTGTTCTGGCGTAATGATGCTTCGTGAACTGCTGAAAAACTTCACGTTTTCGTCCTCTAAGTCAAAGGTTCAGAGGTGAACCGCTGTTACAAAAACCACGACCGATCAACATAGATCTCATGGCACGAGATTAAGAAAGCACGTGGTTTCCATCACACGTTTTTAAATAATTTGTTTTCTTTAGCTTGTATATATTTTACCCACTCACGTCGCGTCGTGTACAAATATTATACTTAATCGTCATAATTTTCAATATTTAACTATATAAACCAGTTTCGGTGATTTTAAATTTATAATCGTACCTGTATAGGTATATATGCTTATTTACATATATTTATATTAACGAAGAATTAGAAATATATACATCACAAAATATGATTCATAAATGACATGATATACCGTGGTTTGTAGATTTATAGAATGTATTTGTATTTTTATTTAATTTTTGAACCTACTGAAATATATTCGTATGAACTTTAAACGAGATTTGGCAATTCTCTCTGGTAAAGTTGTAATACGTGTTCACCTTAATTATGTTGGAAGGTATGTAGAATATGAAAGGGATCAAATCCTTCATAATTTCCGTGTAATCATGTTTGCCAAAAATTAATTGTTCGATCTGTTAGTCTATTTAATGATTTTCCTTTTTTTATGTTCAAAATTATTTTAAATTGGTACATTGTTTTTTTTTTAAATTTATTTAACACGTTTTTTAACTGTCAACTTTATGGGGTCCATTCGACATTTATTAAACGGTCGTATTTCAGCAATAAAACCGTTTAACGTTCGTGATTGTCCATTAATTTTGGACAAGCAATCGTTAAATTTATTGTTTTCCCATTGAGGACTATTAAAGTTGCCTACGCCTCCCCCCCCGTGGAATTTTCATTGCGAAGGTATCTTGTTATCAAAATATAAAACTTCTCATGCGTATTCACTGATTACCCAGATAAGATCAAAGTTCGTTAAACACTGCGGTTTATACATAAGTACTACATGCTCCCAGCAATGTAAATAATCTAATATAATGTATATAAAAGACAAAAAGAATCACGCATAATACGAGTACATAACATCGTAAAAGGGTCGGCCGAAGCAGTGGAATATGAGCTTCTTTTAACGATTTGGTACTTTTTAATATTACTGTCATAACAAATGTTCTACTCATACACTTTTATAAAACAATTAACGATCATTTTATAGCAATGATCTCCACTGTTATTTTTATCATGGGTATAGCTAATCATATCGTTGCTTTAAATTAATAATTTAATTTTGCATTTCTATTAGCTTTATTGGCAAAATACGGACAGTTAATTGTCTTATCCTTTAAATCTATTGTTTGCAAATGTATTTTAGTCAAATGTTATTGCGTAACATCAATAAGGGATTTATACTTTTTGTTGTACGAGTCTGTCTTCCGAAAGCATCAATAAAAAATAAATATATATATGTAATAATATATATATAATAGTAAATATATAAATAAAAGTCAGTAATATGTATGCTTAGATAAAAGTATGATTTTCATAAAAAATAATAATCCATGTTATTCAGTCCATAACTATCCAAATATATTTTGTGTTTGATTAATAATATATTTATGTATACATAATCACTATAGGAAAAACAGATACATAATGATATTGGTTTGTGATCTAAAATCAGACATAGACAAATATTATCCAAAATTGCATGTGTCATTATTAGCATATTATTTATTATAGTATACTGTTTACCCAGTATAAATTACTTGTAATAACTATGTACATGAAATATAACTAAATGGAATTATTAATAATGAAATTCTAACCTAACCTAACCTACAGATTAATTACAAACAATTTAACGAGTTATAACTTTAGCACTCAAATCTAATTTTTCTTTTGTTTTTATTTTTTCCTTAAGCATACGTTGCACGGCAACAAATTTTTATTTTGCATAATCAATATATTTTACAAGTTATTATGTATATACTATGTAGTATGAATATTATGACCTATTTTAAATTTTAAGATAATTGCGGTTAATGTATATCTTCGACCTGTTCTTATAATTATTTCTATGCGTGAACTTTTACTTTAACATTGTATAAACTACAATTAGAATCTTTATATATTTTAAAGTTGACTCGTTATCAGTTTATTTATTTATTTATTTATTTTTATTTGTTTTGATTTTCCGTTAACAGTTTTTTGGTTAATTAACACTTATTAATTTACGTCCAACAAATATTTCATGCTACTACTTTTGACCGGCCTCAGAAATTTCGTTTTATTTTATTTCCTCAAAAATTTCTGAAAGCATGAGGAAAACTAAAATGTGTTTCATTTCTACGAGCGAGTATAGGTTTCTTTTATATTTGTTTTGATTAAAGGAATTTTTTTTCGTTTATTTTTATAAAAGTTAACATTATAATAATAAATTATTTCAATAAAAATATCACTACAGTATTTAAAATATCATAAATATCCTGATCACCAATTATTTATTTTAAAGAAAATTAGGGTAAAGTATTGTTATTATTATTAATATCATAGACTGATTTCATAGTCATTTGCCAGAATAGCATACCTTATATCTTTATGTCAATATAAATTTTCGGATTCAAAAATTGTACACACTATATTATAATAAATAACTTATGTTTGTCAAAGTGTGTTTAATATTTACTAAAACTAAATTATATACTGTGATTATGTGAATAGTTCACATATTTTTAACGACATGTAATATGCAACAAATTTGACTCACATTTTTCATTATTTTACATTAGGTTATTATAGAATCATTATTATATCCCTGTAAACGTCATTTACATTTTTTATGCGTGTGTTATTAACCTAATTAATTGGTTAATGATTTTAACTCTCATCTCCGCACTGTCTTTGGCTTGGACGTAACCAACTATTATATATTTGAATATATGATTTTTGTATTATTATAGTTGATATTCAATAAATAAATATATAAATGTCGAAACATATTATAAGTTTCTACAGAATTTAGATATATGATAAACATATGATAAACAAAAACAACCATAATTTCTGTAAATACAGTTTTCAATTTAATCGAACGTTGGAATAATTTTTAATGGTATAGTCGGATCAATTATAATCTTCACGCATTCCATAATATTTATGGTTTAATTTAATTTTAAATTTAAATATATAAAGAAAACAATGGATTTTCATAATTGATTAAAGTATTAAATTGCATTAAGAAATATTATCTTATGTTCGAATTAATGTCGTAAAATTGTGTAGTTGTGATTAAACCATATTTTTCGTCGTTTCCGTGTTTTACGGTCACCTGTGCTGATTAGAGATTTTAAGCCGTTGTTGTTGCGAGAAAGATAAGTCATAACTTTTATGATGAGATAATTATTTGCTACAAATATTGTTTCGTAGATTTATCTGAACCGTGAGAAACCGCCACATCCTCGGCGGTCGAGATAAAAAATTATACATGAGGTGGACAAAAAAATAAAAATAAAAAAATAGAAGAAACTGGAGATGAGAAAAGAATAAGGTGAATAATATACGTGGCATTTTCAAAATTGATTGGGTCGACACTGCCACGCCGTTTGCTTCGGTAAAGGTCAATTAAATCGGGTCTGACATTCCGCCGCCGTGTCGTCGGCAAAACGGAAATAATGTTCGTGGCCTAGGGAATTAGCATACACGACTATGGTGTTTTTTTTTTGTTCATTATACACACGATGACGAAGGTGTTTGTGTGCGCCTTTTATGTCCTGTGCGTTCGATATTGTCGCCGCCGCAATGTATATCTGGTGCGTTTTTGCTCATGTGTGTGTGTGTGTATAAAAGAAAAAAGAATAAAATGTGTATAAATATACTAAACATCAGCGGCGGGTGTGCACAGGTGAAGGGGTTGCTGATGACGGCATAACGGGAAGAGAGGAAAGGGTAACATCGTAGTCTCGTTTCGAATTTACATGTACATAACATTAACCGGTGAATTATTACCATTACAAGTTCAGGTCACACCCAAGACACAAATCGCGCGTTCGGACGTCTTATTCTTTTCTTATTTCTTTTTTACCTCCTTCTACCGTGTTCCTGTGATTTTACTGGATCTTAAGAACTGAATTGTACAGTTGCACCGTTATTGCAACCTTCAATAAGAAGTTTAAGAGCTTATTTTAATTTAGTAGTTTATTTTCGCTTGAAAATTCGATCACAGTTTCGAAACCAACTGGATATTTTTCTAACATGCGAACAATAATATAAAACGGTATGTGATTGTTTTGCAATAAACTGATAACATTTAAAGTTCAAGCAGTTTGTGACGTTATCGGTGTTCACTGGTTACGCAAAATGCAAATTCGATCAAAACAAATTTATTATGTTATAGTATACAAATCCAATACTTATCTGCGGACGGTGATACGATATGGTACAACTAGTATATACGTACTATATTATAATATTATAATTATAACCTAATTGTAATTAGTAATGATGTACTGTGTAGATTTCAGTTTATTTGGAACTATACGTGTGATAACAATTATTATTGTATTGTATATCATTTACCAGTTAGCGATCATCGTAATGTTGATTGTCGGTAGAACCGTCATTGTCAATATAGACAATATGATAATTCGTTCATTTATATGTTAAATTTCACCGTGATTATTGTAACGGGGGGAAGGGACCAAAATAATCGTTTTATCCCCTTTTGTGCTGCGCTGTCGACACTCATCACTGCACCAAATGTACATGGTTTATTTTATTTTTTTCAATATAATTTTTAAATTATAAATGTTTTTGTTACGAAATCGTCATTGGCAGCGGGTGGCATATATTGTTATAAAATGTCGATAAAAAAATCGTCGTTATTTTAGATGGGTATATCATATACTGTATACATATGTGCATAGCAGCAATAAGGGGCTGTGGGCACATAAGTTTAAAAAAAAACTACGACGTCACCTCCGTCTGCGACCGTTTCCGGTTATTAGCGCTGAGGCGGTTTTTGGTCGAAATAGTTTTTAGATCGATCCACGGGTTTCTTTTTACGGCTGATGGCGAATAATAATGATAATCCAAGAGAGTATGTATGCACCGTAGCCACAGCCGCACGTAGCGCTGCTACAGCAGCAGACAAAGGATAGTTGCGGTTTTCTGGATCATTTCACGGTACGGTGGAAGCCTTCCTCCTACATGGTCTTCCTCGGGGCGAAACGTATTAAGAATTATATCATAGCGCATATGTTATTGGAGAGTCCGAGAAAAGAACCGTGAAAAGGACCGACTGACAATTATTATTCCAGTTATATATTAGGTATAATAAGGTATATGCGCGTCTGCCTCTCTTCCCTCGAACTACGATCTCATCGATTGTCGAAGGCGGTGCACAGTGTATCTGTTTAATTGTATTAAATTTTTTTTCCACGAGGGGGTTCAGGGGCGGTGGAGTGTGACTTTTCATTGAAAACGTTTCGACAGGTTCACGGGCCACACCTTTGCGTTGTCGTCGTCGACGTCGCTGCCGCCGCCGTAGTCAACTATTATTATTATTATTGTTATTATCATTATTATTACATCAAGGGGGCCATATTAGGTACCGTATAGTAGTACGTACATATTGTACACTCTTCGTCGTACATATTATAATGTACTGCAGTGTGCCCCGATTGGGGGGGGGAGGGTAGAGAAAGGGAGATGAGTGAAATAAAAAAGAAAGATAGACGATGACACAACAATGACGACGGTAATAACATGCGCCGGGTAAAAAAAAACGTTATATCATATAGAAGAAATGACCACCGCGGCCGCCAGATTATTATAATGACTCTGCGGTCTCATCTGCACCCACAAAATAACACAACGGAAATATCTTTTTGAACAATTGGCGAACACAATAGCTCACCGGTCGCCGAAAGATTCGGTCGTGTCACTACGCGTGTACGGTACACATTTTACACGCGCGCGCGTGTAAATAATAATGTTGCGTTGTGCGGCGGCGGGTCGACCAGAGCGTTGTTCGAATTGTTTCCTTCCTCATAAAATGTGTGCGTTTTCCTCGTTTGTTATTTATTTATTTTTATTATTTTATTTTCGTTACATCCCGTGGTACGCATTATATATTATGTGCTACCTTTATGTATGTATATCATATACAATATACATGTATCGTATATAGGTGGTACACGCGCGCTAATGTAATGAAAAAATAAATGACCGACAACGCGATGGTTTCTCGAAACGATGGCGGTAAATTATATTTTTACACCTACCTTATAATAACGTTTCACAAATCATCGTGGTGCCCCGCTTAATCGTCCGAGTAATATTATATAGTAGTTTTCCGGTTTGAATTAAGCTCCGTGCTGTACGATATATAACTTACTATACGTATACACTATAATACGATTTTCAGCTCGGTAAACCACCATTTTTTTTTCTTTGTGTGTACGATACACGATAATTTATTTCATTTCTCGAGAGATAATTTTCGACTCCGCGCGATAATCGATGTGTTACACGGTATTACTATTATAATGCAACGACCAAACGGATGATTTGCAACCGCGGGATTAAGTACCATTATCGACCGATGTGTGATGTGTTGATGTTTTCGTGCAATCGATCCGTTGTATGATATACACGTATGGTGTATGTTATGACTTATGACGGACATTGAATGAAGTTTTTTTCGATGCATCACTAGTTAGCACTGTTATAGCAGTTTTTCGACGAGTTGTAAAACGTACAAATTTATACAACGAAATCGTTCACTCATTAATTCAGCCGTGGATTTATTGCGTTTTATGCTACTAGACGTTTAACTTATAGACGTTAACTAGAGTATTCCATAGCGGGCAGTGTAACGGCAGGGGATGGAAAACGAGAGTAAATTGAGTACGCGCACGCAAATCCGAAATTAACGAGCCTGTTCGTGTCAGAAGTCGTCGTTGACAAGGGTGGCGATGGTACTTTCTTTTCTGTAGACATCGTATAAACGCGGTGGTGGAAGCATACCACGAATATATATATATATATATAGATAGATAGATATGACAAGACGACAAAGTCGCTTGAGTAAATTCTCGCCACTGCCACTTGTCAATTTTCAGGAAAAACGATAAGTCGTCACGCAATGACCAAGTCTTTGCGGAAATTCGCACTACGTGTAATGCCTGTATAATGATAATAATTATATCGCGCAGGATGTTACCCAGTTATATCATATCCGAAAAATGATTAAAGTTATAAGATTGGTTTTTTGTCTTCACCATCCACAATCCAAGAGTACATCGAGCGACGGTATACTACCGCAATATGTAGGTACGTGTTATTGGAGTCGTCGCGTTCCCCTTTGATCGTCACTGCAGTCAATGTCCCCCCACCCCCAAGCCCCGAGGGAGTTCATTAATAATAACGCGCCGGCGGTGTGTATGTAAGGGGAATTAAACCTCTGCTCTCCCTGTCCCGTCGCGGCGTATACGCGTATATTATATAATATCGAATTCGCCCAAGTTTTTATGGCCAGCGACGATATTTATGGCGTTCGTAGTATCGGTCTAACTTTTACGACCGACCACCAATATAACGATGGGCCGCTTCCGATGATACATGATAACATAAACCACAGAGTAGGTATATACCATATGCGATATCGCGCGGCGGTATTAAACGTGAGGAGAAAACGTATACACAGCCGGAAAAGGTATGGGGAAAAATATATACATTTTTACCGTCCGCGTGTACATAATATGCGTATATGACATGTGAATAAGTATATATTATACGGATCTTATTTCCCTTCACACACTTCGATTGTACATTATTATATACATGCGGTATATTTCGCGTAAAAATATCATACAATCCGCGTCGTAGGATCTGCAAACGTGTCCGGCCACAGGAAATAATAATAATATTACAGCGGAATTATAATATATGTATGGACAAGGAGCATTGTAATTATTATAAAAGTCAGGGACATCTAGGTGGTATAAGACGCACGGAGCTTTTCGTGTGTTAAAGAATACACGATGAATCTATTTATACACACACGATATACGTATGCAAATGCATTTTTTACGTCCCTTGGGCTACGGTTATGTAAATCGTATAGGCAGGTAACTGTACGGTTCCGAGTGCGTGCGCGTCTCGTGTACGACGACAATAATTTGTACCCGACGACTGCAGTATATATATGTATATAAAGATTTTCTGATCGCATAATAATTCCAGCCCCTCGTACGTTTCAATGTTTAAAATTCATTTACGCGACCGCCGAAGTGGTTTTGAATTTGCAAATATATTGCCGGTGGGGTGACTTTGACATCGTTGCGGAAAATTAGAATTCCATTGAAAATGCTCGCATTAAACACACTACGCTAAGCATAGTATTTTCACGGAGGTTTTTATACGTAAAAACCGTATGACCTATTTTCTTTCCCGTCAGTATACATTTTTCGTTTAAAACCGTTAACGAAATAAATTGTTAACGATTTTAATGTAAATTATTATATTATGTGAGCACGATAATAACATAATATTTCCGACCCGTGTGTCTGTACACGATTATAACAAGACTGTATTATAATTGGACGACCAAAAGTTCGTCTTCTGCTCTCTTGTACTTTCGTCTATAAGCATATGGGTTCTGGAATAACTTTTGTTGTACGGTTGATTATAACTAAACTTTTGATGTACAACACAACGATGTCTATGTCGGGGACACGCATGATGTTGTTTGAGCATACTGTGTACGAAATTTAACAAGGGGTGTTGGTGTTGCGCAAAAGATAAACAAGGGGTTTCCGACAAAACGTCAATTCTCTACACGTGTGATTCTTATCATCCACCATTTTGATGCGTTTAAATATAATTGATCTCCGCTTATTTACTTGACTATGGACATAGGAGTTATGCAATTGTATTGAAGTTAGATTTCAACGGACGTATAAATATATTTTTATTATATACGAGTACGCCAAAGTCTCGAGTATAGCGATAATAAAATCACTAAACCCGGCATTCGGCTATGTCTTCCTTAGGTTTATAAATCGTAGGTGAAAAAAAAACGAAAACAATTGGAGGAATCGAGGGAATAAATATATAAGGATCGGGTGAAAGCTCGCTGACCCATGACACCCGAGTTTTGGATTACTGCGACGACGAAGCGTCGTTACTGCTACGCACTTTAAGTATATAGCGTGTAGATGGGGAGGAGGAGGAGAGAGCAGCGTTGTACACGGGCAGCGGCAGAGCTAAAACTTTCGAGCAATAATTAATCGGGTTGGCCACAGCATCAAACTTACTTGTGTTGTACTACGAAGAAACTTCTCGCAGTTGGCGGGGTTAATCCCCCTCGTTTACTCGTCAAGAACATTTGCTAAATAACAGTTCAAAGTTCTTTTTTTTTGTTTTTATTTTTTTTTTAAAAAAATCTTTTGTCATTGTCATTCCGCTACCGCCGCCTGGTCCGATCGGTTGGTCGGTGTATCTGGTTTCCCGCGGCTAATGAGCGAAACACCCTTTTTCCAAAGTAGACCCCGCGGATTTCTACAAACATCAGCAAAGAGTTATTTACTCGTATTATTTTAGATGTATCGCTCGCTATCAGTCAACTGGTCCCGCGGGGTGTGCGCGACCGTCGCTTTTTTCCCCTTTGTTTAATGAGCCGGAATGCGCTACAAAATCGCATTATTCACGAAATGGTGGAAATTTAGTGAAAACTTTCTTTTTCACAAAGTGCCACCGCCACCGTACCGCACATGAAAGATCCCTTTTTCCTCCAACCCGCCAATATACGTCTTGACCGGATATGTGTAATAGAAATAGTTATAATTTATAATAATATAATTCATAGAAGATATAGTAATCATGATAAGAGTAGTAGTGTAGGAGTAGTAGTATTAGTAGTAGTAGTAGTAGTAGTAGTAGTAGTAGTATTAGTAGTAGTAGTAGTAGTAGTAGTAGTAGTAGTAGTAGTAGTAGTATAGTAGTAGTGTCTGTGCGTTTGTGTGTTTCAATGTCATTGTCAACCCCATTGCCGAAATAATATAATTTTTCCCGGAGAATATTATAGGGTTGCAGTAATCGTTTTCGTTTTCCCGTGAATAAAACATGCGTCGAATTTGAATTTAAATCGAAAACGGGGTCGGTTTTAATTAATTTCCTTTTATTCTTTTCAATACGAACAAATCAATAAATGGAAATTTCACGCGCGTACCACACTATATTATATAGTATTGTTATACGAGTTGTAATACGGGTCGTCGTCATGTCTATATATTCTTTGAACTGGAAAACGCGCTCGCCGAGTCGACATGGCATCAAAATGCTCTTTTCTGAGCAACCCGACAAAATATGTTCGTTCTACCATTAAAAAGGACACGGTTCTATCCTATTCGATTTTTTTTTTTTTTTATAATGTATCAAATAACGAGCGACGCCGTTGTAGGGCTTCGTCTGCTGACCCGAACTATGCCTTTTATGTAACCATCACGTCCGTCAATATATCAAACAACTGCATGAATAATACGAATTATTATTGTCAATATTGTCGGACACATCATAATTTATAATCTTACAATATTCCGATCCTGTTTTTCAGTTATCAGTATTATTATAATGTCATAAAAAAACATTCGTTGTATTTCCTTCACATATTCTATTCGTATACGTATTATAGGTACGTGTTCGTAATAAGAAGGCATTTACTAAAAGAACCGTTCATTAAACGTCGTAAATGTTTTCCTGTTGGTCATCTTGAATCCAGATCTTGATTTTTGTGCATAAATATACGTTTACACACATTTTATATTTTTACTCCTTTCCTTTTTATACATAATCTCAAAACACGATATCTGTATGTAGCCGCACGTATATATATATATTATATATAGTATATATGTATGTATGTAACGAATGTTTATAATATAAGGTTGTCAGCGTGTTTTATACTTACGTATACATGATGGTTTGAACTTTGAATTTCCCGTGCAACCGCGAAGGTTGATTTGACGGTCGTATGTATGGGCGCGTGTTTGTGTGTATAGACGGAATAGGGCTACGCGGGGTTGGAAATAAGAAATATCAAATAGAAATACGAATAACGGGATTGAATGGCAAAACGACAGCGCGCAGAGCACATTCATCGTCGTCGTGTATATTTATACACGTATATATAATACATATTTAAATCCAATGACATATCTACACGCCGGGTCCAAAGGAATAAATTACATTTTACCGCGTCACCTTTTGAAAACCATACACTGGTGGCAGCTAGCAGCGGCGCGGACCGCAATCTTTTGACGTGAACATTTGCATAATGTGACAAGTAGCCGCTGCTTTTCTGCTTCTGCCGTTTCCCAGTGGCTGCGCGCGCCACACACACACACACACTGCACACACAGCACACACACACAATATGAGGTATTCGAATGACCACCAATAATACCCTTACTGCGTTGTCCTCGTCTCATTTCGTACATACGTATATGTGCGCATAAACGTATGTATACGTGGATATAACTCCCATTAGAATTGAATCTACCGGTTGTTAATGTAATTATCCCGGATGACGTTTACAAATCGACGAGCGGCCCCGTTGGGTTATTTTCTTCGGATTCCTTTTCCACGGTGAAAAAATTGTCTATATATGTACAAATATATAATATGTGTAATAATAAAAGTATAATATATATTATATACGCTGCCGCGCCACATACTTACATATTATAAAAAGGAGGTAGCCCGTTGCGGCGCGGTGTTGTCTTGGTTTGCCCCATTAATGGCACTTTAATAAGGCGTGCGGCGGCGGGCAATTAAATACACATTACAGTTATACGTGTGTGTGTGTGTGTGTGTGAGTGTGAGTGCGCGCGGTTTGGCTTTTTATACGAATGCTATCATGAGTTTTAAAAAAAAAATAAAAAACCACTACCGTCTCTTTGGCCGGTCATCTGTTGTGTGGTGGTGGGTTGAACATTATACAGTATTATGTAGTATTCCTTATGTAGTATTCCTCCCCATGTTGTTTTCTAATGAATACGACAGCATCGTCGTTGCGTTTTCTTCTTCGTCTTCCTTTTTACGATTTTTCTTCTCTCTCTATGTATGTGTATATACATATTATTGTTATTATTATTCACATATATAGTAATTTTTTTTTCTCCACGACCCGCTTCGTAATGACGTACCGAATTATGTGAAGATTTCTGGGCTCATTAAGCACTCGGTGGAAAAATGGTTTTCGGCGTGTTAATGACGCCAGAAAACGCACTTTCTCCTCTCCCAAGGGTATAATCGTGTACATTGCTGCTTGTACGCCGGTGCCGCCGACGCCGCCGAGTTACACTGTCTATATATACACACGCAGAGACATGCATCACCCGAGCCCATTGTTGTACAAAATATAATAATATAGTCTTGTCACGTGGGGGGAAATTCATCATTCTATCTATCGCGTGTCCTCTTAAACACCACACCTCTTGCATTAATCGCTTCTTCCGAACATTTGCTGACCTTTTCAATTTTTTCCGCGTCACTGCAGCAGTGCATGTGCGTGCATGTTGTCAACGTGCCTTTTGGGATTACGCAAAAGCGGGTTGGTTGATATTTTCCATTACTATTATAAAACATTACTTGTTATTAAAATGTGTACATGCTCAAATCTTTATACAGAGAACTTTTATATGTATATTGTATAAATGTATTATACACAACTATCGAAAACCCTTTGAAAACTTTCCGTTTCATTCGTCGTTTGTATTATTATCCAGTAGTGCTACAATAATATATTCCGAAGAAAATTAAATCAGTCATTAACATAAAGAAATATTTACTTGACGAGTTTGCATTAATCGACGGCGCCGACCCAACATCGGAAATTCTGTAAGACTTATGTATTTTTTTTTTTTTTCGCAAGCCGATATTTCCGACCGCGCATGGAGCGTAGTATCGCTTTGGATAAAAGCCAAAACATAGTTACGATGTTTATTTTGACCGTTTTCATTGGCCGCCTTCGCCTAACTATACGTACAAACCGCGATCTCGTGTAATTTATTCTCCGGCAGTGACTCTCTCTACTCTCTGCTCTGCGGGCATTATGTAAATTTTGTGCTTGCAACAATTTCGGTGGGTCGGGCTTGACGAAATCCGATCAAGACGAATCGCCATAGACACGTACACCGGGTGTGTTGGATCGGAGGGAGAAAGAGAGAAATAGGGGTCGGTATAGTGCGAGATGAAGGAGAGGACGTGGCGGGAGAGTTGATGAGATTTCGCGCGCGCTGGCTGTACGACCCTAACGTTTTGGATGATTCACTGCATGTGTGTGCACGGTTCTGAGTATATATATATATATGTGTATCCGGGTGCGTGTATGTGTGTGTGCTTGTGCGTGCGCAAAGCAAATGAATACATAGCGTTCGTCCCGTATATACTATTTGCACAAGCCTTTGAAGGTGGATCCCCGTGACTCATCGGAGTAGACTGGTGGGAGTGTGGAAAGAGAGAATTTGGTGGAAGGAGGTGAAGAGGATTTCGTGCTCGGAATGTTTTCACAAAACTCTTCACCACCACCACTGCCACCTCTTCTTCACAGAGGGTCGTCGGATCATTAACCCAATGGGGGTTTTTATTTACTATCGCAATTGGCGACGACGGTGGTGACAAATTTCCAGGACAATAGAACCTTGTTATATTCGCGTTCGCGTATATATATATAGATATAAATACCCCAGGGAAATCGACAAAGCTACTGCATATATGTATTTATTTTCTTTATCCTCGTGTAATTTGAATATTCCCAGTTTTTTTTTTTAACTAATTTAATTTTTTTTTGTTTCACTTTTTCTAGTGGGTCGAAGAGAGTTACATAAACTTTGAGAAGGACATAAATTGGCGGTCGTACGTCGTGTGCGATGTCACCAAGCAAAATGTCAACAATTGGGTGTGGACACCTTTCATCGAACGTGGACTGGCTAATCTCATTTATATCGAAGTCAAGTTCACCATCAGAGACTGTTCGCTGTTCCCTGGATACGCGCTGTCGTGCAAGGAGACGTTTTCGTTGCTCTACTACGAATTTGATGTGGCCACCAGAGAACCACCACCTTGGGAACCCGACAGCTACAAATCAGTCGGTAAGTGCTTGGCTATTTGTCATATGTAATATGTATATATTGTCATGCCATAGAGCGCAATGATGAAATATCGTTTCACAGTTTTATCAATAATAAAAAAAATTTATTAAAATGCAGCAAGTATTATGATAGCCAATAGGAATTATTTCGATATTCCATCTTAACGCGTATTCAAAACAAAATTCTTCTATGACGTTTAAACGTTGTTGCTCTTTTTAATAATCATCGAAAGTAATTACCTGCATGTAATTGCCTCGAACGGAATATTTTTTTAACGCTGAGAAACAAATAAATAATACGAGACACGCAATTATGTGATGTGTGCACGTGAAATACAAATATTAGAGGTTATCCTCAGACTTATTACTGAAACAGCAACAATATTTACTATCGTGTTAGTGGATATAAAACGATGACGTATAAATTAAAACCACGATTTCATTTAATTAGTTAGGTTATTTCATAGTATGACGGGCAAAGTGTTTAATTTGCTTGCCATGAAACACTATACGTTTGAATAACCCGTAATGCGAGCACGTAGGTATATATTATTATAACTGTTCCGTCTATTGTGGTCTCGTTTGAAATTTAATTTGGAATTCAAAAGAATCACAATGAAAATCGCAAACATCCTATTCTGAAATGTGTCAATAAAAACGCTGTGGAATTGTTAACGTGGTTTTATTCTACTGACTTCAATATGCTTTGCGATGCAATGCATTTAGTCAAAGGCTCTTGCGAGGGCGATGGAAAACGCCGTATAAAAGAATGTTAGATCTCAAGATAGATAATATTTCTTTGATGATCCATATCGCTTTGTCTTAGCCCGAAACTCTCGTTCTGATGATGCTAATAACGCACGGAGAATTTACACGTACAGTATATACAGCGTTTTATATAATATTATACACTGCGGGGTTTTAACATCAGAATAATTACTATATATCTATATTTTTCGAGTAATGCAATTTCAAAATGGTTTTATACGTGATGTTACAGGTCGGATAGCTGCCGGAGAAGGGAGGTTCAACGCTAATAATGAAGTAGTGATCAATACCGAGACAAAAGCCGTGAAAGTTACCAAAAAAGGAGTATACTTCGCTTTTAGGGACCAGGGCGCGTGTATTTCCATCATGGCTGTTAAAGTAAGATGAGATAACGTTTATAATAGTAGTGCATATTTTACGTGATAACTACGAAGTGTTATTTTTTTATTTTTTTTTTATACTATCTTACATTAATGTGCTAGCTTTTTTTTTAATTATACAAACTGTGTCTCGTCGTTCTATCTTATCGTTCGACCGTAGACATGCGATGATAAAAGTAAAAGGTGCAAGTGAAAAATGCCAAGAATTATTATATACCATTTCCTGTTTTGATTAAAATTTATAAGATCATTTGAGAACAGAGATGTTGGTGTTGTTTAAAATTAATAATATTTCACGCGTAACCGCCGGTTTTTGGCACGTGTATGAAATAATTTGCCCTTCGTGTACTTTTTTTTCTTTTCGTTCTTTCTATTTCCCGCTAATCATATCCCACGCCTGTAAAACTGATGCTATTAGATTGTGCCATGTCAGAAAAACAAAATCTCATCTACGTGTTTATAAGCGTTAGTAGTTGTCGCGTAGTGGTGTACCGTGGTGTAGGGAAGGGGGGAGATAAAAGAGTTAAAATAAAAAAAAATAAAAAAGAAAGAAAGACTACACGGACGAGAACGCGATGCAATAATTATGTCAGAAAGACCCGGTGGGCGAATTTATAGTTATTGTCGTTAATACGGTAACGTCTTGGGGACCGGGTCGTAAATTTCGTCGTGAAATAAATAAAATAAAAACACGGTAAAAAAAACTCTATGCTAAGGAATCCTATGAGGGAGAAATCGTTGTTATACGGCATACAAAATAATATCACACCATTAGTTTCCGTCAAAATATTAATTCGTTATTACCTTAAGCAGAGATAGAATATATAGCTGCAGCGAATCGTAGAACTAAATAGTAAAATACACTTAACGGACTCAGCTCTCGGTGATTGGGTCGCCTGAAGACGATCTTCGATGCCTAGTCATAAAACAAACAAGTTGGTCTACTAGATTATGATTTTTTCTCATTTACAATGCTATAGACAAAGTAGAACCTGAAATTCTTTTGTTTGTTGTTCATCTTATAAAAGTCTCACGTTATTAATCGATAAAAAAACATTAAGTTTTAATTCGGAGAATCTATCTGGTTTTTCATGTAATTGGTTTTTAAAACTTCGTTAAACTAGTTTTAAACATAAAAAGTTTATTTCAAACAAACAAACAATCTTATGAAGCTCTCTAATTCTTATATTATAACTCTGTAGCGCCCAACCACCTATATTATCAAAATTTATCTCAGTTTATCGGATCTTTATTATAATATTTAAACAATCACGAACTACATATCTATTATGTTTATGTCAATGATATTCTTTAGTTTACATTCTCAACTTCATGCTACTATTTTATTTACCCGGGCATGAGCATTACTAATAAATCCTCTTGTTGATGAACTGTATACATAAAAGTACAAAAAGAAATATTAACTCTACGGTTTATTTTCATTTGTTCCATTTTTGATATTTGGTATGAAATTTAATTTACTTTCAGTGAAATGATTATAAATCTATCAAAATATTCACGTATACTACATGCGTGCCAGGGTATATTCGTTTTGTAATACAAAGAAATGCATTAAAATGTCTTTGCCCCCTTCCCAGTATAATTTATAGCCTATACCTATAAAGAGTCTTTTAAGCCAGAGGGTTTCTGTAATTATTAAGTTTCTTAATGCGTAAAAGCTTTTTTATCTCCAGAGACTCCGAAATCTCGAAAGACAAATTACCGAAAACTTTTTAATTCGCGTAATGAAACTTCTTTTTGTAATTGGTGACTAAAGGTTCATAAAAAAAAACTTTTTGAATGCCATTTAAATTTATTATATTTATATATCAAGCAACTTTTACAAGTGATGAAATCCTGAATTCTTCATAAACAGATGTTTTCTTGCATCATATTAGACTTATATGATGACTCCGTCGTACGTTATTATTAATTAGATATGCATAGAACATCTGCTTTCAACCATGCGCATCGGATACCTGTCCTACGTACGTTTATAACATATTTAATTGAAAATTACACCCTTGAGACATTCAAACATAGAATGAACAACGTTTATTACACTCCAGCTCTCTATGCGTATGACTATTATTTACTAACTGACTCACTAACTCTAGTCGTTATCTAGAGTTAACTTGAATGTATTTTCACATATACTTATCGATTTTTTCCTAACAAAATTAATTTATGTTTATTATGCATAATATTCTACACTTTTTTTACGATCAAATAAACATTTCGATTTTTCGTCTAAATTTGTTTTGATAATTTCAACTGATTATAGATACTATAGAATAATTTACCGAAGTGACTGTGCAAACATAGAGAGATTGATATAATGAAGTATAAGTATATACAAAAAAAAGACAATGAATATAGATAATAACTTGGATGCAACATCGTAGCAAATTGCTTTTTATACCTATAACCGTTTCAAAAAATACACATAATATTATAATACATCGTTTGTATGTACCATTGGGGTAGTTTGAAACGGGTCGAGGAAGACATGGTTTTTATGGTTTTTTCTTATTCTATATAGAATACACAGTACACACATGTGCTCATAGCCCCATGCTGATCGATGGAATAATAAAAAAAAATCTTAAAAATAATGGTTTGAATGTTTTAACTTGTTTTCCCCGTAGAGTTCTACAGCGATGCATGATGCGTATGTGTACCTATATATTTTTTTCGATAACACTAAAAGTCTAAAAATCAAAATGATTTATTTGATTTTTATATATATATGGCGCCAACGCCACAGCCGCCATTTGAATATAATATTCTCAAATAATATGTTTACCATGAACTTATATTTGGACTTTGCCCGCAGGTGTATTACATCGTATGCCCAGAAGTTGTGATAAACTTTGCAAACTTCTCGGCTACACCGACTGCTAGAGAACTTACCCAAATCGAACATGCCACCGGCAAATGTGTAGATAACGCTGAAGTAGTAGGAGGTACTCCAACTTATCTCTGCAAAGGAGATGGAAAATGGTATCTGCCGTCAGGTGGCTGCAAGTGCAAAGCAGGCTTTGAAGCAGACATGGAAGCCCAAACTTGTATAAGTAAGTATATACAAAACAATAATTTAGTTTTCAGACAAATGTTTGTGTAGACAATTTACACATGATTCAAAGTTGATTTCTTCAAACGACTTGGAACGAATACTTTAAATACCATGTTCTGTGAATAAATGGCTGTTTAATTTATCTTCTTGGTATTCTAAATTTATACATAAATTTGTTTAAATTCCGTCTGTCATGTAAGTTGTCGTTCACATACATAATATAATCTAGCTTAGGATTGAAATACGCTAATTATAATTAAATAAACAGCATAATATTTTTTTTTCCTATAATATAATCATGATTAATATTTTAATATAATAATAATAACGTCAATTACTATAAATGAGTTAATCATTATAATATAAGACATTTTATCTAAGATTTTATCATTTTTAATATTTTACATAATTAACAAATACAATAGTTTATTTATTTTAAAGATGCTAAAAATTTAAATTTTGTTAAATTTTCAAGTATTTTATCAACGCCCACAGTGCAGGTGATGGTGTTATTTTAACGAGTAAAATAATTACTCTGCGTAAATACGGATATTGTCCCATCTAAGAAATTATGGTTTTTAATTATAAAATGTATTGAACCTCTTTTGAGTAGTATCACGCAGATATAATGTACACGTGTTATCTTGTATAAAAGTCGGTCGGAAATCCAATTAAAATGATCTTTTTCACAGGCATAACAGACTACAGTGATAGCGATAACAACAGCAACGACGAGTTCCTTCGCTTTAATTTTAATAGTAATAATAATAAGCTCTGAAATTCAGTTTGGCATGATTATAAATTATATCAAAGGTCGTTTGTCGCACTATATTTACACAGCAGCAGCTGGAGTACGAGAGATGACGGCAGTATAGTAGTTTGAACCCAGCAAAGGTTCGGTAAAGTTTTTGCGCGTGGCCGGGACTGAGATAATTAGCAGAGATAAGGGGAAACTATGTTATCTCGTGTTACCCATAAAGGAAAAGTGGGGGAGTCGCGGCTACCATGCCTAAACAAACCGATTTTTCGTCTTATTCGCAAAGGTGTAATCGCAAATTCTTCATCTGGTCGTTATTACAAAAGAAATTCTTTTCATTTACAACACTCTCCCCTGCTAACTTTTAATTGTCTATCTGTGTCTCGCACGATGACGCAAAAACAGGCGTTTCTGCCGTGGACAAATTTTCTTTATTTTCCTGTATCGTTTAAAAAATAATACGTATACTAATAAATTATCAGAAAATTTAAAAAACCGAAAATTTACTGCATTTTTATGAACATTGTTATTTATTAGTTAATGCTAGTTATCCGTGTTTATATACGGACGCAGATATTATGTATTTTTCTCTCTGTATAATATTACATAATATCACGGCGTACGCTTGTATGTAATGTGTATGTGTGTGTGTGTGTGTGTGTGTGTGTGTGTGTGTGTGTGTGTGTGTGTGTGTGTGTGTGTGTGTGTGTGTGTGTGTGTGTGTGTGTGTGTGTGTGTGTGTGTGTGTGTGTGTAGGAAAAACGAAGAATCCGGTTCGATTATAAAAAAAAAAAAAAAATGGTAACGTTAATTAGTATTATATGTGCATGATGCAGTGGTTGGTGGGCTCTTCCCGACAATATGCCAAAAAGCCCATTAACGTTTATTTATACATCGACGTTATCCGCGTTTTATGCAGATGCGGTCTTCGATGGATGAGGTATAGCCGGTGATGTGTGTGTATATGAGTGCCTGCGTGTGTGTATAAGAGAGTGGATCGCGGGGCGTTGAGGTTCGCCGCCGTCAATGTTTGCTTAATAAACGATTTATATGCTGAAATAATATAGATATATGTATAATATTATAATATCCAATACAATGCGCTGCACAATCGATATTTCAATAATAACGTTTTCTAATTGCCCTGTTATGTTACTATTATTATTATTATTATTGAATTCTCGTGCGTGTGCATTTATATAAACACACACGCACACGATCTGTATATAAATACACTTGCACACGTGGGCCGCGTAATTCGTCCTCACGGAATGAGAATAAAGTCGCGTTGCTTGCCTTCCTCTCGACCCCTCCGCCGCCGAATTCTTCGACTTTGCGTGGGCTGTCGTGTACGCGTAAGAGAGACATGAATGCGCGCGCGCTTGCGTAATTTATTGACCGCTGTGCGGGACACTGCCGGAGACGACGGATACAAAGCATGTGTGTGTGTGTGTGAGCGTGATAAAAAAAATTTAGTACGCGTGCAAAAAATGTAGGTACTTACGTTGAAAAACGTGGTACTGCCGCCAAAAAAAAAATCGAAGATGACTGTTTATAATAATATTAAGGGGGTGAAATACGCGCACAGACGATGCGACGTTGTATATAGGTATACTCATTATTACGGTATTATTTTATGTGGGCAATAAAAACCCGTATATTATGTATAGGCGGTGCTCCGTGCGAGTCGTATTTTTCTGAAGATGAAAAAATGCACATAAAACGGCTGTAACCGCGAACGCGCGAAAGCATTATATTACATTGAATAATGTATAAAATCATATTTCGTTGTACTCTTCGTGCGTTCGCCTACCGGTCCGCCGCGTATTTATTATAACGCGCGTGGTTTGTTTGATCAAAAACAGTATAGGTAGTTACGTTTATAGCTGTATAGTAATTGACGCCGATAATGATGAGATCCTGTTCCGAGAACGATTATTTCGCGGAATTTATACGTCGGAGGACGGAAACGTGCGCTCGTGGCTCGATTTCAATGGCGTTAAAATTGTATATACACCTTTGAACGAAACGCGCGCCGTCCCGACAAACGTGTTTGTGTATGCAAACTGCCGTTTGTTCGAGTGCGTTTTTTTCTTTTTTCTTATTATTGTTTGCTTCACCTTTCACGATAAACTTTGCCGAGGATTATGACTGTAATACCGCGGCGTACGCGTCTTTCGAAATACCTTAGACACGCGCGCGCCGGTGTTGAAAACACCGTGTGTTTCTTCCCTACGTCTGCGTACAACTCGTTCTGAAAAGTAAGCGCTGATATGAAACTTTTTACCTGGTTCAAAAATTACGTGTTTCGGGAGCTCTAAATTAATTAATTAAAATGGAAATATGTACATGAATATATATATACCACACATCATACGGCACCGAAAACAGTCTAAAACCCTGAGCGGTATTTCGCGTTAAGTAAAACGCGCCTCCTACGAAGTGAGGTGCGCACATGATATACTTGACGCGTGTACATTTTCGTCGAAGACGCACTCTCGTCGTCTAACGGGAAATTGTTTTTTCTTTCTTACAAACGTTCTGTTTTTCACGCACGCACATATTACGCAATATACGTATGTACATACTACGATTGATGGGCACGCTGCGCGGTGATGATACGGGGGTTTATGTGCACGATGACTAGTACAAAAGCGACAAACGATTACCGTCCATCTCTCTCTCTCTCTCTGCTCTCGCCTCAAGACCGCGCACTGGTAACCGCCAGTCGTTTTTCACCACCGCCGACGACGAGGTTTGAATTCAAATCGGATTCGCTGAAAATTAAACGGTCGTCGGTCAGAGCCGGGTCGTTTGAATATTCCGAACCACGCTACGACGGCCCGTGGGCAATATACGCGCGCTGTATAATATAGTAGAGGTCTTCTGCCGCACGCCGTCTTCTGTATTTACGTGCATAATATAATACGTGTATGGTGCATATACACTGTGTACGTATACAGGGTGATAAATGTGCTGCTACCGGCCGCTAATGGCGGTAGTTGTGCATCAGCAGCGCAGCTAGTAGTAGTCGACGGTCTACATACTGTACACACAGGTCCCCGGTGTTTATGCGTGTACTATGTGCGTATACCTATACTTATAATGGCAGTCCTCGGGGGTATCAATCTTAATCGAAAAGGGGACGGCGATTATATATGTGTGTGTAACGCATCCACAAACAATTTGTCTCTATTAATATAACGCCAATACACGCCAACGACGATGTACTCCATCTATCATCCTACTGCACTCTCCCTACACGCACGCAAACACACACACATACACAAACTCACACATACATACACTCGGGGCAGTTATGTAACCGCAACCGCCGCCACAGCCGCTGCAGGGGCTAAACATAGTGAGCAATTAACGCACGCGCGCACGGGAGTTTAATGAACCACAGGCGTGGCACGCGGAACGACCGTCGTCCTCTCGCCCGTTATTGTATACGACAAAACCGATTTTTACAACGATAATCGATACGTTGTATCCTTTATATTTATGTATAGAACTCACGCCAGTTGACTAATGTGTTTTTATTCGTTTTTTTCCCCTCAGTCTGTCCTCCGGGCAAGTACAAGTTCGGCGTCGGGGATGACAAGTGTCAACCGTGCCCGGCTCACAGCAAAGCGCCCGAACAAGGAATGTCCGAGTGCAGGTGCAACACCGGATACTTCAGGTCGCCCAAAGACCCGAAATCGGTGCCGTGCACGCGTAAGTAGAATACATCATATTGTGTATTTATTTTATCGCACATGAACGTTTATATGTATACGCTATAAAGCCGCAGTCGCGATAATAAAATAAAAACAGCGCTTTCGATAGTGTATGTCGACGATTAACGATTGCTGTCTCGAAAATCGGGTTGAAAACTTTTATGTGTGATGTATTATAAGCGTTATCCACGCGTCGTGTATGATATAATACATACATATCCGTGTATTGTGAACGTCCGCCCCCGATGACGACAACAACATCCCGTCTTTGCGATCTTACGATGGCTCGTTTTTTCTTTTATTTTTTCCGTCTGGTAATTGCGCGCGCACTAGCGGGAAGCTTAATGTGTAATTAAATTTGTTCAGTCATTTGTTCTCGAATGGAATTGAAAAAGGACGTTCCATTAAACCGTCGGGGTTTTAAACGACTTTGAAGTCGCGGTCGCAAAAGATCTCTCGCGGTCACAGCACCAGCAGTTATTATTTCGGTAGTTATATCAAAAGCCCGGCGGATTTCGTTAAATCTCCGCCATTTAGAAACTCGGCAATATTAATAATAACCGTTCGCCATCGTGCCCATGCCCCCTACCCACTCTCAATCTTTCCGTTTTACCCCTGGAGGTGATATAAACCCGCAGAACCGCATCAAAGCAAACGACTTGCCAACCGAAAGTTTATTCTATTTGCATTTGTTCCGAGGGGATTTATTCTTTTATACATACACATTTCTTGTATATGCTATTATTATTATTATTTTAAACAGATTAGATTTTACCCGGCATTCTTGTTCTTAGTCGTAGATTTCTATATAATATTATGTTGAAAAAACATGGGCTTTTGAACAATATTTTCGCTTTTTACGAAACCTCGAGGCTTTCATTTGAAGCTAAATGGAAAAGTCGACCGCTTAATGCTTATAGTTTTTTACACTTTTGTCGCTATTGACTGTATGTCTGAATGTCTTGTATGAATATTCAAGTGTAGTATTGGAAAATATTTCGTTAAACCTCGCATTCGATTAAACACTTCATTGTTGTGATAATAGGTAAATAAGAAAAAATAAATTATTGTTTCACCTTACAACTAAAAAACTTAACTTTGGTGAATTACTCATTACCGCGTCATAGTACTAAGACATGTATCGTGTATAATAAATATATAAAACAACATTTCTTACCTAAATAATATAAATTATTTTAAAATATGAAAGCAAAAACATACTTTGTTTTAACAAATTAATTTTGCGAAATTTTTCTGAAAATATATCCATCTGGTCAAATTTTTAATAAGTAAAATGTATTTGAATAACGTGCATAAATGAATTAAACGGCGTACTGCAATACTAATATTAATGTATTTATGTATTTATTGTACAGTTAAGATACTCGATACCGATACGTATCATACATATTTTTTTTCTATGTATAATGATTATTTTAAAACTTGATTTTGAACAATAGATAGATTGCTGATAATATTTTTTATTGCAAAATCTGTATTCGAATTTCATATAATAGACAGTTTACAAAAAAAAACAACTATTTGAAATGTCCATCATTTTAAAAATCATGTAGAGATCTTATCAAATGAAATGTGAACACATTTGCAGGCTGCAGCTCCCTTTAAAATAACATGTATACAATATATACAAACATATATGTATATATATTTATATATTATATAAATATAAAATCGATCTGTGTAGAACAATTTGGGTGATATTGTGCATACAGGAGAAAGAGACACGTCGTCGCCGTCGTCATCGTTTTTGTTGTCAAACAACCACATCGAAAACTAACCAATATTTCAACGAAAAAAAACTCACATGCATAACGTAACATCATTTTGGGTAAAGAATTTGGTGCGAAATCCAAACCTATTGTTATATCGTTGTTCACTTGGGACAAAAACATGTCATTCGACCACCGATGTTTATCTACTGGGAAAACACGAAGGTTCGTTGACGGTGGCAATGGCTACACAATAACGGGTCCTTCTCTCTTAGGGCTAAGGGTTTGAAATATAAGAATGACAAAAAAAACTAGTCTGGTCCGTAAAATAAAACGTATGCGGCAGATTTCCGAGTTTCTGAATTTTTATCATTCCGTCCTCTCACCCCGCCTCCCTCTCACATCTCTCGGTTACACTTCTCTCAAGATGTTTATCTCATCTCCGAGAATGACGTTTTAGTGAAGAACCGACTGCGACTGATGACGACGACGACAACGACGGGGTCGACCGAGAGTTCGAGCAATAAGACGGCGAGGTGGGATGTGGAGAGGTAAAAAGAAACCGTAATACTGTGCCGACGATAAATCTCTAAAGACAGTAAACACGGCCCTGCGCGGATTGACGTAGAAAACTTAACTTATCAGCAGATGTTTATCGTGCCGACGGCGCGGCGAGTTATAGTACACACAACTGTAGTTCTTTCGTTTGGAATTGAAAGAAAAAAGGGGCCCGTGTGTGTGTGCGCGCCCGACCAGGGAAAACGTCAACTTCGTATACACAGAGAGTTACAATGATCGATACGAGTATTTATTTTTTATTTTTTTCCCCCGTATAAATATTTCCATATGGATGTCAGTGCGTTTTGTTAAACCCTTAGGAATTAAAAATCTAAAAGAAAAAATAGTCTACTTTAACCCGATTTGGTTTATTTTTTTCTTATATTTACTATAAATATGTGTTTTATTTATAGAATTCTTAGCTGAATCGTTCTCACAGTCCTTCTCACAGTTCCATCCCCGTTGGAAACCATGATCTCCGTGATCCTTTTCACACTTAATTAAATAAACAAATCGTCAGTTATAATATAATATATAAATGCGTATTAAGTCAAATATCGAATTTCCCACAAAAAATTATGTTCCTTATTTGCACGACCAAAACAACAATAATTTTACTTGTGTGTATATATTTAAAATAGTACTCTATGATATAGATTCTATTTTTTCTCTCTCTAGAACTTGGAGAACACTCATATGAGTTTATCCTTTATATTATCTGAATAATAATAATATACAACTCTAACGCTTCGTATTTCCATGTACTCCTACGTGTACGTACGTATATATGTAGGTGTGTGTGTGTGTGTAATATATATATATATATATATATGTTATACAAAGGTTATGAACCTAAAAAAGGATGTACATCCTTTATGTTCCGTGTAATATAATGAGAAAAGTCGCCTCGGCACAACCTACCCAGACGAACTCTTCAAAAATGCTGTTGCCGCAATATACAAAGCGGTGGCCCGACCTCTTTTTTTTTGTCTTTTTGTATACACCACTTTTTTATTATTATTATTACTATTATTATTATATGTGTATACGTGAATATCGTTGTCGTGCAGAGAGCACGTCTGACGGTGAAGAGAACGCTTTTTCCTTCACATAAGGAAGTCTGCACTCCGCGCGTACACTATAGCATACGTATAATATGATATTGTATACATATATTATGTACACATACAGCTGCGGTAGCGCAAAAAACCAGTGGTCGGAAAATTATGATTTACCGGCTAATTATTTTCGGGTCTCGAGTTCGACAAAGCAAGATTTTTTTCTTTTCCACCGCGATTGAAGTGTGTTGAACACTCGACGTTGTCGCATCACGTATAAAACATGCAATGTTTGACTTGTCGCGAGTACTTGTTGATGGTAATCAGGCCGATTTGCTCGAGTTTTGTTTCGCCAATATTCCGAAAAAGATTTCATCGCGATTCTACGATATAATAAGAGTTGGATTTCGCCATTCTTTTGGGGCCTTAACATTTTTACTGCTACAAGTACTTGATTACGTTAGACAGTCGAAAGCGGAAAAAAAACCGCTGTGGCACAAAGCGTTATTACTCATGTATATATGTATATATATATATATGTATACATGTACACTCGAAAACCCTATCTGTAGAATTCATTTCGGCGCGGGACCACTAAAACCTTTTAAATCTGTCAAAGGGAGGCGGATGCGGCGGTATATTTCTTTTGGCTTTTTCCATAATAGTTTTTTTTTTTTTGCATTCGTAATAGGTTTTATATATGTATATATATTACAGCCGGTAAAAGCTATTATCCGTCGTCGCATTATTATTTATATCCGATTTGAATTGACGAATAAATCCCGATCGCTTTTCATACGGTCGCCCGACAACGGCGGCGGTCGGGAAACGGACAGAGTAGGTTCGCACGAGATTACTTTAAGCGAAATTTCTTTCTTTCTTTCATTTCCCGGTTTTTATCCCGAGAGGTTAAGCTATAATAAATTTTCCGGAAATTGCGCACTCAGCAAAGGGGGCAAAAAAGTACGTAGCCGCCGCCGTCACAGTCGGTTATTTATAAAGAATTATTTTCATTAAAATCTTTTTGGTTTTTAATAATTAAAACTACCAACCACGCGCATTTACCACCAACACAAATGCTCTTTCCGCAGAGTTTTCCGTTAGTATTTTTTTTTTTAATTTTTTTTATTTTTTAATGAAAATATAAGCAACTCAGTCGCCGACGTTTCGCGCATTCGCTGAGGAGTTGGAGGTGCCCGTTAAATTTTACGGTTTTCATTTTTTCCTTTTTTTCGTTGCAATTAAAAAATTTCATTCAAACAAGAAGCAATGCATACTTATTTTTATTATCATTTTTTTATTTTGGATGGACGTGAAATGCCATTACTATAAATCGCATTCGATAATGTGAATGAAAAGATTCGTTTTCGTGTCAGTTTTTACGGCTACTTTATCTTTTCTCGTGCACCTATATATAGTATCAAACAGCCGCGACGAAAAAGAAAATACATTCTTTAACAATATAACACAAAGACGAAAGTTACCGTGTCCGGACGGTCGCTAATTATTTGAGAACTATACAGTGTGCGTACACCTCGTTCTGCGAATGACAAAAATAACAATTACCGGCTGGGGTTAGGGGATCCGGGTGGCACACGAAAGAAAAAGTAAGTTTTTTCATGAAAACTCGAAAACGATGAGGAGTGAAGAACATATATAGTATTATAGTTACGGCGGAAGAGATTCGTTGAATATTTTAACAGGGGACGTGTTTACCCAGTGAAGTCGACCTCGGCGGGAGGAGAGAACGATGACCGTGAACTTACTTGTCTCGTAACGTCGTTTTATTTGTCTTCAAACTACTCCGGTGAACGTCATCAAGGCGGTGGCAAATGTTTGCGTTCTGTGCTTCGAAAGTAAATTCCACCGTCGCACTACAATATATACTGACGACAAACATGTGCGTGCACGTGTGCGTTGTCCTTGTTTACGGCAATAATATAAATTCGGAACACAATGCATGCGTGTCTGCATAGACCTGTTCGTTCTAGTGATTGAAATCCTAACGATATTACATGTTAGATTGTTTTTGTGTACGTCCGAAAATCGAAATTTTACCACTCACTTGATCTTTATTTCATCGTGTGAACGCGGGGGCCCGGGGTACCCTGCGGCCGCTGTTGTATACGTTTATAATTATTATTACTGCAGCGATGGTGATGGCAGCGCATAACGTATGTATACATATGATAACTACTACATGTAAAAAAGGATACACACGCGTAGAGTAATTTCCCCGTCGACCTGCTCTTGTTATTTACGGTTAACACGCGTATTTGATGCCGGTTAGTAATTTATACACACATATTGGAAGATATTTAATATTATGTACGAGAGCTTCCAGTCTGTCAGTCCATCAGCATTTCTCTCCCTCTCTCTCTCTCTCTACCACGCGCGTCTCTACATCTTTCTTTCTCTTTCGTTTGTTTCACCACGACACGAGCTAGGTCTCAGCACATATAATACGCTCGCGCTCGGTCAATTTAAAACTCACCCGTCCACCTTACGGCCGTAAATAATAGTAATAGTAATAATCCAGCGCCGCCGCCTGTGCGCGTATAACAATAATATATACTACGTATAATATATACAACGATATTGTTTTTTTTATTTTGCATGTACAGAACCGCCGTCAGCGCCGCAAAACTTGACTGTCAACTTTGTGGACCAGTCGACTGTGACCCTATCGTGGAACCCGCCGAACTTCCTTGGCGGCAGGACCGATATCGTGTACAGGGTGACGTGCGACATGTGCGGTCCATCCGTTATGTTCATGCCCAACATCGTGAGTATACGTTTACATAGTATATACTATATGCCCACCCGTCCTCTCTCCCCTTTTCCTCCTTACGCGCACACACGTCTAACTGTTTCTGTGCACGTGTGTACATTCTACATGCATATACGTTGACCACTCGAATAACCGTTTGTTATTCTACCATCCAGGAGGTATTCAACGACACAAAGATTACGATAAGTGGCCTAAGTCCGGTTACCACGTACAAATTTCACGTATGGGCCGAAAACGGTGTTAGTAACCTGACGTCACCTGAGAACCGACAGTTTGTTGACATAGCTGTGACCACTACCGAAGCTTCCATGAAATCCGCATCCGTCAACAACGTCCGCGTCATGCTGGTCAAAGCGTCCGAAATCGCTCTGTCGTGGGACCCGCCAATGACCAGCTTCCTTGATTCTGGCGACGACAATGCCGTGGAAGTTTACGAGGTGAGTGAATGTTGTGGACATACCGTGTTCCGTTGTATACAGCCGATGTATAATTTCATAATTATGTATTAACGTCAAACGTTTTTCTTTTTCCGCGCCTCAGGTGAAGTTCTATTCCCGGGGTGACGAGTCGAATACCAGTAACAAACTCACTGCCGACCGGCACGTGGTGTTCACGGCACTCAGGCCCAAAACGGAGTATGGGTTTCAGGTGCGAGCTAAGTCCTCTCGTGGTTGGGGCGAGTACAGTCCGACTATATACAAAACGACGGGGCAATTGCTCGGAAGCGGTAAGAACACACAACAACAAGTCCAAAGAAAAAACGGGATTAAAGATGACACGGGTAAAACAAATTGATTTGTTGAGAATGACAGGCCGTCGTCCCTTTTTTGCGCCAAACTCAAAGCATACGGGTTTACTAACATTTGCTTTTTTTATGTATAATTTTATAGCCTACATTGGCGACGAAGATAACATGGAAGTCCGAATAATCGCTGGTGCCACGGTGGCAGTCGTGGTCGTCTTAGTAGTCGTCATCATCATGACGGTATTGTTCTTGAGGAGGTACATTGTTTTTGTTGTTATACACTCTTGATGAGGAATTTTTGACACTGTAATCGCTATTGTGACTTAACATTTTTCTCTTTTATTTTTTCGTTTTCAGTCGGAGCAATGACGAATGCAATAAAAAACAACCGAGTGATTGCGACACATTAGAATATAGGAACGGAGAAGGTAAGGAGACCGCGTTTTTGGCAATTAGTTTTAATAAATAAACATTTAGGACCCGCCTTAGTTAAATTTACATTTAAAAAAATAACCATTCGGCGAAGGTATCTCGCCTTAATAATCCTCGCTCCTTTTAGTTCAAAGTAAAAATTCACTCATTAACTTACCTTTATACTCCTATAAATTAACATGCACCACTTAGTTTTCATGTTTTTGTGTGTTTTACATGCATCCAAAGGACTTGTTGTTACCTACAGTAAGTGTATTATAGTTTTCCCTAGAAAATAAATAGATTGTTTTTCATTCGCAACATGTTTTCTGCCAAGTATTCTTTCTATATTTTGTGTTCAGTATTTCAATTTAATTATATCCGTGTGATGGTAATGCGTTTGTTTGTTTTACATTTTGTTTAAAAACGTTTAGTACCGTTTATATCTGTTCCTCCCTCATTCCGCGTATTTTGCTCGTAGTATAAAATTGATATATTATAATATATTTTGTCCTAATAACCCTGGGGCGCAAACTGCTGATTGACGGATGCTAACATTTTTGTTTATTTTTGTTTGCCTGCATTCTGCTTTGTGCTTTTGGTGTGAACACTTGTGTTTTGTTTTTGTTTTCCAGTGCATTGCAATTTGGACAATCCTCCCATAGTTGCCACTCACACTAGCAGCAGTAAGTCCATGGCTAATAGTTTTCCACTTTTGCGCCTACATTATTTTTTTTTTTTTTATTAACAACGAATTTTATCGAGCTCAGTCAAATCTTTACAACTATACGTGTGCATTTTACAGTGACCACTCCTTTGTTCACGCAAGTCGGCTCAACCACATCCAGATCATACATTGACCCGCACACTTACGAAGATCCAAATCAAGCGGTCAAAGAATTCGCCAGAGAGATCGACGCTTCGTATATCACTATCGAAGCGATCATTGGTGAGTGACCGCGGTTTTAACATAAAATAGACGTAGCCCGAATTCTGTGATCGCATATGCGATGATCGATCGAACTCGTATGTGTAAACCGTGTACTGTCTTCTCGGCAGGTGGTGGAGAATTCGGTGACGTGTGCAGAGGCAAATTAAAAGTTCTCGGATCGCCTTCGGTGGAAGTCGACGTAGCCATCAAGACACTGAAACCAGGGAGTTCGGACAAAGCCCGCAACGATTTTCTGACAGAGGCCTCGATCATGGGACAGTTTGAGCATCCGAACGTGATATTCCTACAGGGCGTCGTCACTAGATCTAACCCAGTAATGATAATTACCGAGTACATGGAAAATGGTTCACTGGACACGTTTTTGAGAGTGAGTATATTTTTATTATGATTGTGGTCGTGATAATGTGATGCTAGGGATTCGCAGTTGATGCGTTTTGTCAGACAATTTTACTCATACAAACTGTGATGCCGAATCTAGGCTAACGACGGAAAGTTCCAAGTCCTTCAGCTAGTCGGCATGTTGCGGGGTATCGCTTCCGGCATGCAGTACCTCAGCGAAATGAACTACGTGCACAGAGACTTGGCCGCCCGAAACGTACTAGTCAACGCTCAGCTCGTTTGTAAAATAGCTGATTTCGGTCTGAGCCGAGAGATCGAAAGCACTACCGAAGGGGCGTATACCACGAGGGTAAGTGGCATTGATTATTTATTTGAGTTGTGTGTGTGTGCGTGCGTGTATGTGTGTGTTTTGCTTCTACGACGATTAACCGGATTGTTGTGTTTATTGACAGTTTTCGAATTTCCAGGGCGGTAAGATTCCAGTCCGGTGGACCGCACCCGAAGCCATAGCGTTCCGAAAATTCACCTCCGCGTCCGATGTATGGTCGTTCGGCATTGTCGTATGGGAGGTTATGTCATACGGCGAACGTCCGTACTGGAACTGGAGTAACCAAGACGTGATAAAGTCGATCGAAAAAGGTTACCGGTTACCGGCACCCATGGATTGTCCAGAAACTATATACCAGTTAATGTTGGACTGTTGGCAAAAAGAGAGGACGCACAGACCTGTGTTCCTTTCCATTGTAAAAACACTCGACAAACTCATAAGGTGTCCGGAAACGCTCAGGCGGATCGCTCAAAATAGGTAAACCATGATTTTATGTAATTTTTCACTAACTACATAGTAGATCGAAGTTTATAAATATTGATTCTCACTGTTTATTATTCATGTTTGCAATGTGTTACTTGTACTTATATTTGTTCTCGAGAATCGCTATTTATTTCGATCTTCTTTTTGGTATCATAATACATTTTTTTTATCATTTCTCTTGGGCTTTTTTCGCATACTCGTTCATATTTTGAGTAATATGTTTTGTATATTTTTTCATACTTGATGCCACTGCTGATTGGAGCTTTTTTTGTTTTTTTATTTTCATTAGTAATAATTGCTTCATTCATTATTATTTTGATGGAGTTTTACAATGCAAATTATCACATCATTATTAAACATTTTCGTGTTAAGAAATTGACTAACTACATTTTATTACTAGAAATTATTTGTATCTATACATCGCTTAATAAAAGCAAATAATATATAAAAAAATATATATTGTGTACATTGCTTATAAAATTATATGCCAATGATTTTACACCAAAGATAAAAAAAAATATTTTAAGCATAAAACTAACTATAACACTCAACAACAAAAGAAATATGCAATTTTTAAATATTATGCACTGTTCTAAAGTGTTGTTCTAGATACTAATTTGTAAGTGATAAGTTCCTTTTGAGAAGTGTCTATTTATAAATTATTTTCTTATAAATTATTCTAAGTAAAATTTATAGTTTAAAAAATAATGTTGAAATGTAATACTGACTATAATATTTTATGGTTTAAAATTTAATAATATTTGAAACATAATTTAATCTGAAGTTCGTTTGATCCATAAATGCACAGAAAATCAAGTTCAGAAACAATATTTAGAATATTTTCTGCTTTTTTTTAATTTTTCTCGTTCTTAAATCGTTTGAGCTTAGTATTTTTGCTATTCTAATTTTTCTTCAAATACATACAAAAATATTATTATATTTTGTAAAAACAGAACTTATAGTCTTTTTTATTCTCGTTCAATCGTTAATTCGAAAATTATTTGAACAATATGTTACACCTTATTTTATTGACTTGTAAACTTCATTATGTAATTATCTTTGAATGTGCCATGCCAATTGTTTATGAAAATAATATGAAAATTGTCTGGGATAAAAACATTTATCAAAATCAACTATGACATCATCAGGAATATACCTTTAAATGTGACTAAGAACAACAGCGTATTATCGTAAGAACCAAGTTCGTACAACTTTTAAATATGATCATAAATTAAGTACTATATATAAAACATAAAAAAAAATAAATGCTAATTTCGATCTGGGTTGAGTCGGCGTGACGGTCATTATTATCTGAACAGTCTAAATCTTGCAAAGAGAGACGTCTCTATAAATTTAATCAAAATTTACAATCATAAATAAGAGCTCCCAGGTGTATTTTAAAAGTTTGCACAGCGTGTCTTCAAATGCAGACCGAATTCTTCTTTTGCGCTAAGTGGCAAACTTTTCGAGAATCAAAAGTTTAAGGTTTTTGTACTGCCGAAATAATAATATTTCGTTTTACATTTGTAAAACAATTTAAAAAACATAAACCCTCGATTAGTGTAAGCCACGTATTATTGTACACAAGACTGCAGGCAACAACACGTAGTAATGACTTTAACGTAATACTCGTCCGCGACGTTATTACTATATTAATCCGAGAAGAACTTTGCGCGCGTTTGTGTCTCGTGTTTCATCGGGTCTCTCTGCCTAACTCGAAAACTCGACTCGTCATCTCGCTTCACTAATATCGTGTTATTGTATCCCGTTGGTATTATATTATGACTGAGCCGAAAATCATTGCATCATATATTATACCTCTCGTTGTCCCTCTCGGCTCTTTGTCTCTCTCTCTCTCTCTCTCTCTCTCTCTCTCTCTCTCTATCTTATATTAGTTTTCTCTTTTAACACGCCCATTTCAGCTTTGGTGTCTGGTATTAATGTTTTGGGGTTTCTTTTATCATTTGAAATGTAAAATGTTGTGTATTATGTTGCCGCTTTATTTTTTGTAACGTACAATTTTTTATTTATTATTTCATCTTTAACAAACGCATTGGGTTTTTGCATGTTTGGACACAGCCGTCCGCCGCCTGTTAACCCGTATTATGTGCCAGTCGTATTTAAGTGTGGCTCGGATTGGGTGTCGTTTCATCACGAATGAGAGACCGTTTGTTTGGCTATCCGCGAAAAGGTAATACCCGTTATATATGTATGCATATACTACCTCTATAGTCTATAACACACCCATAGCTCTCTCTCTCTCTCTCTCTCTCTCTGTACATAGATATATTTATGTATAGTCGGTGTACATTTGTGTATATATAAGTATGTGTACACGGCAAATGTGTACACGATCCCCTTCCCTGTGCCCCCCTTCACTCGTTTCGTCCGACTTAACTACCCGTCATCATTATAGTTGTACACTATATGACACGTAGTGCTATCATCAGTTATTAGCGCGTAGCACACCATCTGCGTTCATTCACACGTTGCGTTGTGTGCAAATAATATTATTATTATACGATTTAATAATGATCGACGCCCGTTTTAATGCTGAATGTTTAGAAAAATATCTTTTTCCTCTCTCCTGTCTCTCTTCCCTCTATTTTGCTCTTATTCGTCGTCTCTCCTGTCTCTTTCCTGCAAGGGTCGCTTACACGCTTTTTAATACTTTTTTTTCGTCTGTATACATAGTTACATGTACATAGTTCACCACGTCATGGTATATCACCACACAACATTTAGTTATTATTACAATCATGATACATGATGAGTGTCTCGTTTTTTTTTTTTATCCAATTGTTAAATTAATTCATTTTTTCCTGCCAGGTCCGTAAACCCTCTGAGCTCGGACGCTCCGGACATGACCCAGTTCGGGTCGGTCAACGAATGGCTGTGCTCGATCAAGATGGCCAGGTACTTGGACAACTTCGAACAGGCCGGAATCGTCAGCCCTAAGGCCGTGGCCCGGCTCACCGTGGCCGACCTCACAGCGCTGGGTATCACGCTAGTCGGACACCAGAAGAAGATCATGAACAGTATACAGGCCATGCGAGCGCAGTTTTCGGCCAACCTGTCCGAGGGCTTTCTCGTTTAGACGAAACACATGATACATAAAGAGAATACGGTTTTTGCGACCTTTGGTTCCTATATAATATATACATACATAGTATATATTATAATATAGTAATATCCAAACAGACGATAGACAAATTGATGACAACGGCATCGGGACTTAATTTTTTTTTCATTCGATGATCTAGACTGTACCTGTACATTATTATTATATTACTACCATATTGTGTTATCTCTAAAGCACATATTCCATCTTTTTTTTCCTTTTTTTTTTACGTTTAATTTTTTTTTCTCAGTGACTCACTTTAATGTATTGTATGTATATATATATATATATACTATAACTACTTTTTCTATTACGATGGCGTTTAAGTACGATTTTAACATTGTCGTCCCGTCCACACATCACAACCACCACCACCACCACCAACCTCCTCACTCTTCTCCCATTGTTTTCTACAATTGCAGCTATATTGTACAAATATATAACAAGAATAATGTATGTGTGTTCATTACTATGCGGCTGTTTAATTTAATTCAATACCTTTGTGGTATATAATATAAACACACATACGTTGATAATTTTCTTTTTTTTTCTAAGTCTAACTTTCATTGAGTTAAATTTAAGTTCAAGGATATAATATTATTATATATAATCATTTATATTGTATATTTTTTTTTTTAACCAACCTAGTTTCGTATATTTTGTTTATTACTCGTGTACATTTATGTTAAAAAAAAAGATGAAGTTATTGTGTACATAATATTGTTGTCTCCTGTACAACCAGACTGTTTTTTTTAGTTTTTATAAATTATTGTATTTTTACGGTCATCCCATATTATTGTACTTGTAAAATTGTAAATAGATTATTAGGTACTCACATTTTGAGTAAAATGATATAATTACGAAAATGTAATACAAAATTTGTTTAGCTAAGGACGTTGAAAATTGCAATAAGATTTATCTATATCAAATTTTTTTTTTATTATATTATTGTATGAATATTTTTAATGGCACTGACGGCAAAGCGTCTGCCAAAAATTAACTGTGATAAAACAAAAACAAAAAAAAATTGGTAATTTTACCTATTTTTGACTCTAGCAAATCGAGTCAATAAAAAAAAAAAAATGTATAAATTTTACTTTTTAGCAAAGTATTTAAAACTTCCCAATAATTGTCAACTATTATGTTATTATCTTAATTTATTCTATTATTACGTAATCACACTGCCCTATGAGTTTTATTTTATTTTCCATTCGAAACTGGCATAAACTTAATGATAACATACATGTATATAATTCATACAGAAGTAATACCTATATTTTATCACTTCTAAAATACTACCTCAGCTATGTCTGTATCCATTGTTCGTTGTCGTTCGAAGATAATATTTTATAATTCTATTTAAAAAACGATTTGGAAGAACAATTATTATTATAATACAACATAACAATGCCAAGTAATAATCTCGATCAGTCAACTACAATAATTCATAATAAAAAAAATTATATAGTTACAGTTTTACTGTGTTCCGTCCATATGTGTCGTTATAATAATATAATATGACTTTGCCAGGTTTCAGTTATTTTTATTATTTTTATTTTTCAACGGTTTTGGTTCGTCTTCCGAAACTCGTGTTATAATTATTATTAACGTTAATCAATCAAAATTATTATTGCTAAACCCTCTCCCTCGTCCCTCCTCTTCTCCCTTATTCTTTATATTATTAGTGTAAAAAGTTTATATATATAGTGTCTATAACTAATATTATATATAAATATATTTTTATCGCCCTGTGTGAAAGAAAAAAAAATGTTTAAAAAATTAGCCGGTACCTATTGAAAATGCGTACACGAGAGATTATAATATTATCTAATATACACTCCCCGTACATTCGGCCACAAACACGTGTCTACTACTCTAAAATAATTATTATTAATTTTGTATAAATAAATTGTCATTATTATTATTATTATTATCATTTATACTATATATAAATACTATTTAGTAAAAATGTTGTTTTTCATTATTAAACATAACGTTTTTACCGATCCTCTCCTGAGTAAACGTTGCGTAACAGTGCACCACACTCTGTACTGAAAACTACGTTAAGATCACCGCGGAAAAGTTTTTCCTCTCTTTCCATTTTATAAGTATTCATTTTATTGTGAACATAAGTGCATAACATATCACAAATATAACATACGTTGTATAATGTCCATGTACAGGGTTATTGAAAAGGGCTTTGTAGATTATGTTGTTAAACACAACAATATGATACTACATACCAATGTGTATGTATATAACTCTGTAAGTGATCATTTACAATGGAAATAACATTTCTTCTAACACTCAATTTTCTGTAATTTCGCATTGGAAAAATTCTGAAATGTTCTCTCCGCGAAAAAAAAACAATAAACGAAAAATGCTTTGAAATAGAGGTAAATTACATTTGACCGCTTCACTCACACACTTTGTGCAATTAATTTATTGACATGAACAATATTATAATAATTATAATTCGTGAGTTGTAAGATGGTAACGATTTTTAATGCGTTTTCTACGAGCTATTGCTTTTGAGTGTCATGTTCAGTCCCTTTACAAAAGGAAAATTTCAATATGAATTAATATAATATTAATATACACATAAATGGCTTACTTGAATATGTAAAGGTGAATAAATACCAATCTTCTCAGCTGCACTAGCCATGCTTTCGTATTATTCTTGAAGTATTAAGGGTTTCTTCTTCTTTTCTCCAGGAGCAATATCCTTACCTAATTAATATCACCAAAATGTAAATACAAATTTGTAAATAAAAAAATAGAAAAAAAACATTAATTTACCCATTAAATAATCACTGGTTAATTCTTCTTTACTTCTGTTGGTCCCTAACGATAAAGTGTTAACAGGTCCTACACTTTTTGTAGGTTTAAATAACTCTGAATAGTAAAATTCTTTTTCATGCACGATTTAAAACTTCAGTCGGAATACTATTTTTTTTTAAACATTTTATTTCATTATCAAATGATGTGTCATTAAATGTTTGAAAATCAAAACATAATTTTAAAGTGCCAACTGTTTTTCCATTGTTTGTGAATGGTTAACTGGAGATATTAAAATGTTTTTCATAGTTGCAAAAGCAAATGATTCATTTTTATTACTTTTAACTGAACATGCATGTTGATAAGTACTTTATTAATGATTTGTAGCTGGTTCGAATATCATAAGAAGTTCTAGAATATTTAGATTTTCTAAAATTGAAATATATACTTAGTTATTATTTTAGATATAATGGAATGGGTGAAAGTACTGTGATAGGCTGTTCTTGCCTGATCCTCGGTTCAAACTGGAAAAAAAAAATAAGGTAATATAATGGAATATAATAAAATGTTCATATGATTAAATCTTAGAACTTACAAAAGTTTGTGTTTTTCATGACTTCCGGTCCATTCAAATTGTACAAAGGTACTTCTTTCATCATTTTTGAACCATGATATATCTGATATGGATATTGTTAAAACCCCATTCATTTTTCCATTAAAAAATGGAGATAAACTTGGCATAGTGAACGAATGTTGTTCTTTCGCTAATTAATATTAATATATAATTAATATTAATCATTATAGTAGATAATGGTACAGAGTACAAGGTATTTGATTCATTAGTGTAATGCATGAAATATTATTATTGCTATGTAAAATATCACAAAGGTACAACTACACGGATACCAGTAATTCATGTGAGAAATGAATGCTTTTCTCCTGGTATTAACTTTTAACTAAACTAGTATAATTTATGGTCAGATTATAGTGATTATACGCTAAAACTGAACACAATTATAATTGAAACTTAATAAAAAAATCTGTACGATTCGTGTATAGTATATTATGGTAAAAGTGGCTATGGGCTTAATAAGTCCCAAACGTCATCGAGTCATTGCATTCTTTTTTTTTATGGCTCGGATACCCGAGATAAACGGATAAAACGGTCGTTTCTTATCTTGTGTTTTCATTTTGAATAATTTTCGTTTTTATTCGGTGAACAAATAATTATACCTTATAGTTTATACTTTATACTAATAAATGTTAACTACGTATAACGTAAGTACAGTGTTTCGTGTTTGTAGGATTCTTCACACTGACAATTGACCAACTTATTGACGAGTTGATAATGACAAGGATTGAATTCTCAGATGACATAATAATAATTGCCCCTATCGCCCCCCCCCCCTTGTATACCTCACTGGACACAACTCTCTTTTACTAAAAATATTTAATAAAAAAAAAAAAAAACTATAATAATTTCCAATTAAAACTAAACAAACATTTACACACCTCCGCGAAAAATTGCGCCCTTTCAACTTCCACCCTCCCTCAACTACGGTCTCATGAGACACGCTCTTTGTTTTCTGTTTCTTTTTTTTCATGCCTATTCTCCAAATACAAGAAAACTTGAATAAAAATATTTCACATGACTACACATCATAATTCATAATAATGAAAAGACACGGTTACGGAGCTTATTTATTTCATGCACTTTCGAGTGAAATTTAAAATCATTTTTTAAGTATAACTTTAAGGTAAACTAATGATATAATAAAATATTGGTAGGAAAAATTGTCTTTATTATTACAGGGCTAAATTGGTAAAAATATATATATGTTTTAATATATTTTTATATATGTATTTATGTTTTATTTTATATATGTATTTATGTTTTATTTTATTTATGTATTTATGTTTTATTTTATATATGTTTTACAACTCTTATAAGCTTTCCAAAGTAGTTTTTAGGTCGTTCAATTCTCGTCAACTGTCAACTGCAGGGCTAGAAATTGCCACCTTGAATAATGGTTCTATACAGCCACGAATAAATTCTTGAAGGTTTAAAGCCGCCACTAAAATCGAAGAGTAACATAAAATTAACTAAAAATTGAGAAAAAAAACAATTAGAGTATTATTACATGTTACAATTATTAAAAAATTACACAAAGTTCCAACATTATATTGAAACTTGAAGGGGAAAGGCTTACCTGTTGATTTGGAAGATTAGGTCCCCAAATTAGACATATGGCACCATTTTTTCTCTCCTTTCGTCCATCTTCATGACTTAATAAAATTCCAAGTACTTCTTCCACGGTTACCAGGAGTCAGGCAGATTAAAAACTATTTAGTGAGAGCCAAATGAGCTCTTATAATCATATTTTCACAAAACCATTTATCTGTACGTTATTTTTTTTTACATTTTTAGGACAGTTCAAACGTTAATTAAAAAAACCTGTTATGCTGGAGTAAAATCTCGTAAGCCCAACACTTTTATTTGACACGGTCCAACGTCGATGACGTAAGAGTTTCATAGATTTGAAGATTTCGAATGAAAAAATATATAACGGTATCTACGGGTATTGAACCAGGAGCCCCATGCGCTGAATGTTGGCGGATAATCACTGGGCATCTTATCTTTTCTCTCACGATTTTTTCGGATACTTATGAAGTGGAAGGCATCTGCGTTATGCAATGCGGATGAAGAGAGACAACGCATCACATTATAAGTCCCCCTTCCCTAAACCACACAATCGCTTGGTCTACCTTATCTCTGACTAATGTATTCTAGCGTTGTGAGACTTGGAGGGGTGGGTGAGAATGATGAAATGAGTTATCCCTCCTCAGCCATGTGTAACGCGGTTACCCTCAATTAGATATGTGGCAAAAATCATGCGTGAAACGATAAGACGTGGTGTTCCAGTGAATATACGTCTAAATTCGACAAACGGGGCCTAGTGTTGCATATTTATTCACTTAAAATATTCACAGTTATAACGCCCTCACGTCATCAACGTGGGATTGTGCCAAATAATTATCAAAACATATATGTCTTATAAATGCATATAAATATAATATTATTGACTACATATCAAAAACTATCAACATTTCATACGAGTATGAAATGCAGTTAGTTAGGACAATTATTGTTTTGTAAAAATCTTCCCCTTAGGTATATCTTGATTAGGCAATTGAGACTTATGTTATTTTGACTGCGAAGGAAAACATGAGGAAAATACAGTTTAGAAGTCGGGAGAAGCAAGGAACTCATCATCTAATGGCTGGTTTAAAAAAGTGATTGCACCATCTGAAATTAAAATTTTATTCATAGTTTTATAGTACAATTTTCTAATAATATAATGTAATAAGTGTTAATTTAGTTCTTATCGAAAACTTACTATTTTTTTTATAGACGGAAGTGAATGGCTCAGCAGTGCACACCGGCAACGTTTTTATGGGGACTTTCTTATCGTTAACTAGGTCTAGACTAATAATAGGTTTGTCCAATGGATTGTGGCATAATTCATCAACATTGTTTTGAGTTCTTCTTGTAGAGGTCTGAATACTGAGATAATCCGTTGAATCAGCTGTTTTATCACATACTTTGGTATATTTTATACGAATTGTACCCGATTTTCGGGTAATCGTATTCATGTCCTTATGATTATCATTTTCCTTAATCTTATTTTCTTTAATGGAATCTTCTGTTCTCTTTTCCGTTTCTAAAGAATTATGTGCCATGTCAACTGAAGTAGTACTAAAATTTTCTAGTGACATTTTGTGTGTCGTTATCTTTGCAAATATTTCATTTTTAGGGAGCTCTTTTGTTTCATCCTGCTCTACCGAAGGCACTATACGCACAGCTTCAGGACTGATTCCCGTTATCTTTGTATTAGTCTGATCAATTGGTGAATCTAATATAACACTCGAATCACCTGATTTTTGTGACTGCATAATTGTATCCATTTGATTATCACTGACACTACTCTTATTTTCTTTATTTGCATGAATTGCTAAAGAAGATTCAATGATAGGCTTGTCACACAGACTGTGGCGCCATTCGTTCGATGTAGGGGTCTGAACACGGAAATAATTCCTTATATCCGTTTTATCGTATAATTTCGTATGTTCATTGTGATCTTTAACAGACTTTCGGGTCATCGTATTTGTGTCCTTTTCATTATCATTTATAATAACCTTATTTTCTTTAACGGAAGATTCTATTACCTTAACCGTTGAATTATTGGCCACATATTGTCCTACTGAAGGCTTATCTAAAATAGCTGAGCATTGTTCGGATGTATTTGTCTCAAGGTTCTTTGACAAAAAAATCGTATTTTCGGAATTCTTTGTCTCGTCAACAGAAATAACAGAAAGATTTTTTAACGACTTTATTGGTGACATTATTGATTTAACTGAAATTAAGAAAATATTTATTCATAATGATAATATGATTCAATGACACCTCCATACGGTCTATATCAAAAACTTACTTTTTTGTGTACGAAGAGGAAAAATAAATTCTACCAACGGTTTCTCTGCACCATTTTCATATTTGGGAACCTCTTTTGTACTATCCAGGCTTACCGAAGGAACAATCCTCACAGCTTCATTCTTGGGATCTGTTGTCGACGTAGAAGTTTTTGAACAGATAACTGTTTCTTCGGACTTAAATGCCTGGAGCTCAGAAGTAGGAGACTGTGTAATCAATTCTTCAAAAATTCGAAAAAAATTAGTAAACAAGTAGCTATAATAACACGATTTTATCTCCATTTTGTCTATATCCAATACTTACTTTTTGGTTTAACAATATGAATGATGGAATCTACCAATGTCTTCTTAACACGTATTTTATTTTTTGGAAATTCTTTTGCGTCATCGCGTATTACTGAAGGAACTTTCTGCTTAGTTTCATCGCAGGTTCCTATTGTCGATGTAGATAGGTGAGTTATTGGTGATTCTAATACGGCGGTCAAACCACCTGGTTTAAGTATTTTCGTGTTTTTATCCATGTTATCATCATTTTCTTGATTTTTATTATATTTCATTGCATTTTTGGCCTTGTAATCTACTGGAGATATTATATCAACAGTAACAGTGCTTTGTTTTGATGTATCTATCTCAAGGTTCTTTGATACCAGAATCGTGTTTTCTGAAATATTTTTCTCATCAACAGAAATACAATGCTTTTTTAACAACTTTTCTTGTATATTAATCGACTTTACTGAAATTGAAAAATAGGAATAATATTTCGATTGGACCTCAATTTGGTCAATATCAAAACTTACTTTTTTGTTTATCAATATAAATAATGGATTGTTCTGATGTCTTCTCAACAACTTTTTTATTTTTGGGCACCGCTTTTGTATTATCTTCTCTTACCGGAGTAGCTATCCGCACAGCTTCAGCACCGGTGTCTGCTTTCAAAGTAGAAGTCTTTGGTCGGATAATGGTTTCTTAAGATTTTTTTGTCTGGACAACTACTTCTGTAGGAGGCTGGTTTTCTAACAAGCTTTCTTCTGTAGTTATCAATTCTTCTGAAATTCGAAAGAAATTTGTTTAGGTTAGTAGCAATAATAATATGACTTGATCTCCATTTCGGCCATTTCAAAAACTTACTTTTTGGTTTCACGATATGAATGATACAATCTACTAATGACTTCTTGGCGCCTATTTCTTTTATAGAAACCGCTTTTGTGTCATCGTTTTTTACCGGAGAAAGTATTTGTACAGTTTCAGCAATTTTCCCCGTTGTGGACGTAAAAGTCTGAATACTTGGTGAATCCAATAAAACAGTCACATCATCTAATTTTTGAGTCTTCATATTTTTACTTATTTGTTCATTATTGACACTACACTTTTTCTTTCTTTCAACACTAACTTGTGTAATTATTGATTCTTCTACAATTTGAAATAAATATAAATAAGCAATTTTTTGAATTGCATTTAATTAATAATAAAAACTTACTTTTACTTTTTTCAGTTAATTTATAATCCACGGATAGTTTCTTATTTTCTATTTCGTGTTTTGAAATCTCTTTTTTATCATCCTTTTTGAAATGTGAATTTGTCTCTAGAGCTTTATCACTTGTTTTTATTTCCGGTATAAAAGTTTGAATTATAGTAGTATCCAATGCGCTGACAGTATTATCGCATAATTTCTCATAATTTATGTTTTCAGATTCTTGTGCAATATTTGTCGTATCCTTTTGCACATTTTTTCCCTTACACTTATTTTGTTTCGACGCATTATTTGCATCATTTACTCGAAGGTCAACAATAGCAGAGCTTTCTTTAGGTGTATTTTTTTCAAGGATTTTTAATGTTGTAGTTTTTTCGACGGGTTTCTCACACTTGTCGGAAGACGTAAAACATTCCCTTTCTATCGAATTTTCTTCTATTATTATTGATTCCTCTGATAATCAAAAAAAAGTATTTATAAAAATCAATAATCATACGTTTTGAGCTCTATTAAGTTAATATCAAGAACTTACTTTTTGGTTTATTAACTGTGATTGGTTCCACCGATAATTTTTCAGTCTCCGGTGGATTTAACCGCAGAGCTTCAACATTGGTTTCTGTTTTTGGCGTTGACGTCATTGAACAGCTAACGGTTTTTTTGTATTTAATACCCTTGTCTACAGAAATAGAAGCATCTTTTTCTAATACATTTTCATGAGTAGTTAATGATTTTCCTGAAAAAAAAAAAAATAAAATAATTGTAATACTATTTTTCGTACTGTACTCGTATTTGTCTTATTTGGTCGGCACCGGGTATTGTTTGAGCCGATGGTAAGTGGATACTGGCACTTGAAAGTCCTATCCTATTTCCGTATACCACGGATGCACCACATGCGCTCATTAAATTTATTTGTATTGTAAGCTACTATCAATATTCGTAATTTTTTTTGTGGGTGTTGATAAATAGACGAATGAGAAAGGATTTTTATAAAATCAACTTCTGAGGCGGTGAAACGTGTGGTTTCTAAATTTGACTAAAATTATAAAGTAAACATTTTTTTTTCTATTGAATGTTCGATTTACTCGGTGTGTGCATACTAATACAGTTATACAGATTGTTATACAGAATTTAAACGGAATTTCATACAAATCAAAATTGATTTATTAATTAATATTGCAGATCTAGATCAGTGTTTCCCAACCGGTGGTCCACGGTCCCATAGATTTTTTCTTCGATTTCTGTTAGAAATTATTATTATTATTTATTTTTTGAACAGTGAAAAAATTACGTTATTTACCAGTATTTTCAACTACATATTTGTGTGAACAAGGATTTTCTTATCTACTTGTAATCAAAAATAAACAGAGCAGTCGCTTAGACGTGAGTGCCGAAATATATTAGCTATGAGTAACATTCATCTGAGAGTTGAGAAATTGCTCTTTTCTAGTTTTATCTGATTATATTTGCTATTTTGCATATCTCTGCTTAATCACGACAGATCACTGACAAAAATCTAGAATTTTAAGTTATTTTCTATTTTTTTTTTATATATCATTCATTCTTTCCACCGAAACTAGGTTATTTATTATTTTAATCTTCTGGACAATAATTGAAATTATTTTCCGACATCGGATAGAAGTAAAATTATCAAAAATGCCAATCATTTATGATTTTTATAAAGTAGAATTTTTTAATTTTTAATAACCTTGTAAAAATGTAATGTTATCACGGGAAAAAATTGTTTTCTTTTTGTATTTTTGGACATTTTCTTAGCTTGTTTTATTACTTTAAGGGCTTATTTGATCGCTTTTAATGAAGTATTTAAGCGCCTTTTTTGATGATTATAGGTTCTATAAGTCTCGAACCCTGAATTAATAATATATTAGTTAAGTATAGTAATTAAATCCAACGAAAATTAAAGAAATACAAATTTAAATTTTTTTATTTAATTTTGTTTATTCTTGTTAATGACTAAAAAAAAGGTCTTCCTAGTTTTCGTAAAATAGAGGTGGTCCACGACTTGTGTGGTTAGTGAAGGTAAACATTTTGGGAAACACTGATCTAGATGAACTTATATAAGTTGAATATTATCGTAATGGTTGCTACAATTTAGTTTTTTATATATTTTTAGACTTTAAGTGAAACTAGGAAGCTATTGGTTATCCTAAACGTATGAATATTTTGTTGTGTCTGTGTACATGATTTTGACAACAAGGACTGCTCTGATCATCACAACCAAGGCCGTTTTCTGATAGGAAAGGTGGTCTAGATGGTATTGTTGAATTGTAAAAAAAAAAAAACGGCGAAGTTTACGTCACACTGACCTAGCAGTTTCACCCTTTATTTTATTTGTATTGTTCATCAATATCGTGCCAAAAAACTATTTTATTTTTATTTCTACTAAAATGTTATCCTTGTGTCCAATATTAATCAGAATAAAATTTAGTCTCCATACACAACGGTCGGTCGGTGGTGACAGTTTATTAGGCGCACTTAAAATATGATTTTAGTCAGTATCCGGGCACTATGGCAGTATTATCAATTAGAGAAACTAGCCCCTATACGATCCATATCAAAAACTTACTCATATCTTCTTCGTACTCGTCCACTATATCGGACCAGAGTTTCGACTTATATCTCTTTCGCTTCCTGCCTTCGACCGGGATTCCCAACGGATTCACTAATACGGCTCCTCCATCGGCTTGCGTTTTTGTAGCAGGAATCTGAACACTTGGTTTATCCGAGACACTATACTTGTTTTCATTCCTTGCATTTATAGTAACAGAAGCTTCTATAGATGAATTATCAACCATAGCAGAACTACATTTTTCTGATGAGTTTTTGCCAAGTTTTTTAGAACAGATAACTGTTTCTTCGGAGTTATTACAGACGTTATAAGAAGTAAGTATATTATATAAATATATACTTTTATTTTAGACAATTCGATGATAACCTTTACCGACGTCGAAATGTATTTTATACGGACTCGAAAAACGTTTTAACAAAACGGTTTAGAGTCTGGGTTTTTATAATATCAGCCATAATTATTTTATTATTTTTTATAATTTTTATTTGAAATATACAATCTATGCCCAGGCATAATAAGAATATGTGCTACAAGCAATTTCACATATAAAGGGTGAGGGAAGAAACCATCCAGCACTTCCTTTTGCTTATTTATAAATGGTTCTCATATATAAATTATTGTGTTATTTGTCATTAAGCAGGTCTCTACACCAGTTTCTTTTTAGTCGACGCGGTGGATTTCCAGGAATTGTGTGAGTAGCCAGTCCGGATATAAGAGGATTTGGGTGAGAGGGCAGTTTATGGAAGAAGCGTTTGTAGAAAGATTTGGCTTCTTTATGTATAGTTTTAATTTTTAAGTCAGAATGGATAGAAAGGTTTGAAACATAATATGGGGCATTCATGATGGAGCGAAGGATTTTATTTTGTGTGATTTGTATTTTATTGCGATTCGATTTCTTGGTATTGCCCCAGAGTTGGAAGCCATAATTATGATAGAAATTTCGTGCAGTATTACTCTATTATTGCTTTTAATTAGATACAATTTCTAATTATTATTCTTTGATTTATTATACTACGACGCTCAGTCGTCATCGCAGTGTTTTTAACGAATCACTCTCCCGAAATGAAGGAGAACAATAAATTATGGTTTTTATAAATACGGACGGTAGCGTAACACCAAAATTTAGGTCTCTCCACACTTCTTAACCATCGTATTATAAGTTAATTTTAATTTTAACTTATTTATACTCGTAACGGTCACATAAAGTTTGCATTACGTCTTCAGTTTGTTACGAAAAAATGTATCGTTTGATGCGAAGTAAGGAATCATTGTTTTTGAAGTGACTCGATTTGAGTTCTACACATTTTGATGATTCAAAATAAAATCCTCTCGTTAAAAGCCTAAATAAATATTAATTTCCATAGTTTTTCTTAAACACGATCCCACTATAACAGTAAAGTGTTGTGAAACATTGCGATTATACGAGTGTGCTTAATGTTTGAGTACCTCTCCAGATCGCGTTATTGTATACTATTTCCTGAGTGATGATTGCCTTTTTCAACAAGACACAAAGCTGCCGTGCGCATGTACCAGGAAAACGCTAAGCTGTGGGAAACAGAATTCTCATCGCAATAGCGGACCCAAGTGGTTGGGAGTGGTGCGAAAAAAATCCGAAGAGGAGATGAAGTTCATGGACCCCCACCCTCTCGCCCGACGTTAAAAGGCACGGTACACTGCTTCTCGCGTGCTCTTAACAGTTGTCCATCACCATGACATCGTGCTCGACTTCGCGAAGTGTCATTCGATTGTTTTGTTGGTGACCCACACGGCTCGGTTCGGCGCCTTCGCTCGTCGTCGGGAAAACGAAACATTTTAAAAACATAAACGGCGCCCTGTGTAGGCAATTCAGGTACGTTCACGCGGATCAACGGTCTCCACGCCGTACATGTGTACTTGATAATATTTTCGTATTCAGATACAGCACATACTGCATTATTTCATTTAATATTGTTTTAAATGTCGGTTTTGTTCCAAACTATTTGCACATCAAGTGCCTCGGAAAACCATCAGCGCCAGCCATTGGCGTGAATCGTAGGGGTGCTAAGGGTGCTCAGCATCCTGCATTTTAATGCTAGCACCCCGAAATTATAATTTAAAGTATAAATACCATAGTATTTTCATGATAACTACATTTATTAAAAAAGAATGATGAATTATCGTAACATGATATGTTCAGTTTATGACGTATATAATATATTATGTGTATATTTAATGTTTTGTTACGATTATGGTATTAAAAAACATTTACAATAACTTATAAGTTATAAAATATAAGATTCGGAATACGGCAGACCTACGATGCTAATGACGGCACACTTATTTTTCTAATTAGAGCCGTACCGTGGTATTGGCAACAATCGATTATTTCATATTTGAACATAATAAAAATTAACTTTTTACCTTCCTTTGCCGACACACACACACAAACACACAAAATAAAAAAACCGATGAAAAAATGTTTGGTAAGATACAGGAGTGGGTCTTTCAAACTTAAAACCAAATACCAATGTAGCAATGTACCATTGCTCTCACAAATACGATTCTGCAGAGTGAAAGATGGCTGGTTGATCAGTTTGTCTTTCTACATATGATAATAGAATAACCAAGGTTCTTAATAAGTTAGGTTGATATAAGTACTCCGTAAATGTTTTGACTTTCGAGTCGTTTCGATTAATATTTATTGAGTAACAACCAAATAGCTAATACCCATCGAGTAATAAGAATTCGACAACATTTCATTTTTCAACGCTTATTAAAGTCGTTCGTGACTTTCCGGTAAGCATATTTTTTTTATCGGCCACAATGAAAAATATTGTATTCATAGATTATTATCAAGTGGATAGTATGAGACGAAATATAATATACGGTGCAGGGTTCGATTCTCGATCTCGGCTAGAGCTGTTCGAAATTTTTTCTCCGTTTTTCTCAGTCATTCGGAAAACTATTGAGAAATTCAAAAAAAATTACATTAAAATTCCTCAAAAATTACTCTATCAAAGTATTAACTAGACGAAACATCTTTACAGAAAAATACCAAGTTTGTATACGAGTATACCAAAGCAATCCTTCTGATTTATATCTTGTTTACTGACACAAAAATAAACTAAGCACATGCGTCATGATAAAACCAATACATTCCTGGTTTCACACAAAATCTAAAATGGTAAATACTTTATTGTGTATTTATAGAAATAAAAATTCAATAATAATAATAATTGCTTATTTTGCTCAGTAATAGTAATTTCAAATAAAAGATCAGGTACCGCCCAAAACCACTAGAATAAATTCATTACATTATTGGCTCGCGGTGCACCGTGAACACGGCAACACATGGAAATCAAAAACATCTCACAGTCGAGCAATAGCTTATGATTTTATGACGATTCGCTGACAGGGCTAAGCTTAAATTAGACATACACGATACACGTGTCACAATTGGACGCATCGTAGATGATTGAATACCCTAGACTGAACGTAAAAATACTTGAGAAAGTGTACAAACAGGATTGTGGATACAATATTTACCGGACGTGCTGAAGCAAACTCACAAAAGACGTATCAGTTAACAAAAAATACAGAGCTCAAAGAAAACTTGGCTATTCAATACAAAGGCTTAAAATGGTTAAAAAAAAAGATTGACATGAACAATAAACGTTTGAAGGTGCATGTAAGAAAGAGGAGGCGGATGAAAAACGAGAGTTAGCTTTTTAAAAAAACATAATATAATCGGTCACTGAAAAAAACAAGCTCATAGAAGCAGAAACTTTCAGTGTCACAAATATAAAAAACTTAAAAGTGACATTAGAATCATAACTATTAAAAATTTTAAAACAAAAACAGAACGCGGGCAGCTGATGGAAACGCATACATTTGCATGAATACAAATACAATATTGTGGCAAATATTTCAAACGGGTTTTAGTATTAGTTATATTATTAACATTCGAAAAGTGAGCCCCAGCAAATAACACGTAGTGGATACATTAACAGATAATATTATTTTTATTATCCTCATAAGTCTTTATCAACTCATAACTAGTAATAATAACTAGTGTTCTTATTGTACGCTTCAAGGTTTCACATTTATACAACTCAGTTGTATGCTATTACATACATGATTAATTATGTAAGTATTTTTTCTTAATTTTCTTTCTAATTATCAATTGCTCACTTATACTAATTTTAAAGCAAATTACAAAGCCTTTTTTCCGCCCTTTTTAATATGTAAAACGCTGAAAATTGTATTATAATAGCTTCTTATATATTGCGTTTACTCGTTCTCGTCCATTGTTGTCTTATCGCAGGTGTACTTAATATTAGTTCGTGGCCTCGTGGCCCTAAACAATACAAGGTACGCCTGTATTTCGCATGGTCTGTCAAGTATTCTCTATGAGCATGATATTCATGTATAATATGTTATCGCTCAAATGCCTGCAGATCCTACCTGCAAGGAAGATAGTGCAATCGCCAAAGGACGCCTAACTGCCGTCTTCACCGCAAAACTATCGCTATAGCCAGGTTGACGTATGTCGTGGACGACAAAAAATAAACCTACCCTATCGTCCCTATCTGATACGTGCGAACTCCTGCGGCTGTCTCTTTGTCCTGTCACCGCGGGTTGGTGTAGCAAACTTTCTACAATCAAGCCAACTATATAATAACAGAGGTCATATTATGTAAATAGTAATAAGAGTCGACAAACAACATTTTTCCTTCATAATATGATGTACTATATTATCTTTACATGTATAGTTGTACAGAAATAAGGTATAAACAAGCGCCGCAGATCCCTAAGATTAGTTGCAGTTGTCACGACGAAACTATTATATCGCTGAATTCGTACAAGTATAGTATATGTTAATGATTAATCCATATTTTAATATAATAGGTAGATTATAATTTTCTTTATTACTTCAATGTAATTTACATGCATAGAAACTCTTTTAGTGGCCATCCGAATGCGTAAATTTGAACGCCACAATGAGCAATTCTGATAGTCCCCCCCCGCCCCCAATGATCTTAGAATGAAATAAAATTCTAAGAATAATTATTCCACTTTAGTAACACAAACAACTAACATTATCAACTCGACAAAGGAATAAAAATATCAACCGAAGTTTTACGTAAACGGTTTATGCGTGGTATTGGTAATAATTCAAATAAATATTGGTAAATAATCGTAAGAAACCGTTTTCTCTTTATGCATGGAACATTTTTTCTAAAATGAAATGTATCATTTATACAATTTCAAATTCTTATACCTATACGTACAACATATTATTATATGGTCGAAGTCTCTTTTTTTCTATTTTTTTTTTTTTTTTGTCTGCCATATCGCATGTTCTCGAATTATTTGTCAAACGTTGATTGTAATAATCCGTTGTTTAAACAACCGTTTTTTTGTTAACTTAAGCCCTAGTATAGGACTTAAAAATTTAAACAGGTCGGGTAAAAAGTGTCACTGAGATTCGTGTAGGTACGTGTTTTTTTTTTTATCTTCAAACCAGTTTAAAAATTTCCATATTTGTGCGGTTGATTAAATAGCTGTGTACACATGATAATATATGCAATGCGTTAAATTGCGTTCATATGACAATATCTCAATTTAATGTGTGGCTATACGCGTTCCGCGACGAATCTAAAGCCTCGTACACCTTTGTTCATGCGTATCGTAACGCCGTATCGTTGATAAAAGGGAAATTAATGAGGTAATGAGATAGTTTAGTTGCATAACAAACTGTGATATAATATTTGAAATAGGTTTGGTTTTTAAATTGTTCGAGTTGTCCATAGTCGTTTTTTCGTACGTCTTCACTCTAAGTATTTCTTTGCATCGGTTGTGGGCGGACGAGGGCTCAGCTGTGGCTGGCAAGACATTTTTAATAAAGCACGTTGATTAGGAATATGGCGTAATATTTGGGTCATTTTTCTTGTGAGAAGTGTTTGACTTATTTCTTTAAAGAAAGACAGCCTTTATAATTCGCAATATTTGCACCAGAACACAACGTGCACTTCGAAGGAGGTTTTGGTGATTTGACGCGGTCCTCAGTGAGATGTTCGTTTCTGTATTCGACGCATCTTGGCGGTTGATTACAGTATGACGTGTGTGACCGTATCGCTGATACCGTTTGCATTGTGGTATGGTAAGGTTTTTCGATCTTTATTTTGGAGTTTAGGAGGGAGGATAGTTGGTTAATGCTCTAATAGTCTAATTTAATACTTTTCGATCAAGGACAAAAATTAAAAGTGGAAGAGCTTGTTTGCTTATTCGATGACATACATTTAGCACATTTTTGACGGAGAAGCCTGAATCCCGGCAGGCCATAACGATATCCTGTGTGCGAATAATACGATGTAGAAAGCGGATAAAATCTCTGATTGGTCGGACATAACGGGTTGACCACGTATTGGCAGTTAAATCAGAGTCTGCAATAATAGTAAATGTTGTAGTAATTATAAGTTTTGGCAATTAGAAAAACGACAAAGTCCGCATAGACGAGTCCAGTGGTTTGACGAGGTACATGAGGAAGGACAAGTTCCTATATCATGCTAACACGTGAACATAATAAAATAATAATAATACTGATAGCAGATTAAGTGCCCGCTCAAAGGCAGATGCCAAGCAACTGAATCTATATTATTCTTTACCGTTATTAACATTATTCGAGATATCGGCCGAATTCAAACCTTTTCCTGACCTCGCGCGTAATGGAACTCTATGGAATTCGTACTGAGCTCAGTTGTAGGCTCCAAGTTTTTATTCGACGTACAATGAATAACATAAGCAAGTAGACGGCGAATCCGACACTTTCAATTAACAACACCTAGGTCCTAGAGGCACTTTGATTTTTAAAAAAAAAAAAAATACAATGAATCGTGATCAGTGCCGTATTTTATTGATCTTACCGCCCGAGGTCTCAACAGAATTTTACCGCTCTTTTCCCCAGTAGTCAAGCACATACATACATGGGAGACTTAAGTTGTTAAGTCAAACATTATCCTATACTTATCCAATAAAAACAAACTTACAGCTTTGTTCGAGATTAACTTTTATTTTTTTAAATACACTTTTATACAATATATGTTATTCATAAAAAATAAAAAATAACTTATGACAATATGTTATATTGAAAACATACACTGATACGCCTGAACAAGATAAGTACGATTTTCCATTGAAAATGCAAAATCATCCCTTGATTTTTTTTCATACACTTTTAACTCCCTTACAGATACGCCAAGAAGGGCTTATGCTTGGCGGTCGTTTCAAGATCGGTCATTGGCGGTTTCAAACTCCGGACGAGATAACGCCTATAGAAAGTAGAAACTACCAACACCTTCTCATATAGGCAAAAAATCCACAAGAAAACCAAAAAATAGACCATACTACCGTACTTAAATATAACGTACACAATCCAATGGTCTTGGATACCGTGGATATAAACATAAGAAAAAAACAAGTACAATTGGTGAACAAAAACGGTTTATTTATAATAAGAAAAAAATAGAAACTACGATTCATCTTACGTAGCCAAAAAACGGGTGACACTGTCTATGTAAGATGTATATGATTCTATGTTGTTATTACGAACACGATGCATTTCTTGCATTCCAAATGACGCTACGAAAAACAAAAACAAAAAAATTAGATTTCCGTGACATAGTTTTGTAACTATATGTAAACTAAACATTTTCAACTTACTTTGAGTATTTAAATTAATCGTTTTGAATGTTTGGACCGGAGATCCCGATGCATGAGTGTCCTTCTAAAAACAATAGCACATTATCGGTGTAAAACATTTGTCATTACATTTTAAACTATTAAAACAATGAGTTATTGGTACGAAAAAATAATTCGTAACCTTATTGCAGGTATTGGAAAGAAGTGCGCGAAAGGATTCTTTCACGTTTTGCAAAAAAAACAACGTGGAGACATAATATAATTTCAGAGCGGTTAATTTTTCAAGCGCAAACGAAACAATAATTTGTAATACTTACTCTTGTCAAGTACAAGTTTGTGCAATTGGGTTTTCGGTCTATCGTTACGGACTCGTACTGGATACGACCGAAACCGTGCTTTGCAGCCATGTTGAAACACTGTAGTGCACCCAAAAATAAAACAAACATTTTTTTTAAAAAAATTTATAAAATGGAAGCTGTAATTATTTCTGACATACCGGGGACAATTTATAGTATATTATGAAATATTTTATACTAAAATACATATACTTAGTATTTGTATTTTTTTTAACAAAATATCATCATTTCGTCGTCGTTGGGGTCGATATCGTTCATTGTGCAATGTACAATGTACTTTTATATTTTATATTGTCATAGAGTTACATTATTTTTCATATCGTACAAGTACCTGCATTCTATCAATGTTCATTGGTACACGCAGAACTAACTTCGGAGCAACTGCATGTACCATCTTTAGAATGGCGGCCATCCCACCTGTCGCACGACTGCCAAGGTAACTGGCATCGAACTTGGCTACCCTTTGATAACCGAGTCCACCCCACGGTGGCGAGGTGACCACGGCATCCACCCTTAGACCGGCCACCATCTGGTACCAGTCCCCTACCTTAAACTCAATACGGTCGGCCACTCCGTATATCTCGGCATTTCTCCGGGCCAGCATGATCTTATTTGGGTCAGAGTCTATGGCAATAACTATCAGGAAAAACACGAGTATGTGGAATTAAAATATAACACCAAAGGAAATGGTCGATTGTGGTATGAACGGATATGATGTACTGATTTACCATGGGCACAAGTGAATGCTGATTGGATTGCATTGCCGCCTGCACCACAGAACGGGTCAAGTACAGTATCAAATGCGCACCGCTTGGCCATATGCTCTGCCAAGACCTCTGGGCATACCGAATACATGCTGACTGTGTAACCGCGTAAAAATAAATATTAAAACATTAGCAAATATAATCTTTACATGCGTATTTTATACGATTTACCCTCGTCGAGCATAATCCCTTGGTCGAACTTTGAAAATAGGCTATAACGAAGGTTCCAATAGTTTAGCGTTCTTGACAAAGTTGACTTCTGAGAAAAAATAAAATAATCGGTTTTATATACAATAATAAGGACGTGAAGGAGCGATATGCATATATGCTTTCAATTGATATTTTTTAGTTGGTCGAACCGTTGATTACAAATAACCAAATATTAAAAAAACATATTTTATTATTTTTAATTTCAACCATCCCTACAATTTATTTTGTGAGTGACCTTCTGAGCTACTGTATTTAAAAAAAAAATAAAGATGTTGGAAGTGATTTAGCGAAAATAAGTTCAGTACTGTCAAATATTATGTTATTGTAGGACAACGATAAAAGCACATTTATTTAAAAATTATGATTTTTTCTAATCATGTAAATTAAATGCTTTTCAAAATTCAATCTTCTTATCAACTTAAAATCGCTGATTGTTAATCGATCGAAAATGATTGGAATCGGCCGATTTAGTGTACGATACAAAGCTATACCGATTTCTGTGGTCAACGTTTTTCTATTTCGAATTTTTTCTCCCTTTTTTTTGGCGTCAGAAAATTCTCGTCGAAACTACCATCGTTCCGCTCTTTAGATATCGATATTATAATAATTCTTACTCGGGTGCTTCCGATCGACGAACGGGACTCAGGGTTGGTACTTGGAGTGGCTGAAACGGTTGCCACGGCGGCTGGTGGCACGACGCTCTCATCGCGGCTAGCGGCCACGTCGACTCGAGGGAAATCGTCCACGTGAACGATCACTTCACCGGGCACAACGGAGCTAGTGGCCTCGCTGTGCTGGCTGCAACCGTCCACGTACACGGTTTCGTCGCCGGTCGCGACCTCGCACGTGGCCACCGTGGCCTGAGAGTATCCGTCTACAAAAATCTTATCGTCGCCTGTCGCGACCTCGCACGTGGCCACCGTGGCCTGAGAGTATCCGTCTACAAAAATCTTATCGTCGCCTGTCGCGACCTCGCACGTGGCCACCGTGGCCTGAGAGTATCCGTCTACAAAAATCTTATCGTCGCCGGTCGCGACGTCGCACGTGGCCACGATGGCCTGGGACCAACCGTCTACGAAAATCTTATCGTCGCCGGACGCGACGTCGCACGTGGTCAAGCTGGTCTGGGTGGCCGCATCCACACCGACTTCCTCCTGGTCTGCGCCACACGCCACCTGAGCGCGGACGATCAAGTGGCCGGACCGCTGGCCAGTGTTCAGCGCGCCCAGGACGCATCGGCGATGCGCGAAACGGTGGCAAGCTGTAAAGCGGTAAGAGTACGCGCGAGTTTAAACATGCGCACTTTCGAAGCGTGACCATCACACGGTCGGTAATAGTTGAACCACGTGTGGTACGCTTACCGTCGCACTTGATCATGCCGCCGAACACCTTCGACCGTCCGCAAATGACGCAATCTACCAGCACGCACTTCACTCTGTTGCCGGCCGCATCGAACGTGCAACGGCACTCCCGAGCGTCGGGGCTGAAAAAATATTAAACAATCACGTGGGTAGAGGATTTTACGCGCCACGAGGACGCCGGACGAGGACGCTGCCGGGTAAACGTGGACGAACGTCCTGTTATTAATTCCCGGAAAACTTGTAGACGTAGATGATGTACATTTGCTTACCTCGTCGTCGTCGTCGTCGTCGTCGTCGAACTCGTATTTTTGAAAAAAATCATTTTTTTCGTAAATAGGAACAAAGGTATGGGTTTATAGGTTTATAGTCAGGTCTGTTGACGCGCAGAATGTCAAATGAATTCGAATTCGTACGATTCGCCGCAGATAACATTTCGTTGCTCCAAATTTGCCGGGCAACGTTTAAAGTGTTAAAATAATGTCGTCATGGCCAACGGAAAAATAGGCTTACTCTAAATCAACACCAATTTCAAAATATTATGGGACCGATATTTAGAAAAGAAATAGGGAATGTACACGCTAGGGATGATTCAGCACTAGAGACACCGAGTATATAAAGCCATATACCCCGCAAACCTGTGAAATGCACAGGTACTCATTATTTCCTTAAAACCTAACCAACGATAGTAGTAAACACGAAACAATTAAACTTTCATTAGAAGATAGGAAAAACTTTATGGAAATCAATAATATTATCATGCATTTTATTATTTCAACTAAACACGTAAGCGCATTGTTAATTTTGGCCTCAAATTAGTGAACATTTAAAATTGTATTTAACCATTTCGTATTTATTTATTAGTTATAACTTATATTTTTGTTTTCTTCGATCATTTTTGATCCCTTCGTAAGCATACGATTATATAATATAGCTGTATTTAAACATAATGTATAGGTATAACCTAACCTTTATATATCAGACATCAGTCGTTTTCTCGTATTTTATAATAAAAAAAGACAATACGTATAATTATATTGAATACAACAAATTAAGTAGGTACTTTTATTTTTAAAATATTTGTGACTTAATTATTTGTGAGAAGCATTTGTACACTTCACAGTGTTGAATCAATACGAAATAAATATAATTCGCGGATGTTTAACACCTAATCTATTCCTGAAACCAATGGTCAATAATGATTACAAGATTTTATAATAAAATTAAATTGCTACAAAAGCCGAATAAAGGGTGCTAATAATGAGCTTGTAGGTGCTAAGCACCTCTGTTAAATACACCAATGGGTAAATTATAGCATTGGAAAAATATTACAATTCGTCCACGTGTATGTTGAGTATATAAATATTAAAGAGTATTTTTTATGTCGATGTATTATATTGTTAACGCTCCGTGCAGGTGACGATTGAAAATGACCCGGGTGGACTCGATGATGACCATATGCCAAGGACAGCCGTAAGCGTTCAAACGTTCGAACAATCTTAATTTAACAAAAAACAATATAATCGTAAATTAATAGTGAAAGATAAAACTTATAGAAAGGTCGGCAGGGGACGTGTGAGAGACATTACGGCGAGAAGTGTCGGAGCGCAGCGCCAAACGGGGAGGTGACAAGGGTAATGTCCAACGCCTCTCATCTCCAACGCCTCTTTCGCTGACCGCTGAACGTTGTCACTGAGGGTAGGACTTGGGGAGAATTATGTGGCAGTGGACAGCTACAACAATAAGTACATACGGTGTATTTACTTTTTAGCAATTGTTAGCCTCATATTATAACAGTGTATAAAACGGTAAGCATATATAGCAATATCTAGGACATCGAGACTAGAAATGCCGACTCTAGCCGAGTATAGTTTAAAAACAATACATGATTATGGTAAATTAAATACTTTTTCAAGTGATGTGTTATAAACTTATAACTAACTGGGTGATTTGAACTATTAAGTTTTACTAAGTCATCGGAATCGAAGATTTGACAGTTGAGTCGTTTCCAAGTTATAATATAGATTATCTAAGTATTCAGAAATCAATTATCACACTATCTCGTTGAGCATGTAATAGATAAATAGAAGTTCGACGAAATGTTAACGGATGGTGTTTTATATTTTTTATGAGATCAGCTTCCACTTGAAGTTCGTGTTCTGTCACAAATTGTTCCAAATTAGGAAAATACTGTAGGTAGTAGGGAAAGTGCTTCACGATTTAAAAGTCGATTTTTGACATTTTATTAGAAAATAAGTGGTTTAGACTCGCAAACCATTGTTATCATCGTTCATCATTGAAACTCGAAGGTCGGTGTTCTCTGCTCAAGTCGACCATCCTAAGAAAAGTGTTTTCTTGGTCGATCTCTACTTGAAAAAGTTTGGGCACCCCTTATGTATTTAATCATTATTCTAATTACTTCCATAGCAACTATACACGTTAATATATGCTGGCGACATTTTACTCAAATAGTTAATCTTAATACAATACATATTAGGTATACCATATAATATTTATGTTGACTATTATTATACTACATTATATTATTACTACATTATATGTACATATATATATATATATATTGTAGGTACGTGTAATATTGTAATATACTGTATTCAATTAAGAAAAAGTAAAAACAAATAATATAAAACTTCCGTTCCGTTCAGGATAATATTATTTATTAAGAAACAAAAATATTATTGGTGAATAACGACGCGAAAAATGTAGAAAATTAACTATGAAACTATAACCACTAACGTGACTAATGAAATTCACTAACTCAAGTGTCTTTTTCCGTGTTAGATTTGGTTTGTCGTATACCTATATATATAATATATATTAATTGTTAAATGTAAAATATATATTATATTCATTTTAGCTTATTTAATTACTCCTCGCTCCATTTATTATAGCATATTTACATATATTAATCGATTTTTGTGCAAATATTATACGTTTCTAACAAGCCAAGTCTACATTTTGATTTCCGAATTGAATACTCAATAATTTCATTCTACGTAATTAAATTACCTTCTTAATAATAAAACAATAATAATTTATTGGCCTCTTGGAGAGGTTATTACAATAATAAATACATAATACAGAATATCGTTAGAAAAAATTAACTTATTATAAATTATACATTTTTTTTACATCGTTATTTATATATAAGTATAGGAACTTTTGACTATATTGTATAATATAATATTGTCAATTTATTGTCATCCTTAAACTTAATCTTTGTGCCATATTGACCTTCGCTGCATTTGATTCAACTTTTTCTTTCGGTTTTTTATTTCCACTTTGTCTAGTTTATCAACTGGTTTCTCCCCGTTTTATTTCACATAATAAATAATAACGTTTACGGTGTAAAAATAATAAATATCTGAACTCTGGGCGTAAATGATTTTTCGATATTCATGTGCTAGGATTCGGTAGGTCGGTGGACTTTGGATGCCCGTAACGGTTTTCCATGGTTTTGCGCGATTCCCGATCCCGATATTCACCGAGTCGAGCACGCAGGATTTACACAATTTTTTCATTAATTTACCCTCGTACCCCGCCCGCCGCCGCCGAGTGTTCCATCGGCATTTATAATCTCATCGACTACCGGCGACGCGCCGACCAATGGGAGCGCACCACGAGCCGCTGCTGCTGATAACGCGGTGACGATAATAACGCAGGATTCGGTGATCGCCGCCGCATCTGCTGCCGCCGTCCGTCGTGTCGTTTGGTAATTGTCCTCCGCCGATCGGTTCTTTAGTACGCACAACACACTCGCCGCCCACCCACACCTCCGAAACCCGGCGACGACACGTCACACACGCCGTTTCCGCTAAGCCCACGCGCCAGACGCGATATGAACGCCGACTGAACGCACAGCGGCACAGACGAACGACGCGCGTGCACCAGTCACCACAATCTTTTGTCCTCCGGCCACCGGTTTTCTCAAATTTTCTCCGCCGCATTTCGCTGCCGCGACATGAAACTGTTGTTCTGTAAGTACGGCATCGGTCACGTGACGTAGTGTCCCCGGTGACGGTGACGGCGGTAATGAGTAATAAGCTAATAACTGACGAACGTTGCTTCCGCTTTTCGCAGGTTTGTTTCTGGCGGCCCTGGCCAAGTGCTCGGTGGCCATTTACCCGTCAAACTCCGACGTCATTGAGCTCACCGACGACAATTTCGATCAAGTGCTCCAGGGCGTGGAGATATGGGTCGTGGAGTTCTATGCTCCATGGTGTGGACACTGTCAGAGGCTCGTGCCCGAGTACACGAAAGCCGCCAAAGCGCTCAAGGTAAGTGTAGCGCTCTCGGTTTGTAACATTGTAACTCAGTTTGATACGTGGACAATGTTTTTTCAGGGCATTGTCAAAGTGGCTGCAATCGATGCTGACAAGTATCCATCGTTTGCGGGCCGTTATAGCGTTCAAGGTTTTCCAACTGTCAAGATATTTGTCGACAAGAACAAGCCACAAGACTTCACAGGTGAACGTACGGCCGCTGGCATCACCGATGAGGTTGTCAAATCCATCAAGAATGTTATCAGTGCTCAACTCCAAGGTGTACCTTATGGATCATCTAAATCGTCGAAGAAATCATCCGATAACGAAGTTGTTGAACTCACTGATTCCAATTTCGATAAACTTGTGTTGAACTCTGATGAAATTTGGTTGGTTGAATTCTTTGCTCCATGGTGTGGACATTGTAAGAACTTAGCTCCTCATTGGACTGCTGCTGCTGCTGAACTTAGGGGAAAGGTAAAACAAATTAATCTGCAATGTTTTGAACCTTAGAATCTATTTTGTAATTTATGCAATCTAGGTTAAACTTGGAGCACTAGATGCAACTGTTCACTCTTCAAAAGCTCAAGAATATAACATTCGTGGCTATCCCACAATTAAATTCTTCCCATCGGGTACGGCTAGTATTAGCGGAGCTGAAGAATACACTGGAGGCAGAACATCTTTAGATATTGTTAACTGGGCATTGCAAAAACATCAAGAAAATGTTCCAGCACCAGACATTATCGAGGTAAGTACTTAATATAATCACATTGATCACTGAAAAACGAGTACTCAATTGAAATTGTACATCAAATAGATTGTAAATGAAGATACATTCAAGGCTGGGTGCTCAGAACATGCTCTGTGTGTGGTATCTGTGTTGCCTCACATTTTAGATTGCCAGGCTGATTGTCGTAATGAGTACCTGAACACATTGCGCTCTTTAGGAGACAAATTCAAACAAAAACTTTGGGGGTAATTATGATTTTCTCATACATGTTTTCCTTGTTCCATTCCAGTTTTTTCTACAATACTACTTCTATTGTCATTCTTTTTGATTCTTTCACTCTTGTTCTTATTATTATTTTCCATCCATCAGTTTTTCCTTAAGTAAAGATTTATTAATATAATAATCTTTATTTAGATGGCTATGGGCTGAAGCCGGCCAACAATCTGAATTGGAATCGACATTAGAAATCGGTGGTTTTGGATACCCCGCCTTGGCCGTTCTGAATGTTAAAAAAATGAAATATTCAATTTTGAGGGGGTCTTTTTCAGAAGATGGAATTAAAGAATTCTTAAGGTACATGATTGTTTTCCAATAAATAAATTTAGGCTTTTTAATTAATGGTCACAGAATTGTGAAATAAATTAATACCTCTGTGTATGTTTTCCCACAGAGATTTATCTTACGGCCGCGGTACAACTGCTCCAGTCAAGGGTGCTACTTTACCTGAAATCCAAGTAACTCAACCATGGGATGGTAAAGATGGTGAACTGCCAGCTGCAGAGGATATTGATTTATCCGATGTCGATCTTGACGAACTTCCAAAAGAAGAATTATAATCACATCCCTGGTCTCCATTTTTTCTTTTCTATTTTCTATTTTTTTTGAGACTGAACAAGTTCTTTAAAACAAAAGTCTAATTTTATCACTAACAGTCAACCTTTTAATTTAAAATCCAACTAATTTTGTATTAAAAAACAATTAAAGTTGATATGAAAAAATAAAATTACTAGTTATGATATACTTATTTACTTAATTATTAAAAATAATTTAAACAATAGATTTAATTTATATGTGTAATATCTTTTTTTAATAATATCGAGTTTAATTTTCAAAGAAGTCTTTTTATCTTATTTATAAATTTGATTTTGGATGGCATTTATTGTTATTAATCATAGTGATGATTTTTAAACGGTTATTATAATTTATCTTATTTCACAGTAAAAATTATTGTTGAGTTAAATTCTTCTTTGGCGCACGCATTCATATATTTTGTCAGAGTGTACATTATATTTAGTTTGTAGTACGAAAAAACTGCAATACACTTACAGCAAATAATTGTAATTAGTGTCGTGATCAAGATTATACTAAAATGTATGGTGTAAAAATGGCAATTGTTATTAATGTCTAGCCAATAAAAATTATGTGGTCTTATTGTGTAATATATACTTGTATGAAACGTCAAATACTGTACTTATATATTTGAGAATTTAGTGTTTATTCATATTTATACTTATATTAGCTTATGAAAATTTATGGGCAAGTATTAATATGATATTATAGATTCGTAATTAATTTATATAATAATTATTGCAAGTACATACCTATGAATAAATGTTTTTGGTATAAATACTACAATATTGTTGTTAATGTCACATTGAATACAAAAGCAGACAAGACTTATAGGAAACTTCACAGTTGGATGAGATGCAGATAGGTCTATTAAACTTGAAACTAATGTACCATGCTGTCGAAAAAAAACACCAGAGTGAAAGGGGTCAGGTATATAAATACATAATTTTTAAGATATATGTAGAATCAAATTTCTTATTATGGTATATTCAGCTTTTAATCAAAAATCTTAACTGCCTTTAAGCAGCATACATTTCATTAAAATATTTTTAAAATTATAAAATGCTAATGTATAAGTTACCATGTCTTAAATACGACAATCAAATAACTAATATCGTAGTCTAATGGAATATGTGATAAAATACTTGAAAGTGCCAAGTTTGGAACAAGTATCAGAGAACAATTTTTGCAATTTTAATCAATTACTAAGAAAACTTGAGAAATATAAAAAATGACCTCTAGGAACAGACTAGACACCATTTCCTATCAAATACATACCATGACTGTGATTCCACTCCTGGTGGAAATTGTGTATACAGACAAAAATAAAATAAAAACTTGTTGAAACCAATACATTTCTCAAATTTATTGAGAACTTCATCTGTTGTTAAAATTTCACCATGAATATTTAGCAGTGCAAAACTATCGGTTTTCTCCTTAGATAGGTGTTAATTATTTTTCAATTCAAACTTTTGCTAGTCGCTATTTTTACGGAAAGTATAGCTAGTACTTGGATAAGTTAAAGTAAAAATGAGTGGGCTACATGTTAAAAGAGCTTCCCATGTACTTTTGGGTCCATATTAATACTTCTCCAAGTAATAACTTCGGGCTACATTGATAATCATCCATTCACTATACATCTCGGCCGAAAAACATAGGTTTTTTTTCTTGATCATCTGGCAAATTATTTTATTGTTTAGTAAGAGACAATCAAATTTTGGAATTACAGTTTTAATTTATTAAATATATTACGGGATTTGAATTGTGCATCATCGTAAAATATTATGCAAAGGAATTTAAATAATAACAAAAAATTCTATGATGTCCATAAAAAAATTTGCAAAAGTGGAGTAATCCTCAACCCTTAAATCCCCTTTGCTATACCACTAAGGCACTGAATATAAAAAATAAGAAATTTATTACAAAGATAACTGGTTAAATCTACATTCTACATGTTACGTTGTTACCTCAAATAATGACCTAAATAATAATAATTTTACATACACTGACACTTGATTGAATACATCTATTAAACTAGTGCAAATATTACAAAAGTATAGTTGTATAAAAGTAAATATTAAAATTGTTTTATTATTATTTTTATTTATCTGCTTAACATTAGAATGAAATATTCAAAAATAAATATATCAACTAGAAAATTATGAAAAATCAAATACTAAATAATTAAATGAATAAATATTATTAGTACTTAAAACAGTAAATTCGACAATATTGTATTACGAGTATATTAATAAAAATAAAAAAAAATACATTGATAAATTCATAAAATTAGTATAAATTCTAAAAAAATTGTTACATAAAATCATTAATATATAAATACAATATTATATTTAAATAATTAAATGCATCAGTATAATTGAAGGAACAGTCAAAAGACAGTGACCAACAGTTGTTGTCTATAGATCTTAATGATATAGTCAGTCATGATTTTTAAACGAGATACAAGTATTGCTTACAAAAAATAATTTAAAAAATAGGAAACTTAAAAAAACATACATACAATAATTATTGTTCGACGACATTAATCACAATGAATAATTTCAAATTTGAAATTTACACCACCACCTTGAGATTTATTTATACCTAATTGTAGATTTTGAGTAGAACACGTGGTCATCATGGTTTGGCAGACATTTGCATTACGTCATACTTGCGCTCTTTCTTGCATAGAATCGGATAGAACATCACCCAATAGTAAACGGCCACGGCGCCCAAAACTATCGTCAACACTATTGCGATAATAACCCATGCCGAATGGAGGAGAGTGTTCTTGCTCTCCGTTTTCGCGTCTATTTGCAAATCGAAAACACAAAAAAATTAACGTTGATGAGACGCGGAGAACACAATATAGGTACACACGACTCATTAGTCATAAGTAGCCTAACCAATAATTAGACATACACCGTTGTAATATTACTGAACTGATTATTATTATTATTTTTAATTAATGGACGATGTCATCCAAGCATACCTTTGTGCAGGGGTGGTATTTGTGATTTTTCTGACTGTTCGTCCCTCGTATTTTCTTTGTTCTTGCTACTTCGACCGTCGACATCGCTAACAAATGCAACTGAAACGAAAAAAATAAAATCATTTTTAACCAACTTCGATACTTTCCAAGTGTTAAATGTTAATGCGACAGCAAATTGTCACATCATTAAGTTCCTTAATTCACTTTTAGCCGTATATACCACTGATATGTATTTAAAACTCTACATGTCTCGTGCAGTTAGTAAATATAATTTATTATTGGTCGAGATATTGTTTCATGATAGTTTTCATTAACATTTAATAAGATTATAAGAATATTGAACGCTTGACGATCTCGTTTTTAAGGTGTCTAAGGGCCGCATTATAGACGATAATTACCACCTATTACGTTACTACATCAATTATTGCAATTACCATTAGAATCTTGACCTGACCGGCCTTGTGAATTCTGCTTTGTTTGTGACCCGACCCGTCCCCACAACGAGCTAGGCAACAAGAAAAACGCCCACGTTCGAGTTGGACTATACCTGGGCCCTATTGAAAAATGTGGGGCTCGGCCAGAGTTTGTATGGCCTGTGAACAAAATTGGATTATATAATTTAAATCTAGGCTGTATTGACGAATATTGAAAACCATATAATGAGTAGGTATCTCCGAAATATTTACGGTTAAAAATTAAATTAAATTAAATTACTGTTATTTATTAAAATAGATATAAAACTTTAAAGAGATCAGAGACAACGAATCATGTATGAATGTTTAATTCTAAACAGTGAACGATCAACGAGGTAGGTACTATATAAGCTTGAAAGCTTGTTGTTTGTTGAAATAAAAGAGAAATCAAGATAGGATACACTGAGATGTGTCATGTGTACGTAGTATACCTACGTGGAAAGCAGAAGGGAAAATTGAGTATTAAAGAAGGTACAAAGTTCAACATTAAAAAAAGTCTAGCATTCACGGTGTGTACTAGTTGCGGTCATAATCAAAAATTACATACTAGTTGCGGTCACCCCCCAAAAAGGTTACATACTAGTTGCGGTCACCCATCAAAAAGGTTACACACTAGTTGCGGTCACTCAAATAATATAGTATAAATAAATTTTAAAATTTTGTAGGTATAAATTTAAAGGAAATCAACTTTAGATATTCAAGCCGATTTATTTCGCCTTCTTCATAATACTGTATTTGTTGCGCTAAAAAATGCTCTTTTTCTATTGAAATTTTATTAACACGACTGTTTTTTGTACAATTTTTTTTAATTTAAATCGAAAAAATTTAAAAATCGAAATTTATAATTATTAACGACACGTAATGGTTTTAATTTTTCACTCAACATATTTTTTGAATTCATTTTTATGTTTTACCGTATCAAAAGACGTAGGCACAATGAAAGCAATATTCGAAACTATGATCGGAGTATACAATTTAATCTATTTTATTTATAAACTTTACAGATAAGTAGTGGTGTTCCCACATATACACGCCGCGCTATGTGCATTATATCAAATAATATGTTTATCGTATATAATATAAATTTCGCCTGGAATTGGAGTATGATAAAGCTACGACCGCAACTAAGATATTACCTAAATTGGCGTGACCGCAACTGTTATATCCGTTTATCTCAAAAATCATCATGACCGCAACTAGTATGCAGCCAGCATTCAGGAGTAAAGATGATCACAGAATAGCATAGAAGGAATAATAACAGCAAATATGGGATTACTGCCTAGGGCCAAAGACGGGCTTAGGCAGGTGCCAGCGGGATTTGATACTTGAACCCTATCATAATGCATAAAATATAAACATGCATGTTTGAAATTGTTGTACTATTTTAAAAAACACCTTGAAACACCCATCCCTGCAAAATATACCTTCTAGCAAAATGAATTACGTTATTCGAAACGCACATCTGAACAAATAAATAATAATCATTCCAAAATAATAGACAATTTAGTTTCATTAAGGTAAGAATGCAGTTTAATTTGTTAACCATTATATATATATATATCTGAAGATATAATAATTGTATTGCAAACACGTACCTAAATCCAACCCTATATAGCAACTAATAAAGTTGTATAGAACAGTGCTTATCTCAATTCTCAACCTATGGTCATTAAATTTGTGGAATGAAAAAGTTTCCAATTACATATGTTGAGTTTAAAACCGCAATTTTAATATCATTAACATTATTTCAATAATTAACTAGAAATTAATAGAAATAATAATTTCATCTTTTCTATGATGCGTAATTTAAAAAATAACAGTAGATTGGCATTTGAGAAACATTGGTACATAAGAATAGTGCAAATTTTACAATATTGGTACTCAGTAATTAATAGAAATTATGTTGATAACCTTATCGTAACCGCATTATTGTTTAAGTTGAATAGTGCATCAACAATAAACATTTCCCCGGTTATAAAATATAAATACGAATGATGAAAACTGAAAAGCTAGTCCCGACCATAAACTGTATACACTATGTGTTTATAAGTCAGCAGCTGATCCAGTGGGCCCCTCAAACGACGTAGTTGCCGAATATTCATATTTCCATTTTCCATAGAATTTCGTAGTTCAATTTTTTTAAATAAATATTTATTCATGCTAAATGGTGTTAATTTAAAAATGTATACCAGGTCTTTTATTATACAGTAGGTATGACATTTTGATTTGCTACATTAATATTATGGTAAATTGTAATAGTTAATGTTACCCCATTCAGTAGAGTGGATTTATTAAACTTAAATTATTATTATATATTAATTAGTAGACGGGATTGTTGCAAACTGTTTTGCACTTTTAAACAAAATTAACTTTTGAGAGTTCAAAAATATCTTGATGGTGTATACCTTGATGGTATCTCGCATCGGTATAAATGATCAGCCGCATTAATTGTACGTTCAATAATATAATAATTTAAGAAAAAACACGAGTATTATTGTTATTCAACAGTTTTAATTTGATTTTACATTCTTAATTGATAATAATATTATTTGTAAACATATAATCCATAAGTGCATGTTATAGTATTATCTCTTCATAATTCATTAGTATAGTAGAAATCATGTTTTATTTTACAAAGTCATGATAATACGTCAATTTTAATTTTTAACCCATTATATTAATCTTTTATTACTTTAACACGGACAGAGTTAATATATATTACAATATTACGCCAACGCTGGTGAAGTAATAAGAATATTGAAAATAATTGCATGATGGCAAAAAGTTTAGTTACTTGCGTAGAAGCATCGATAAGACAGGTTTCCCCCAACTCGAACTTCTATAGATGCCGCGAAAACATTTTCGATTAGGATACAAGTAGGGCTAAAAACTGAGGAAAGACTGACACTACTGCAGTTGTCGTTGGGACTCATTATATCGTTAGACATTCGTTGTTTCCATTATTTACAGCATCATCGTTTATCCTCTTCCAATCATACGATAGTTATAATATAGTTATAATTATTTAAGCAGCACCACAATGAATCCGTTGTTCTGTGAGTGTAACAAACTCGTTTCGGCTCTGCGTAGTGACAAATTTTAATATTTATAGTCAAATAATGCGTTTTATTATCTGGTCGTTTTTTTTTCTTCACAGATGTTACATTGGCAGTCCTCGTTTGCAAGTGTTTGGCTGACACATTTTACGCATCCGACTCCGGAGTCGTCGAACTCACCGATGACAATTTCAATCGAACCGTAATCCAAAGTGACGACATGTGGTTAGTCAAGTTCTATGCCCCGTGGTGTAGGTATAGTAAGGAGCTTAGGACCGAATACAGTAAAGCCGCCATAGCAATGAAGGTATGCTAGCTATTAAACGATAATAAAAACCATAAGAACCAATAAAAACAAAAAATCTTTTACCGAGGCAGGGATTTTCAAGTAAATTATTATTTATTATCAAAATTGGGGACATTATAATCGGAAGAAAAAAAAAATTTTAAGTGAAACCCTCTTGATAAATATTATATATTATAGACATCATATGCATAACACATCCATAATTAATACGGACTTATTTATACGTTTTATTAGATCGAAAAAAATGTAAAAATAATAAGATTTTTAATAGTTCTAGTTTAGTCAATTTTCAATTGAAAATCATGATTTATGAATAAAAATTACTTTTAAATAAATGTACATATTATATAAGTGTTGCTTTAAAAACAAATACAAATTGGCAATTGCACTGCGCCTGCGCGTACCAAATGTTCCAGACACAGGTGAATTTGTTTTTAAAATGACCATTTGATGGTAAAAAAAAGCCTAGATTCAATACAAAATAATCTGGCTGAGAGTAATGAACTTTTCCCTAAATTGGTAAACTATGAACACAGAGTATATTAGTATGTAAATATTTATAGTTTATTTATTCTTATTTTAGGGATTTGTCAAAGTAGGTGCTCTCGACATTGACGAACATAAAATTATTTCAAAGTATTATCGAATACATGGTGTCCCATTGGTAACAATATTTGCTGACAAACATTTTCCTACTGAATTTTTAGGAGATAGTACATCTCCAGCCATCAATATTACCAATGCAGTAATTGAAGCCATTAAGTTAAATGTTAGCACTAAACTCACCAGTGTCAACACTACATCACTAGAATCATCAACATTACCACAAGAATCATCAACATTACCACAAGAATCATCAACATTACCACAAGAATCATCAACATTACTACAAAACTCATCAACATTACATCAAGGATCGGAACCAACAACACAGTTAAACACCTTATAATTTCTCGTCAATTAAAATGTGTTGTCCGGGTTATGTCATTTATTATGATTAATAAACTTACTTCATTAAAATTAAAATTACTATCGATAATAACTGTACAATTTTTAAACTATGTATTTGTAATTTAAACTTCTTCAAAGGCCAAAGCTTAACAGTAAATATAATACCTAATAGTTATGAAATTAAGTAGATATATAAAAAATAAAATGACTAGTGTACATTTAATTGTATTTTATCCATTGTGAATATTGTAAATGATCAATATTTGAGTTATTAAATATATGAAGAAATAACCAAATAAATTATTATTATGTCCTAAGATTTTATAAATCATTATATCAATCATTCTTTATTCCTTATAAGTAGTAGAAAACTATTTTAAATCAAATACTTACCAAGCATAAAAATTGAATAAATAATTCATTTTCACTATTATCCAATAATACCTTTTGATTTTCATTTAATTTATAAATCAATAAAATAATAAAAAATATTCTATTGGTGTATCATAGAATGTATTTTTTAATTTGTAAATAATGAAGTCATTAATCAATACATTTAGATTTTTAATAAATTTTTTAACATTTCTAATTATTTTATTAATGAATAGACAATCTTTAGGTATTAATATTATCTATTATTAGTATTAAAAAACGATTATTAATACAATTTTTTATACTAAATAGGTATTTACATGGTCAAAAATTGTGTCACGCTTTAGGGAAGGCTTACATTTATTGAGTACAGTTTACTTATAAATTGACAAGTAAAGTGTAAGCTATTGAATATTTTTTCTTCATACTTAAACATTTTTAGGAGAATTAAAAAGTATTTGAGAGAGTTTTGCCCCAAAGTCGGCCTATGAATGTATCAATTTCATATACTTATAATTTATAAAAATTGTTTATTTTATATAAAAAATTATTAATTCTAATGAACTTGAGAAAATAAAATGTTAATCTTACCAGAATATAAAATAGAAGTAGGTACTATAAATAAAAAAAATATTGATCTGTAGATGTACAAAGAAAATAAATGTAACAATTATTATTTAACCTTTGTATAATAATTTTAATTGTTTTTGTTGTGGATTATAATTAAACCCAGGTTGAAAAATTGCTTTAGAATATATCAATTAGATAATATTAGATGCATCTGAAATGAAGACAGATAAACTAGAATCCAATCAAATGTTGAGGTCAAGGAAATATTACGTTCATGGTAGCCATTAGGCTTGTTTAGTACACAGCATAACAAAATTATAACGTACAACAGTAAATGAAAAGTAATCACTAAGCAAGCAGATCTAACCATAATATTATACTTCAGTGATTGGAAATTAGAGTAGTCAGTATTATATGGTGTTTGATGTTAATTGAAAAAAATAAGAAAAAGATAAAATAAGGTAACATCTGATATGAGTTTTATTATTTAAACATCGAGCCTAGGTAATTCAGAATATTTAACACGGAGGTAAATTTACTCATTCACTCCCTAAAAATATTAGATAAAACTGAGACTGAGAGAAAAGTAATACAAGTAAGAATAAGATATTCAAAAAATTGACTATATAAACAATTTGATTGAACTTTGTTCCGTGTAGAATAATCATTGATTTGTAACTCTCATCAGTTACAACTCGCAAAGTTGCTAAGATATACAAATGTTGTAATCTAGGATCTATTGATCACAACAGATATTAACTAAGATTTAAAAATACGTATTTCCAGGCACAAATAACTATATTTATTAATTTATACTCACACAGAAGCGTTGCGAGAATAATTGCAGCGGTAAGCCACAACTGTTTCTTCTCGTGTCCAACGACAGACATTTTAAGAAGCAAGAGCTCGAAACTAGTCGAAAAACGACAACGACTTGTACAGCAGCCGGTCTTTGGAACGGTTAAAATCCACGGTAGGCACCAAGCACCAACCACGACAGTAAAATATTTTATAATTTTTTTTAACGAACCCACATTCCACAGGTTGTACGAGATTGTTGTGCATGAGCGTGCGTCGTACAATGTTTATTGTTTTGTTTACTTTGTTCGCAATACGTGATTTCACCAGTAGGTAACCTGTTATTTCTGATACGACCAGGGTAGTCGATCCGTTGATAAGAATACCAACAATACGCGACGTAACAAGAAACAACTGTATACTGTCATGGAGGACGACAACCGCGTCACATGATATTATATCGTTGCGCGCCACCCCCGCCGCCGACTTTTGTTAAATCGGTGCTATATTGAAATATTCTGTGGGCACTTCGGTGTTCGGTAAGTCGGTAGACATAGGGTGCAACGTTGAACGTGGTACACCACAGGACCCTAGGGATGTATTTCGCATGATATTTTCCATTTGCAGCGGAGCAAAACTATAGGAACGTCGATGACAATAATGTTAATGTATCATAATTCGTTGATTAATAGCTTCTATGCGTACAGGCGTTTTTTCGGACAAAGTTGGAATTGGAATGCTCGTCGCACGGGTGACGCGAATCTACAATTTAATATGGCGAGAATAACAATTATTATTCTACTAAAAACGGACCTATGTATAATCATGGAACTTATGTTATAATTATAACAATAAATTCAAGTACGTTGCTGGGTTGGTATATTTTACATATTACAGGTACCCGCTGTGGTTTTTTTTTTTTTTTTGAGGGTTTCAATTATGTCTGACATACTTCCTCCGGGCTTCCAAGTTGGGAATACTTGATTAAGTAATAATTTTCAAATGTTTTTTAGCAGTAATAAAAAAAAAATTGATTTTACCCATTACGTTTAAATATTTACTTATCCACATTCAGATTTTACTGATAATTTCTATTCAATTTAAATATTTCAAATGGCTAATTTACATCATGTTACAACCACTGAGAAAATAGTATTGTATAACAATTATAATAATATTAGCTATAACGACGCACATCGCTCCTTTTAAATAAATATATCAATATTTCAAATAGCTGAAATAAAATGGTCTCACACCAGTAAAATTAATAAAATGTTCACCCAACTCGTGTCTTAGATACCTATTATATATATTCGATTATAAATACTTTTTTCTATTTATGTGTTTATAATAATTTAAATATACATTTCACAAGTATTTGACTGCTTCTTATTTAAGAAATTATTGAAAAACATACAAGATACAATTATCGTCCAAGGAAAGTTACACAATCATCGGGAGGTTCTCGAACCCGGATGGGGGATCCATAAGTATCTACGTTCCTACGTTTTCAGAATTAGTTTTTTTCTGTAACAAGTATGAACAATAAGCAAATGTGTTTTGAAAATGGTTATATCATGACGTTTAATACGTTGAATAGCATAAGGAAGGAGGCTGCCCAGTGGCAGAACCCTCAAGGAGTAAAATTACCATAAGCCATTGGGGATTTAATAGATCTTTCTATATTCTACATCAGCGTCTTTTTAACAGACAGGGTGATTTTCTGGGATATTTTTTCCGCCTTGAATGGTAATGACGGGTTGATAAGGCTGGATAGTTTGGAGTGGAATATTTTATAGTGATAAAATAAAATTGAGTTGATGGTTTCTATACCATCATGTATTTATGAAGTATTGGAAAAGTACCATGGTCAGAGGTTATTTAACGAAGTGTATTTGATTGGAATGACTGTATGTCTGCATTGTTCTGATTTGGGAGGATTTTGTATAAATCCATATGTATCTTGTAATCCCAGATGGGCCTTGGCATTGCTTTATAAATTATAATTTTACTATAAGTGAAACATTAGATTTTAGTATAGGGCGGAGAAGGTGAAGTTTACTGTTCATAATTTTTTGTTTGGATTTTAAATGGGGTTTTTAAATGCCCCAAAAGACAGAATTAGTTTGACTCATGATTTTCGTCATTTTTCTATTCTCATTGTTACAAATTAAGAAATGTATCTTATTAAAATTCGTGGTTGTTAGGAAATTAGTCACTTTCTTAATTTTAATCTTATATGCATATGACTTTTTAGTTCCTTAAATTTACGTTTACATTGGATCAGTGACGTGGTGAAGGTTTATTTGAGAGACAATCGCACCTTAAATGTTTCGGGGTGTGTGGACCGTGAACTACCACTACGAGACTACCTAAGCTAAATTCAACTTTTTTTCTAGTATAAAATAGTACGTTTAAGCCGTTTAAGGTATAACTAACTTTGATATAAATATGGCGGAAGGTGGATGGATGGTTGAATGACAATTACCTCTCTATAATTTTAAGTTCACCTCGCCACTGAATTTTATTGAAGTACCTACTTATTCTTTGCGTTTATAAAGCACTAGTCAGAGTTTTATAATTGTTTCAGACAAATTATATATTATGTAAGTTTTGGAAGTTAAATTAAAATCAGATAAACCCTAGAAATATAATGACAGCTAGTGTTGGAAGTCGATGAAAAATGAGTACCTACCTACCTATAATCAATAATGTTTAGATATGCCGCACACAAGGATGTATGTATTTATGACAATTTTATTATTCTGCGCCCGTTGTATAATATACCTGTGCATAACATGTCATTGTAAAAATAAAAAATAAAAAAAAATTCAATTATACGTAATACTATAATAGTGTAGAATGTAAATGAAAAAATCATATCTCTAAATGTCTTGATTATTTGTTTTAGTTCTCGCCAAAATGTTCGCTCAGCGGCACCACGTACTAAATACCTAATAGTCCACCATCCAGCTCTAATTCGCACTAGGTATAGATATAGGATTTATGTGTTATAATTATTATGACTGCCATTGCCCGTAAGAAAATGACTTGTTTTTAAAAAAGTTTTAAATGTTTCTTGATTGCAAGTTTTAGATATGTACACATACTGTATAAACTCGCTGGAGATAACGTGTGTGCATAACAAAATTAGTAAGGCTCTTATATTGTATACTTATTCGTACGCAATATAATATAATCATAATGTGCTATCTACGACTATACATATTTTTTCACTTAATATATACATATGTGGCTATGTACTATGTATATATATTAGCTATTATCCGTCAATATTTATCTATGTTATATCGTGTTTTCTATATCATCAGGAATGTATGAACTATACATACGTATTCATTTATGTTTAGTACTTCTGTATTATGTTTATGACTTTTATGTGTAGACTTCTAGTGACATTCAATTTAGTTGATGATTGTATTTTGTAGCGAGAACACCGCACATTTCGGAAACGGATAGAAGCAAATAAAATATAATACAGCTGATATATACAGTACCTATAGGTAGGTAACAAGCTACCTATAAGTTATAACATTAACCTTATTATTATTACTCGTGTCCTAATCAACTAAAACAAATTCAATCGAAATACATCAGTAATTATAACTGTAAAAACAATATAAGATCATTTCAACGAACAATTTTTTTTCCTTAGCATTCTGATTTCAAACTAGTGTGCTGCTGATTCACTCATAGAACAAAATGTTTTATATTTTTTTTTATAGTCATTCTTTGTTTACACGCACACACATTTTATATACGACTTTCAAGTTTCAACTAGACACTAATTCATCATGGGTGGTGTGAATAGGTTTTTCTATACATTAGTTGACAGTATAGTATATTTCTCTTAAATATTTTATAAAACCATTTATTGATAATAAAGGCTGTAGATAGTACTTAGATTTTCCAGTAGAAATATTATTAAAAGAAATTCCGAATTTTCTGATGTTTACACAGATAATACAATCAATCTGTGCGACCGTGTCTTAAAATAAATAAAAATTATACTCAACTGTTCAAAATCCTATTAACACTTTATTAATATCAACAATTGAGGAGCAAATTTCAAACAAATTTTTTCATTAATCTTAATTTCTCATAAAATTGCCAGTATAGAACTATTTTTATATAATAGTTTTAGAATTCTCTAAAGATTTATTAACACGGTAGAATGGACTCTATACCGATTTATTAAAGCATCAATTATCTGTACTAATTTGGACCAAGGGAGGCGTGGATAATTGATTAGTGCGCGAATAATTAAACAATTAAAAACCGCTTAATATTTTAATTGTATACATTATTTGTACATGCAATAAAAATACATATACATGCTTGACATTTTTATCGCGTAAAGGAGCAATTTTAATTTTCCAATTTCTTAATTTATTGTCAATATTGCCCGCATAGAAATACTGTAACAAGATTTATACACCAATTAACCAATAGGTACACCAGGCTTTATTACATTTTTTCTGTATCATTATGTTGCAATAACCAACTATATTCGTATTTTTAGTGTTCACAAAACGATGCCATGCCTAAAGGTGAAATCGACCATTAAAAAGAGATATAAGAAAACTTTTAAGTCGAAATGCGTTCTCAAGAAATCCGACGGACCAAATGTTAGCCAAATGTAAGTCGTAATATTTTTGTGTTTATGCCATTTTACATGACAAAGGTTGAAAAGTTATTTCGTAACTATAAAACAGTTGTTATACTTCGTACTCACCATACCTAAAAATAAATTAATATAGTGATATATGTATTTGCATGAAATTTATTAGTGAAAATATATTTGTCTCAACGATTAATAAATAATATTATAAATAACAATTAAAATAATCAATATACAAAAATAAGATATTATACATTTATATAAACGTAATATGGATGTACGGAAGATAACTTATGTGTGTGTTATGGAGTGGGAGTGATAGGGAATGAGTCTTCGTTTAATGGGGATGTTCATGTTTGAGCAAGTACAAGGGGGGTTAATGATTGATTTTAATTCGTCGATGAATTTATAAAAAAAATTAGTGATGATGTGCAGTTGCAGTGGTTGATCGGGTGATGGTGTGTTCGCTGTGATTTCGGCGCATGACTATCTTTCTAATACAGAAAACAACTGATCAAATTATTCATTATGTATTTGAAAAAAAGTGTTGGATTTAAATTATATTAATAACCATCAAATTTGCTTGACAACGTTCGTGGGAAGTGAATAGCAAATAGCAATAATGATAATCAAGCCACCCCCAGCATAAATGCCACTATGGTGACTGAAGAGTGACACTATAGAAATTGTTCAAATTTATATAAACTAATAGAAGTAAATAATGAATAATTTATACAAATAATTATAAATTTTGAACGTACCTAGTGGGGAATATAAATTGGATTCATATTTATAGCTTTTCAGAAAACACGTTAGAAAGTCGAAATACCTTTTCAATACTAATTAGATATTATTTAATAAATCTAAAAATAGCAGATTTTCTGTTCTTAAAACGCAATTACTCGTACAGACGTACGCATTAAAAAATATAATGTAATAAGTAATAACTAATAACTAATAAGTAATAACTATAAAAAAAAATAATAAGTATATTGTAATAAATACCTTTCAAATTAATACTTAAAAATTATCTAGTTCTCATTATCAAAGTTAGTAACGAGATATTACAGTGAGATAACAAAATAAACGTTGTATACTTCACATGAAACAGCCGGTTTTTATCAATTTAAAATCAAAATAAATATGGGTAGTAATGTTTTGAAGTTACAAAAAAGTGAAGAATTTGCACGATAAACTTTAAAAACCTCAATTCTCAATGTTCATTTTAATTTCACCCGTACTAGTAGATATTGTATTAGTTTTAAATTAATGGACGCATAAATATATATATTACTAAATGAAGGAAATCACCAACTGAAGAAATAGATCAATTGTAAGACAGTGTACCTATTTAAACATGTTATATTCGAAATTGTCAGTGGGCCTCTAACTATAGTGTCTTAAATAATATTCTTATAATTAAAATTTATTTATAAATTATAATATTAAGAAATATTTAGACAACAAACAGAAACCTACGGTAAAAGTATTAGTGTATTTTTACAGAAAGAAATATTAGTAAATTATCAAATATGCTCTTCATGAGCGATGAAAACAATAAATTATCATATCATTTAAATCTAAAATGTATTTTAAAGTATTCCCATAAAGTTTTTTTTATTAAATTGCTCAATGTTTAATTTGTGACAGTCAATTTATTTATATAAGTAAAATTATGTAACTTATTTCTGTAACCTATTATTAATAATTTATTTATTTGCTTACATTTGAATTTAATTTAATTATTTTACATTTTGAATTTGTAAAATCAATTTGAATTGTCTTGGTTTTTCATTTATATTTGTTAGGGACTGTTATTTTGTGTATTATGTTCGTTCTATTGGTGTTTTAATATTTTTAATAAATAATTTGTAGCTATATTTATATGTTAAATTGATTTTAATTTGATTAATTTAATTTTTATATTTCAGAACAAAAATAATGTCTTCTGAACATATGCAAAATTTTGTATCCCGGCTGAAGTCTAAGAACTTTGAGATCCGTAAACGTGCTGCTCGAGACTTGAATCTCTATGTAACTATCATAAAAATCAACAGTTATTTACATTTTCATTTATTTATTATTCTTTATTAAGGTTAAAACTGAACTTCGGGAAGTATCAGCAGATGAACGAACAATTTTCAATGATGATTTTAATCAACATATATTTGAAATGGTATCAAGTTCTGATAGCAATGAAAAAATTGGTGGCATTCTTGCTATATGTAAGTATTTTGCAAAAAATTAACTAATTTAATATATATGCTTGTATTGAAGTTACAATATGTGACAAATAAAAATTCTCTATAGTTAATTTATTAGAAAATAGGAACTACTAATTAAAATTCACCATATTTGTACTAGCTTTCATTTAAATAAAGTACAAATAATTTGTGTCCAATAATTTATCACTAGAAATAATTACTGATTAAATTATGTTTCTTTTTATTTAGTACAATGCACTGTGTCTTAAGCTTTGAAATATGAGTTTTAGGTATATGAGTAATTCATTTTAAACATATGATTTAAAATATTAATTTTCTTAACTTTTTTTTTGTTTCAATTTTTTTGTATAAATATCAATCAATCTTTGTTACATATTCCAATTGTGGTTCTATTTTGTCTCAGTACAAACATATTTCTTACTGTAGAAAAATAATTATAACAAACTCATTAATTTTATGGTTGGTATTTTATTTGTTTCAAGTTGTTTAGCATGTACTTTTTAGATAATACATAAAATTTTTTGGTTTATAATCACTAGATATAAATATACTTAAATTTGAAATTTAGGATGAATTTTAGGTTGAATAATAGTGACTACATAATATAATAATAAATTAAGTCTCTCATTATAGTTTTGATAAATAACTTGTGATTTCTTGAATTTTTTTGCCCACTGGCATGTAGGTATAAATAAAATATTTTGGTAAAATTGTTAGTATACCATGAAAAAATAATACAGATTTAGTTAACATAAACCTAGATTTTAACTATTTTTTATTAAATTGAATTTGAAGATAGATTTTGAACAATATAATTAAAATATCAAATGTATGAATCAAAGCACTTTAAAAAATTAGAGTCTAAATTAAAAAGAAAAAAAAAATCACTATGCATTGTATTTAAAAATATTACATAACTGCAAATGCTATGGTGACATTTACTGATAAATATCTTCTCTATTGATGACATAATTTAATTAATTGTTTACAGTATGTCTAATTGGCGCTGATGTTGGCAATAAAAATAACCGTATTAGTAGATTTGCCAACTATCTACGTAATTTATTGCCATCTGCGGATTCGGCAGTAATGGAACTGGCTGCCAAAACAGTTGGAAAATTAGCCTTGGACTCTGGTACCTATGCAGATCAGTATGTTGAATTTGAAGTGAAGAGAGCATTTGAGTGGTTAGGTGGTGTACGAAATGAGTCTAAAAGATATGCAGCAGTAAGTAACTCAGTTATTACCTTATTAGTAATTACTTTTGTTTGTAATGTTGTATTCATTTTATTTTAGGTTCTCATACTTAGAGAAATTGCTACTATGGTTCCAACTCTTTTTTTTCAACATGCAGCTCAATTTTTTGACTTGGTGCTAAATGTAACACGTGACCCAAAACCTAACATTCGAGAAGGAGCTGTAGAAGCATTACGAGCTGCACTTGTTGTAACTGCTCAAAGAGAAACATCAAAACAAACACTAAAATCACAATGGTACCAATTAACAGAACAATATAATACAATTATATTATATTTAATTTATAAAATTTTCAAAATGGTCAAAAATAAAAACAAAATAAATAAAATAAAATACTATGTTGCAAATTTATCTTTGACTTTTGTCTTTTAGGTATAAACAGTGTTATGAAGAAGTTAAGAACGGTATAGATGATGTGTTACCTAAAGAAAAAAGTGGTGTCCGTGATGATAAAACACATGGTGCTTTATTAGTGTTAAACGAATTGCTTAGAGTTAGTAATATTAATTGGGAAAGACAAAATGACTCGTTAATGCAAAGGTTGCAGTGGGATCAAAATCAGACTAGTGCGGTTAGATACATTTATATTAAATATCAAATGATTTTTTAATTTTTATCCTTTTTATACAAGTTAATTCACTAATTAATCATATCTAATTATTTGATTAATTATATCTGTATCATTCCTCTCTGTCAAATATCATATTCTTGTATTATTTTGTCCTATGCTTAAATATTAGGTAAAAATGAATTAATTAGACTTAGAACTTATATATAACTTTAAAAACTTATTAAAAAATATAATAATTTAATTTTTAGTGTTATATATTGAATAACAGAATAAATTATACAAACAGTCAAATTAAACAATTTTTTGTTTTTAGGAAATACTGAGCTTACTACCTCGAACCAAATCTGCATTAAAAGGCTTAGTTGGTGGATCGGGGCGTACAGATGATGACTCTGTAAGAGCATCATCAGGTATTCGATTCGAAAGCAGTGCTTGCAAGAATCTCCTCCAAGAACATTTTGATGATGTGTGTACATCAGCAATAAATCATAGAACGTCTAAGAACTTTTTAGTGACTTCAGCTCTCATAAAATTACTCCCTAGACTAGCTGCATTCAATAAATCTATTTTTGTCCAAAAGTATTATTGAAATTTATAAAGATGTTAATGATTATTTTCTTAAAAACAATTTTTTTTTATAGTCATTTAAGTACTTCAATGTCATTTCTTCTTTCAACCATTCGCATACGTGATCGTGATCAACGAACTACTGCTTTTGTTGCTGTTGGTTTAGTGGCAATAGCTATTGAAGATCACACTAAGCCATATTTAACCAGAATTTTAGATGCAATACGAAGTTATTTACCATCTAAAGTATTATTTTGATTATTCTCCTTGTCAAATAGACAGATAAATTTGTACTCACCTTTTTTTTTTGTTATTCATTTTTGTAGGATAGTTCAAAAAAAAAACCTGCATGTGCCGAACCAGCTGTATATGTTTGTATAACATTACTAGGTATTGCAGCAAAACACAATATTAAGACTGATCTTAAAGAACTTCTTGATCCCATGTTGGCAATGGGACTAAGTCCTACACTTACCATAGCTTTAAAAGAATTGGCTGTAGCTGTGCCTGCATTAAAAAAAGACATATCAGAAGGTAAGAAAGAAAATTAATTAAATATTTTTACTGAAGTACTTTAAGATTATTTTATTCTAGGATTATTGAGAATGCTTTCACATGTACTTAACAATCGTTGTGGTTCTATGACGATGCCACAATCTGTCACAAGTTCTGCCCTTAGTATATCATTATTGCCCTCATCTCTTGAACCACAAAATGTTTCAAATGTTGTTTTGGCTCTTAGAACACTTGGAAGCTTCAACTTTGAAGGTAAACATTTACAAATATTAAATAATAAACATATTTATTGGGCTAGGGATCTTTTATTTAATATGTAAATAATATTTGTTAATTTTTTTTAAAATTTGTATGTAAATTGTTATAGGGCATTCTTTATTACAATTTTTGCGTCGTTGTGCTGAGCATTATCTAAGCAGTGAACAACAAGAAGTTCGAATTGAATCTGTTAGAACTTGTAGTCGTTTATTGCGTTTGGCAATTGAGTCACCACAAAGTAAAACATCACATACAGTAAGATATACTATTTCTACAGTCATCAAGCAAATACTTATTGTTGGTGTTTCTGATACAGGTCAGTAAATATTATTTATAAGACAGATAGTTCTATGTATTTATTTGTTTCATTGATTGATTAAAACAGGTTATTATTATAACAAATTGGTTTTCTTATTTCTTAATTTCAGGAAAACATTTTCCCTGCAAATTTGAATTTGAAAATGTTTATATATATATAGAAAACATTTGTATTTGTTTTTTAATTTAATGACTTTTTTGATTATTGTTTAGTTATGTTAATCAATCATTCAATTAAGATTAATTATTATCATCATAAAGCTCAGATGCCGTGTACAACATTTTTTTTATTTTGAATAGAATATTGTTTTTAAATTACATATAATTTCATGCTGTAAAGATGTACATATAAACTTATAATATTGTATTTTTCTTCTTGTCATATTAGATCCGGATGTACGTTTTGTGGTGTTTGAAAACCTTGATCGCAGTTTTGATTTCTACTTAGCTCAAGTTCACAATCTCACTGCATTATTCATGGCTATGAACGATGTAAATTTTGAAATACGAGAAATGGCTCTCTGTACTATAGGACGACTAAGTCTAGTAAATCCAGCTTATGTAATGCCACCTCTACGCAAAACATTGATGCAGGTTGGTTTCACTATTTAGTTTTTTACTATTTTTCATTCATGTTGTAAGTATGTGTATATTTTTGAAATAATACATTTTTGATTTTAGTGTTTGACTGAACTTGAACACAGTGGAATGGGTCGTAACAAAGAACAAAGTGCTAGAATGATTGATCACATGGCTGTTCATGCTCCTCGTCTTGTATCTCCATATGTGCAACCAGTTTTAAAAATATTAGTACCTAAATTAAACGAACCAGATTTAAACCCTAGTATCTTAATAAGTATACTAGCGTGTATTGGAGATTTGGCTCAAGTATGTCTAATATGGTGTTTTAAATTTTTTTAAAAGAATATTTTTTTCGTATTTATATGTTTTACTTTTGATAGGTCAATGGGGAAGAAATGTGTTGTTGGACTGATCAACTATTGCCCATTTTATTGGACATGTTAGGTGATGGCGGATCGCAAGAAAAACGAGGAGTAGCTCTCTGGGTTCTTGGAAAACTAGTTGAAGGACTTGGCTATGTTATTCAACCATATGAAAAACATCCAACATTGTTAGACACTTTACTTGGGTTTTTAAAAACTGAACAACAACCTTTAGTCAGGTGCGGTTATACTTTTTATAAAATTCTTTGTATTTATTAACTATTTAACTAATATGATTACTTTATTTTTTATTTAGGAGAGAAACAATAAGAGTGCTTGGGCTTCTTGGAGCCTTAGATCCTTATAAACATAAAATGAACTTGGGACAGATTGATTCTCAAATTGAATCTACTGCATTGCTTTCGATGACAGATTCTCGTCCTATATCTGAAACTGAATGGACCACGAGCGAAATGTTAGTTAATATGAGCACAGCTACATTGGAAGAATATTATCCAGCTGTAGCTATTGCAACATTAATACGCATCATTCGTGATCCAAATTTGTTTCAACATCATACTATGGTTGTACAGGTCAGTAAAAATAAATGCTTTAGGATTATATTGAATGTTGGCAATTTCTTTGAATCATACAAAAACAATGAGAAACTATTTATAAATAGTTTTATCTAAAGCTTTTTAAATACTAGAGTATTTTATTAATACTCATCGGTATTTGGTAATCATACTACTAAGAGATAAAGAAGTGATAATTCAGTCAAATTTTAGTAATTTATTGTGTTTACTTAATTTTTTTTTTAATATTGTTATTTTTATCTTATGGTATTTTGTTGTTTAGGCAATCACTTTTATCTTTCAATCTTTGGGTATAAAATGTGTTCCTTACATACCACAAGTAATGCCCAGTTTTTTAAACGTGATTCGTACAGCTGATGTGAACTTCAGAGAATATCTATTTCAGCAGTTGGGTGTACTTATTAATATTGTCGGTCAACACGTCCGAAACTATTTAGATGATATATTTTTGTTAATTAAAGTGAGTTTTTTAAATTTATAAAATTAATAAATATTATACTGTGATAATTTTCCAGGAATTATGGACTCCAAACAGTCCACTTCAATGCACACTAATCCAGCTGGTAGAGTATATAGTTGTGGCTCTCGGAGCACAATTCAAAACCTACTTATCTCAATTGATGCCTAATATACTCAGAATACTTTATCATGATTCTAGTAAAAACCGCATTGTTACTAAGAGGGTATGTTTAGTAAAATCTTATTAATTTTACAATTGATATCAAAAATTAAAATATGCAGATAAGAATTAACGTTTTTATTCACCATGTCAATGAGAAAAAAATAATTAGAAAGAGAACATGTTAGAAAGAGGTGTCATACCTTTTCATCTTAAATTAATTTTACTTTTTTTCACCTACTATATTTTTAAACAATACAGTAAACTTATTTGTGTGTGGTAGAATTAAAGAATTTTGAGTCATATTAAATTATGTTAAATAGAGAATAATGTTATTTATCAAACATTAATATTGTTTTTATAATTATTATGAAAACCAAGAATTCATGTAAATCTATAATTGCAATGGTGATAAACATTAGTTTTATGAACTAAGTTTTTTGGACTTTAAGTGAAAAGAGGAATTATCCGCTAAAATGTTGTAAGGCATATTAGTCATAATCATAAATGACGGAACATGTATGATGAAATGCTGCCTTTGTAACAATATTTGCCATATTTGGCTTCGAGAAATAATGATTTTGTTCCTCATATGTTATTATTTATTAACAATCAATATTTTCAATTTCATCAGGTAGAATATGTAATTTACTAGAAAATCATAACTTCTTTTTTTATATGCAAATAACAATAACTGGTGGTAAATAATATTTTTCTACAATATAAAATTATTTATGTCATTCATATAAATTATATATTAAATATATAATATGTAGTATGTTCATAGCTTATGCATATTTACATATTTAATATTATTTAGTTTTTATAATAAATAGCCAAATTTTAATATATAAGTGTTTTATATTTTTAGATGGTAGTAGCTTTATGTAAATTTGGTATTAATTTGGATGAATATTTACACATGATTATGCCACCACTTGTAAATTTATTTGATGCAACTGTACACCCTACTCAAGTAAGTCAGGTTGCTATGGAAACAGTTGCTCAATTAGCATACACCTTGGATTTCACTGACTATGCCTCACGCATAATACATAAAATTGTAAGAATACTGTTTACGACTACACTAATAATATCTAGATATCAGCTATAAAAATGATAATTATCTATTTTTAGGTGAATTCGATAGAAAATACTCCAGAACTCAGAAAAACTGCTATGGAAACTTTATGTGCATTAATTTGTCAATTGGGTCGCAAATATATGATATTTATGCCTCTTGTTACACGCACATTGACTAAATGTCAATTTAGTTATCCATCATACGAGACACTTATCACTTATATATCATCGGTCAGTGGATAAAATTAATATTTAATGAAATTAAAATTATAACTTTTTTCTTTTATTTGCTAGAACAATGATGGAAGTTTAGAAGAAAATCTTCTACTCTCTAGGCATAAACAGTTCAAAAGTAAAAAAGAAGTTGGAGTGCATGTAGTTGGCGACTCTGCTACCATAATAAAAAAAGTATTTAAATAGTTTAGCTTCATACTTTTATAATTTCCTGCTTTAATGCATTTTGTATCGATATTAGACAGTTATTTATATTCAATGGTATTATGGTGGTCTTTAGTATTATGAATAAAAAAGTAACCAAGAAGAATTATTGTAGTTTATTAAAAGTTAATTTTTTTTTTTTAATTTTTAGTTTATTTTACTCATCAGGCAACAGCTAGTAAAATAAAGTTTTATTGTTAATGTTATTAATTATATATGAATTAAATTTTTTGAATTAAAATTTGTTTTGTTTAAAATTAAATTATATAAGTAACTTGATAGACTTGTAATATATTTTAAGAGCAATTTTTTTTTTAATTCTGTGAATTAAACTTGTATTTTTCTAACAATACCCAAATAATTATTTTAATAGAAGTAATAACATGCTTGTAGATTGTGCGTGGTGATAGTTTGTACTTTATGACATTTTCATATTGTTTTTATAGATGCATACATCACTGCCAAATTTACAAAAAGCATGGTTAGCCAACCGTTGTGTATCTAAAGATGATTGGCTAGAATGGTTGAGACGACTTGGCATTGACTTCCTTAAAGAATCACCATCACCAGCATTGCGATCGTGCTGGGCACTAGCTCAAACATATTCTCAGTTGCCCAAAGATTTATTTAATGCAGCATTTGTAAGTTGTTGGACAGAATTAACAGAACCACTGCGAAAAGAGCTTATCCACACTTTAGAACAAGCATTAATGGTATCTGATCTACCTGAAATGACACAAACTATATTAAACTTAGCTGAATTCATGGATCATTGTGAAAAGGGGCCGTTGCCTATTGACACTCATATACTTGGTGAAAGGGCGATGGACTGCAGGGCATATGCTAAAGCTTTACACTACAAAGAAGATGAGTTTATCAAAGAAAAAAATAGTCAAATATGTCCAAATATTGTTGAGTCTCTAATATCTATTAACAATAAACTACAACAAAAAGAAGCAGCATCAGGTAATTCAAATACTATAATAATAATTACTCGATTATTAATTAGTTATTATAATGTTCACTAGGGCTTTTGGAAGTAGTTATGAGTAAAAGAGAAGAAGACCAAGAACCTGGCGAGCAGCTTAAAGTTCAAGCAAGATGGTATGAGAAATTGCATAACTGGGAACAAGCATTATCTTTTTACGATGGGTTTTTGCAAAAGGAACCACATGATGTTGAATGGTCATTAGGGGAAATGAGGTAGATTTCATAAATAAAATGCTGTATTATCTGTTATTATAAATCAAATATTTTTTAATGATAGATGCTTAGAATCATTGGGTCAATGGGGAAAATTGAATAATGTGGCTGCTTCTCATTGGTCACATTTTCCTGAAAGTGGACGTGAAAAAATGTCAAGGGTTGCTGCAGCTGCAGCTTGGGGATTAAAACAGTGGCAACAAATGACAGTTTACGTGGAATGTATACCGAGAGATACCATGGATGGTGCCTTTTACAGAGCAGTTTTATCTATTCATGGTGAACAGTACGAACATGCTCAGAAGGTATGATGCATACTTTATAGCTTTTTAGTATGTAATTTACTATGTTATATTTCCTATGAGGATAGTTTATTGATTTGGCCCGAGAGATTTTGGACACTGAACTTACATCAGCCGCTGCAGAAAGTTATCAAAGGGCCTATGGTGCTATGGTTTCTGTACAAATGTTAGCTGAGCTTGAAGAAGTCATTCAATATAAATTGAAACCAGAAAAACGACCTATAATTTACAAAGTCTGGTGGGACAGACTTCAAGTAATTTTTTATCATGATTCTATTAAAATGTATTATTATAATTGATTATGATTTTAAAATGGCCTAGGGATGTCAACGAGTTGTTGAAGACTGGCAGCGTGTAATTCAAGTTCATTCGTTAGTTTTGAGTCCCGAAGAAGATATGCATACATGGCTAAAATATGCTGCTTTATGTCGTAAATCATCACGCTTGGTTAGTATTTGTAAAGTTTAAAGTATTATACTCGTAATGATTGGAAATCAGTTTAATTATTTATGTAGCATAATATATTTTGATGTTTGAATAATATATTTAGGTTTTATCTCATAAAACTCTTACAACATTATTGGGCACAGATCCTTCAAAAAATCCTACAGAACCCTTACCCATGACTCATCCTCATGTTACATTTGCCTATACTAAACACATGTGGACTTCTGGAGCTAAATCAGAAGCTTACAAGTAGATATTTTTAGTTGACATTTCTTGTTAAAATGTGAAAATGATGTTTGGTTTTTTTTTAGTCATTTACACAGTTTGATCCAAAATGTGTTACCACAGTTAAAACGGAAGGGAAAAGATAATGAGAAACTTAGAAATGACTCTACTAAAAAATTGTTAGCTAGGTACGTACTTTATTCTTTAATTTAATTAATTCAAATTTCAATTTATTGTTTTTTATTCAAATTATCGGTATAATTTATAATATTGTTTTGTAGATGTTACTTAAAGCTGGGATACTGGCAGGAAGAGCTTCAAGGGTTAACGGAATTGTCGATTCCCGATGTCTTAGAATATTATGCTGCAGCAACATTTCATGATCCTAGCTGGTATAAAGCATGGCATTCATGGGCATATATGAATTTTGAAACTGTATTATTTTATAAACACCAACAAAACAAATCACAGTCTAATGAACAAACTACCGAAAAAGTAACAATTGATAAAGCTAGTTCTGAGGTAATTAAAATTATTTATTGTTCACATTAAATATAATAATAATTTGTAATAAATATAGGATCATAACATGTTTTAATGGTTATTCTTTATTTTTATTTTTCATAAGGTGGCTAAATCTAGCCAATATATTCCACATTATACCGTACCTGCTGTTGAAGGATTTTTCAGATCAATTTCACTATCTCACGGTAGTTCATTACAAGACACATTGAGACTTTTAACACTTTGGTTTGAATATGGTCAAAATCATGATGTGTATGATGCTCTTGTTGATGGGTTGAGATCTAGTCAAATCAATACATGGCTTCAAGTAATTATTCTCAAAATTAAATATTAAAAAGCTTGTGTTTAAAATATCACTGAATTTGTTTAGGTGATTCCACAACTAATTGCTCGCATTGACACACCTCGTACACTAGTCAGTCGTTTAATTCATCATCTATTAATTGATATTGGGAAACATCATCCACAAGCTTTAGTCTATCCACTGACTGTAGCTAACAAATCTGCCAGTGTTGCACGTAGAAATGCTGCAAATAAAATTTTGAAAACAATGTATGAACATAGTCCAAATTTGGTACAACAAGCAGTTATGGTCAGCGATGAACTACTAAGGGTTGCTATACTTTGGCATGAGTTATGGCATGAAGCATTAGAGGAAGCCAGTAGGCTGTACTTCGGCGAAAATAATGTAAAAGGAATGTATGAAGTCTTAGAGCCATTACATGCTATGTTGGAAAAAGGGCCTCAAACTCTGAAAGAAACTTCATTCAATCAAGTATGTATTTAAAACAATATTTAATTATAAAAAAATGTAAAGCTTAAAATTAATTTTTACTAAAACTGTTATTTTTTTATTCAGACATATGGCAGAGATTTGATTGAAGCCTTAGATTGGTGTAACCGTTTTCTGGTTTCGGGCAATAATCGTGATTTAAATCAAGCATGGGATTTATATTATCATGTTTTCCGTCGGATATCTAGACAATTACCTCAACTTACCACTCTAGAACTTCAATATGTCAGCCCCAAACTACAGCAGAGTCGTAATATGGAACTTGCAGTTCCTGGATCATATATACCTGGTCAACCTGTAGTTAGGATTGCGTATATTACAAGTTCATTACAAGTAATTTCTTCCAAGCAACGGCCTCGCAAGTTAACTATTAAAGGTAGTGACGGAAATGATTATGTGTTCCTATTAAAAGGCCATGAGGATCTCAGACAAGATGAACGAGTTATGCAACTTTTTGGTCTCGTCAACACACTGTTGCTAAATGATCCTGATACGTTTAGGCGAAATTTAACTATTCAGGTGTTTATTATTTACCTTCACTTCATCCACATTTACAGAAATTGAAAAAATGAATAATTATTTATTTTTATTATTTTTAGCGTTATGCTGTTATACCTTTATCAACAAATTCTGGACTTATTGGTTGGGTACCTCATTGTGACACTTTGCATACTCTTATTCGTGACTATAGAGACAAGAAAAAAATATTATTGAACATAGAACATAGAATCATGTTGAGGGTATGAAGATTCCATATTTATCAAATTATGTTTAACATTTTAATCATTGTACTATTTTCATCTATCTTATACAATCATGTTATTTATTTTAGATGGCACCTAATTATGATCATTTAACATTAATGCAAAAGGTTGAAGTATTTGAACATGCATTGGCCAACACTCAAGGTGATGATTTAGCTAGATTACTTTGGCTTAAGTCTCCATCATCTGAGGTTTGGTTTGACCGAAGGACTAATTACACAAGATCATTGGCTGTTATGTCCATGGTTGGCTATATACTTGGTTTAGGGGACAGGTAATTTTTGTATAATGAATAATCTTATGGTTAAATTTAATAAGTGTATAATTATTTTTTGCTATTAAAATGTATTTTTATTAATAGGCATCCTTCAAATTTGATGTTAGACCGTTTAAGTGGTAAAATTTTACATATTGATTTTGGTGATTGTTTCGAAGTAGCTATGACTCGTGAAAAGTTTCCAGAAAAAATCCCATTTAGACTTACTAGAATGCTTATTAATGCTATGGAAGTAAGGATAACTTGTTGAATATTTTTTGTTCCGTTTTATTCATTGCTCATTGTTTTACAGGTAACAGGTATAGAAGGAACATATCGTAGTACCTGTGAAAGTGTTATGACTGTTCTTAGAAATAACAAAGACAGCTTGATGGCTGTATTAGAAGCTTTTGTGTATGATCCATTGCTAAATTGGCGCTTAATGGAAGCTGGTGTAGGTGCTAGAAGAACAGCTGCTGCGACTACAGGCGCTACAGTGGTTGGGACAAATCCAATTAGTGTAGCTTCTGCAGCTACAACAATTTCAGAAGAAGCCAGTATGCCAGCTAGTTTTGCTGCTTCTTTAAGTAAAAAGGCTGCACCTGTAAATGTTGGTCCAGGAGGTGATTCTGGTAAGTTTATAAAAATATGAATGCTATATGTCTAATATATTTATATATGTAATTGATTCTAAACTTGTTTAGTTTTCAAACCATAAACAATAATTATAAATTGATACTGCAATTAAAAATGTGATTTAATGGTATAGTTAATAATTGTATTTTATTTTATTTAGGTAACAGTGAAAGTGAGCCAACAGAGGCATTGAACAAAAAAGCTTTAGCAATCGTCACTAGAGTTCGTGAAAAATTGACTGGTAGAGACTTTATACATGAACAAGAACTGACTGTACCTAGACAAGTGCATTTACTCATACAACAGGCCACTGCTAATGAAAATCTTTGTCAATGTTACATTGGATGGTATGTATAAATTTATTTGTTGGCTATTTTTTAACATAACACCAGTTTATGTATTAAAAAAAATAAATATATTTAACAAGTTTAGTATGATTAGTTAAAGCATTAAACCAAACCAGAAACTAACTATTTGTTTTAGTGTTAAATTGAATATCATCCCAAGAGTTAAACACAATTTTACTGTAAAACTACACAATTTTAAATTGTATATTATATTGTTTCAATGAGCTTTTAACAAATACCAAAATTAATAGCCGGTTTTAAAAAAAAACAATTATAATAACTAATACATATAGTCATCATTCATGTCACATTTAGGAAAGGTATGAGACACTACTAAAAGAAGTTATTATTATTTCTTATAAATTATATTTTAAAGATATGTGTGTATCAAAGTAAAAATGTTAAATAGTTATTGAAGAAATTGAAACTACATTGAATCATATTTATTAATAAATTATATTTTAAATACTAGATATAGGTATAATAATTTTAATTTCTTAAACCTGTTGCTTAAATAGTAAATATAAAATTGTAGTGTCTTATGATTTATATACGTTTATATTTATATATAATATTTACAAAATATTATACTTAAACTATAATTATTTTCATAATTTTCAGGTGTCCATTTTGGTGAGTTTCATTTATGTCTGCTGTTAAATATTTTACATTATTGTTATTATTTTTTATGTGCCGTTTTAAAATTAAAAACGTTTTTATGTTTACTTATAAATAAATACAATTTAATTATGTAAATTTTTTGTTTATATTTAAATTATTTCTTATTATATTCTACCTTTTTACTGCATATTATAAACCTATTTGATACATTTATAATTTGAACTGAACTTTAATTTTAGTTTTTAATTTTTATGTTTGTGACAATAATGTTGTATGTGATTGATGCTTATGTGTCATAGAATCAATACTGTATATACGTATAAAAAAAAATACAGTTTGCAAAAATCAAAACAACTATTAATTATAAATATGTCAGTTCACATACATATATTTCTACTGTTTACAATTCTTTATACCAAAGTCAATCAATATTATTAAGTTGAGTTGTACAAATTAAAGACTTAAGGTTTTGTTATTACTTGTTCCCAATTGGAGTTAAATTATTGGTGATTCACAAATTAGTTTGATTTTCTTATTACACTATATTTTTTATGTATAGAACTCTTCTATTTAATAACTACATGAGTACCAAGTGGCGTTGTACACAATTAAGTAAATATTATTTTGTACATACAATAACCATTGTTAATAAATGTTGTTTAATAATGATTTTTAAACTTACGTAAAACAGTGTTAATTAATCATTATATTTAAAGGTACCTAACATATTGCAATGACTGATGAGTGATAAGTATTATATTGACATTTTTGAAAGGTAATATGCATTTTGGTCCACTTAAATTGATTCCAGCAAATGTTTTTTCTTACAGTAAATGTGTTGTATATCATGCCGATAGAACTATGTGTTGTAAACTGTAATAATCGGCATACGCTCGTCCCTGTGGCCGTCACTTATGAATAAAGCGGTTTTAGACCTAATACAGTGATGTCGTTTTTCACAATTAGGACAATAGTTGTGGTTTTATCAACCTTATGTCGTTATGTACGAGATACATGTACTTCTACACAAGACTAAGGAAGTCTTGTATCTTATTCAAACATATCCTAATATTGGGCTGGATTGGCTTTGCGAGTTACCGAGAAAATCTTGGTGGGCGCGGGGCTGTTAAAAGTATATGCATTAAGCAGTATAGCCCATAATTACTCGTCTGGTCGTTCGTGTTTGGGCTCGATATATATTATATGTATATAGTATATGTATAAGATAACATTTAGTAAAAACCACGGACTAAGATATCTTAAACCGTGGTAAAAATGCAATCCACTCTATAAGTAATAAAATAAATTGTTAATGACCACCGATTGGCGTGATGACGTGATGTAGATAATAATTATATTATTATATAAGTCTTGTACTCTGTAGTTGATACTAAAAAAAAAAATAAGAAAATTATATGAGAGGCCGCTATTTTTATCATATTTTATGTCGGTTCCACGGTTGTTTTTAACTTTGCGTTGAGTGTTAGTACATTTATTGATCGATTAATAATAAAAAAATTATAGGTGCTTCCTTTACACGCGAGTATAAAAAATTATAGAAAATGTCGAATATGATTACCATAAAATTGTTGATTACCTAACAATATTATGCATTTTTAAACGTTACATTTTTTTTTTTAAATGGGCCAAACGTCCAAACGTTTAAATATGGGCCGATTTATTTGAGAATCTCAGTGATCCTAATTCTGCCAATCAGACCCTGTCCTTGTACGGTAATGCATATTGCGATCAACTATAGTAACTACATTTATCATTTCACTTTTTATTCAATGGCTGATGGCATAATCATATTATGTGACATTTTTATCATGGGCAGCAAACAGCTTACGACGCTTTACAGGACGCAGATGCTTGAATTATGATACAAAATGCCGATGTCATCTAACATAATATGCTATCATATTATACATATCTATAAAAAAAACTAAAAAAAACTATGCATTTCAATACTTATATACATACCGAAACATTATCGTGAAAAAAATGACGAGATTAAAACTACTCGTTCTTCATCAATGTGTTAAATTGAAAGGTCAGAAAGGTCCACGACGCGTTTCTAGTTAAAAACCGTCGATGTCGAACATTAATAATTTGTAGTGTGATTTTAACGATAGGTTTTAAATAGGTAAGACTAGTGGCCGTTTTTATTCGAAGAAAATATACCCAGCAATATGGATCGTTGGACGGACAGAGTTGTTTTGGTGACGGGAGCTAGTTCGGGGATTGGAAAGGCAACAGTGGCCGAACTGTCCAAATACCCTTTGAAAATCGTCGCTGTAGCTCGGAGGATCACTTTGATACAGGTTGTTGACCATTACAAGTCATTCACTTTATAATACTTAGAAATTAGAATATTTAACGTTTATCGGTGCCGTCCAAGGTATTGTTTTCAACGGCATAATAGGCATGGTAGGCAGGCCGTAGCCATTATTATGGTACCCGCCTCCTATATCCAAGAAAATGTAGAAAACCGGGAAAACAGCGGCTATTGTAAGGGATTTAAATCAAACCGTTTTATACGTAGAAACTTTATGGATATTACCGTCATCAAATCGTTTTTTTACGGACATAAATAGGACATTATTGCGACCGTGGTTAAAACCGCTTACTGATATTCCCGGAAATGTTTAGGAACTTGTCGACCAGTTACAGCCGTCCCCAGCAAAGATCTATCCGGTTCAATGCGATTTGACCTGTGAATCGGAAATATTGAAACTGTTCGAGTGGATCAAAAATACCATTGGCCAAGGAGTGTCGGTAATGATCAATAACGCCGGAGCATTAACTAAAAGCAAAATATTGGGTAACTACTGAGTATATTAATAGGTATTAATGTAAGTACTATAGGCGTTCAAATAATATTCACATTTTCGATAAAACAGAACTATACGAATGACATATTATATTGGTTATAATTTTATATTTTCCTCTAATATTTCAAAATTACAAGTAGACATTAGCATATTTAAATTGAGTGTTGTACTATATTTTTGGTTACAATTGCAGGTCTCCCCGAGCTTTTTACTACTTAAATATTTATAAATAAAATTGATTATATATTTCCGTGTCTTAGATGGCGATACGGACGACTGGAGATATTTGTATGATCTCAACGTTCTTGCCACAACAATATGTTGTAGGGAATCGTATAAATCAATGAAAAATAATGGCATCGATGATGGACACGTTATTAATATAAACAGGTAGGCGAACAATATATTTACGGAGAAACAAAGTTTCGTATACGCGGAATGTGTCAAAATAAGAGAAATATGTTTACCTAAACAAATTTTACAATTTTCTCTTAATTAAAAATAACAAAAAATAATACTCATTTTTTTAAGGTTAACTTTTTTTTATTAAAAATGGTTTTACAAGATACCACATTCAAGCAGCTCACATATATTTATAATTTAAATAAATTATTACCTATATACTTATGCATTAAGCTAAATATATAATAATTAAATTAATATAAAATGTAGTGTTCGAACTATACTAACTATACTTAATAATTACCACCCCTGTTAACATGCGGTAAAACTATGTACTAACAATTACAATTTACAATATTAATATATTGTTTATTTGGTTTTGTTTATAGTACTGCTGGATACACAATGCTATCATTTCCTGGACAGAAAGTGTACAATTCGACGAAAACAGCACTGACGTACTTGACTGAAGGATTTCGACATGAACTCGTTCACTCTGGGTCGAAAATCAAAGTAACTGTAAGTTTTCTATCACGAAACCTAAAAATGCGCTTAAAATGATGTCATTACAATGCTTATCGGCTGGACTGAAATTTAAGTAGGTCAAGCTTAGGTATTCGTACTTGTATAAGTCATCAGAAAGTGACTTTATGATACGGGTATAATACAATTTCTTGAATAATGATGAATTTAAAAATTGGTAGTAATTCATAGGCATATACTTTAACATTAATATCTATTAATCGTTAGCCGATAACAATAAACAAATTTTCAACTGATTTTTTTATTTTTGTTTTGTTCTCGGTAGAGCATCAGTCCCGGGAGTGTAATTTCTGAAAATGTTGGAGAAAAAGCAGATTCTGTTTTGTCAATGAAGCCCGAAAGAGTAGCTTCCATGGTAATCGTAGCATTAACTACACCAGCTGATGTTGTGGTAAGTGCTATTATTACTTTGAAATAAATATTATGAGTTATAGATCGAACTGAAAGCAAATAATACAATATAAAATAACGAAATGCGATGTTTAACAATAAATAAAAAACGTATACATAATAAAATAAATAAAAACAATTGATTAAAATTACAGACTTGATCACAAAAAAAAAAAAATTAAGAAAATCTTTTATTTAATAAAATTAACTTAACATCCGTGAATATCGAATGGAGAATCCAGCATAATATTATGAACAATATATACTAATACAGTAATACATATTGTACAAGTATAATAAATATTAAATAATATATTCATACGATATAATAATGATAAACGATTTAAACCTTCTTTTTATTCGAATCACAAATTTATTGCCGTTGTACGACGATCGAAATCGTTTTAAATGCACCTCCTTGTAGATCGATATTTCTGTGCGATCGACGGACAACCGCGTCTGTATATATTATGTCAATTAGTGGTGGTTCGACAAACAATATTATCATATTACTATTTCTTCGGTTTTTAATGTTTCATTGCCACCGTGTATTTAAAAATATTATCAACGACGTACGACGACGACGGTTAAAGGATTAAACAATAGCACACAGCCGGCTGTAGGCTATCGGTTAACTTTAACCACTGCACGTTGTATTATTCGTGCACTATAATACGGCGTGTGATGTCTGTCCAATCACAAGGGTATATTGTCCAGACACGTTGCTGTACGTACACCGCATTTCAGTATTTCTGTATTTCAGATCGCCGAGCTGACCGTTCTGTCCGTGGGAGAAACCATTCATGTGTATCCTCCACCAATGATGTAATACACTCGCCGTAATGTAACGTAGTGTGTATCGACGACTTCGAAGATTCGACGCGTGTCCGGTACGCGAATAAGATAAAATTAGGTTTAGTAATAATAATAATAATAATAATAATAATAAATAATAATAATAATAGTAATAATAATAATAATATTGTAACGCGCGACACGTCGCCGTCTCGGGTATTATGAGTTAATAAATAAAATACGTATAGAAATGAGTCGCAACACTTTGTGTCATTATGTGTATTGTATTGAACGAAAAACGTGGTGCCGTTAATAGATGATTTGGTATGTTTTTTTTTTGTTAATG